>JALGQZ010000006.1:3744412-4238075 GCA_023105745.1 Austropuccinia psidii | reverse complement strand
TAATCTTATTTATTTCAATTATAAGGACATTCAGAGTACAATAAGTAAAAAATTAGTAATTTTTACTTATTGTTTCATAGTCAAACCTTACATTTGGGGGCCTGGCCGTGATATTTACTTAAAACACCTTTAAAAAGATTCTATTTGGGTTTATCCAATAATAAATTATATTTGTAATCATAAAATTATATAATAATTTTATATTTTATTGATTTTAAAAGCTATTGAGGCATTTGGAAAGCAATTGTACTGTCTTACAAGTGGTTTTTCACATCCTTAGACTTGCAAGAACTTTCTTTGAGTGACTCTAGTGATTAAAAGAGATATTTTATAAATTAAAAATAATTTTTATTATAATTTAATTTTATAAGAATTATATTCATTTTTTATCTTATTCTTTAAAAATAAAAAATATATAAAAAATATTAAAAACAAATAAAAAAGTTATTTTTATTCATTTTTATTCATTTCTTTATTTATTTCAATTTTTCAAAGATATAAAAGCAATTTCTACGTGGAAAATTGCCATATCTTGCCAAAAATAACACTTCTTATAAAAAGACTTATATTTATTTGTCTTTTTTAGTGTTTGAAGATAACCCAACAGAAGACAACCAAGCTACTGTTGAGAGATTGGTGGAAGAAACTTGTCAAAGTTCTCCAACACCAGTTATCACCAAAAGAAAGAAAGCTAAGAAATTAGACTTTCAAGGGCCCACCATTCAAGACTCTGAAGGTGAGCACCTCCTTTTAAATTGCCATAAAAGAATTTTATTCTAAAATACTTTTATTTTTTCTTATTCTTTAAATTATGACTACCAGAAGAGGTTCCCAATACTCCATCCAATCAGATGGAGCTGGACTCAGAGGTAGAATTGATCCCTCAAAAGGGAAAAGAAAGGGCAATATACCCAGTGGAACAGAATCCACACAAGGAAGTGCCTTATCCCAAAGGCAAGTCCCAGAAATGCCCATGATATCTGAGCCTGAATTGGAACTAAGTATGAGTAACTCAAATAGGTACAAATCACATTCAGAGGGCTCAAATAGACATCTACATGAGCCAGTACAAGCAGTATTACACAGTATACAAGGACAAAGACTGGGAAATGCTGCCTCAAATACACCAAGGAGTGATGAACTCCTGGCACATCCTGAAAAAGTTCCTCAAAGAGGAGGAGATAGTGAAATACTCCAATGGATGGAATCCACTGTCATCCAAACCTCAAATCAAAAAAATCAAGGATTATCATGCCAAAAAGAGGGAGGCAACCAAGGAAGAAGCCCCAGTAGCCTCTACCAGCAAGCCTCAAGTCAACCCACTTCCCCAAGAAGGAAAGGAGAACAAGAAAAAGCATTGGAGGAAACCATATTCCCCAAGTTACAGAATCCCAAGAATCCAAAAGGATGCCATGGACAATTTCTTCAACATGGCCAGAACCTTGATGGAATTCAAGGACAAGGAAGAGCAAAGAATGAGACAACCTCATTTCCCAAAGAAATAACCTTGTCCAAAGATGTTGTAAATACTTTAACAGAAATTAAAAATAGTATATTACCTCTAAAAGAAATTAAAAATAGTTTATTATCACTACAAGAAATAAATAACAATTTATCTTCTTTAACAAAAATTGTTGTGCAAAACAAAAAAGAAATTGACAACATTAAGTTTATTGTTGAAAATAATAAACCAAAGAATTTAATTGACAATACTCAAAAATTAATACAAGGACAACAAGAATTGTATAAATACATAAAAGATATCAAAGACAAGACTTTGACAATCAATTATGATGTGAGTATTGACAATCTTACAGAAAAATTAAATAAATTAAGTATTTCTGTAGAAAAATTTGAAGAAAAGACTTCATCACACCAAAAATTACTTTTGGACCATGTGGAAAAAAGTGATGAAGCAAGAATGCATCTGAAAGATGATATTCAAAGTGAAATAAGGCTTATTACAGAAAAAATGGATATAATTAATGAGGCTAATTTAAATATGCCAAAGTTATCAACACCATTTTCTCATATAAGAAGCCCTGTTAAAACAAAAGAGGAATTGTCAAATCCTTTCATAACAGACTTGAGTCACCAAGACAATAACCAAGTCTTAATGAAAGAAGCACCTCAATTGAAGGAATGGCCAACATTCACAGGAGAAGGTGAATATGACCACATGTCATTTATTAAAACAATTGACATGTTACAAGAAGACTATGCCATACCAGATGAATTAATCACTGCAAGATTACATTCATTATTTGAGAAATCTGCAAAAAAATGGTATTATGGCATAAGACAGACAAATGGTAAAAATACCTGGTCTTGGTGGAAACAAGAAATAATCACCAAGTGGGCAAATGATGCCTGGAGGTATAAGATAGAAAATGCATTTGAAAACTCTTTCTTTGACCCAGAGAAAGATAAACCTTTAACTTGGTTCTTAAAACAAGTTGAAAGGCTTAATGCACTGTACCCAGAAATGTCACAGAAGATGGTGCATATGAAAATACTTAAAAAATGTGGAGGAGAACTAGAACATGCCCTAAGAAGCAGGTGTATAGAACCATTCTCCACAGAAGAGTATATAAATGCACTAGAAGATATAGTGACAAGAACAAAAATTGGCAGGACTTGGAAAAAATTGGACATTAAAAGCCCAAATAAACCATTTATCAAAAAAGATAAATCAAAAGAATCCTTTAAGCCCAATACATCCAACAATAATGAGCAAAGAAAATGCCATAAATGTGGAGGTATTGGACACTTAGCCAATAATTGCCTTAAAAAAGCAAAGATTAATGAAATTGTGGAAACAGAAAACCACAATGACAAAGAAGAAGAATCTGACTCTGAAAAAGAGACAGAAGAGTCAGAAAGCTCTGAAAGTGATGAAATCAATATAATTAATGCACAAATTAATAATATTGATATAATTTATGAAGTACTGGATGTTAACTCAAACTTGCCACAAGTTGGAACATCTGACACAAATCTGACAAACATACAAGATGCCAAAATGTATAGAACCAAACCTGAAAGAGGAATGGGATATACAGCTGGAAAATCAAGTATTAGTATTGTTATGGTTGATAACCAAGAAGGAAAGGTTAACTTGGATACAGGAGCATATTGCACTTGTGTTGGCAAAAGTTATTTAAAAACCATTGTCCCAGACTGGCAAGAAAAACTTATGCCAATACAAGGTGTCAAATTTAGTAGTGCAAGTGAGAGCATGAAGCCCCTTGGAATAATTGATTTAACACTAATTTTTCCTCACCCCTCACAATGTGTCAGAATTAAAGTAGAGTTTGTAGTAATGGACAACTGTACTAGTAATCATTTTATACTTGGGAATGACTACTTATCAATCTATGGTATAGATATTTCCAACCAAAAGGATAGATATTTTACCATAGGAGATAACAAAAGACAAAAGTTTGGATTCTTAAATAACAAAAAACAAATCACAGTTATTAAGAATGAAGAAAAAATTCCAGAAAAGGAACTTTTTATATCTGAACAGCTCATAGAGGCAGAATTCAATCAAGAATTAACAGAAAAAATGAAAGAAAAATTGATTGATCTCTTATTTAAGTATAAAAATGCCTTTGCAACTGACAAAGAGCCACTAGGTGCCATAATTGGACATGAAGTGGATATAATTCTTAATGTAGAAAAACCTTACCCACCTTTATTAAGAAGACCTGCTTATCCAGCCAGTCCAAGAGCTAGAGAAGCCTTAGAAGTGCACATTAAAGAATTAATGGACCTTGGAGTATTAAGAAAGGTTGGACATAATGAACAAGTAGAAGTTACTACACCTGTCATTATAACTTGGCATAATGGAAAATCAAGGATGGTAGGAGACTTCAGAGCCCTGAATACCTATACCATTCCAGACAGATATCCAATACCCAGAATCCATGAGACATTAACCCAATTGTCACAAGCTAAGTTCATCACAGCTATGGATGCTCTGAAGGGTTTTCATCAAAATGTCTTAACAGACAATGCCAAGAAACTACTAAGAATAATAGTCCATTGTGGAATTTTTGAATACTTAAGAATGCCATTTGGAATAAAAAATGCACCTTCCCATTATCAAAGAATGATGAATACCATATTCCCTGAAGAATTATCAGAAGGATGGTTGATTATCTATATTGATGATATCATAGTTTGCTCAGAAACTTGGGAAAATCACCTTACAAGACTAGAAAGGGTATTACAGAAAATAGTCCAAGTAAATATGAAAATTTCCTTGAAAAAATGTCATTTTGCATACAGTGAATTAAAGGCACTAGGACATGTAGTATCTGGCCTTAGTCTAGGCATAGACAAAAATAAAGTAGCAGCAGTACTACTTAAGCCAATGCCTCAAACCAAAAAAGAAATGCAATCATTTCTAGGATTTGCTGGTTACTATAGACAGCATATAAAGGACTTTGCAAAGATTGCTAAATCCTTGTATAAGCTATGTGACCAACAAACAGTCTATGAGATGACAGAAGAAAGAGTCAAGGCATATGAAGAATTGAAAAATTCCTTAACAAATTCCCCATTTCTTCTGATGCCAGATTGGAAACTACCCTTCAAACTGTACATTGATGCTTGTGGAGAAGGACTAGGTGCTGCACTTCACCAAACACAAATTATCAATGACAAACCAGTGGAAGGACCAATTTGTTTCATTTCAAGGCAGATAAAGCCAACAGAAGCAAGGTATGGAGCAAGCCAAATGGAATGCTTATGCCTAGTATGGGCTTTAGAAAAACTGCATTATTATTTGGATGGCACAGTATTTTATGTAATCACAGACTGTAATGCTGTGAAATCACTATTGAATATGAAGACTCCAAATAGACATATGCTGAGATGGCAAATTGCCATCCAGGAATATAGAGGAAATATGACTATTGTTCATAAATCTGGGAATATTCATAAAAATGCAGATGGTCTTAGTAGATGGGCTCTAGCAAATACCCCTGACAATCCAGCATGGGTACCACAAGAGGAGCACCATATAGAAGGAATATGTGTTACAGACATTGGCACAGAATTCTTTAGCCAAGTTAAAGAAAGCTATAAGACAGACAAAAATTGCCATATCTTAAGCCAACTTCTAATGAAAGACTGCAAAGATCCATCACTTTCATCAAAACTAGATGAAATATGGAAAAAGGCATATGATGAAGGAAGATTTCACCTCCTTGATGGAATCCTTTACCATAGAACAAAACACACATGTGTTATGACCTTAACAGATAGAACACTAATAAACACTATTTTACATGAGTGTCATGATAGTGTTGCATCTGGACATCTCTCAGAAGATAGGACACTAGAGAGGGTGAAAACCTGCTCTTGGTGGCCAAATTGGAAGAAAGATGTTGCAGAGTACTGCCAAACCTGTTACAGATGTCAAAAAGCCAACAGAGCCACAGGAAAGAAATTTGGAATGATGATCCAAATCCAAGAACCAAAATCCCCATGGGAAATAGTTCATATGGATTGGGTAACAGCCTTACCTCCAGGAGGAGACAGGAGCTATAATGCTTGCCTAGTGTTAGTGGACAGGTACAGTAAAACTCCAATGTTCTTACCATGTCACAAAGATGACACAGCTATGGATACAGCCATAATGATATGGAATAAAGTCATTAGCCACACAGGCTTATTCCAAAATATTATAAGTGACAGAGACCCAAAGTTCACTTCAGCATTATGGACAAATCTCCATAACTTATTTGGGACAAAGCTATCATTCTCAACAGCTTACCATCCCCAAACTGATGGTTTAGCAGAAAGAATGATACAGACCTTAGAGGACATGATCAGAAGATTCTGTGCTTATGGGCTAGAATTCAAAGATTCTGATGGTTTTACCCATGATTGGTGTACACTAATACCAGCACTTGAACTGGCATATAAGACATCAATCCATTCTTCTACTGGCAAAACACCAGCAATGCTAGAGAAAGGTTGGAATCCAAGACTTCCTTATGACACCCTCAAAAAGGACTTAGTGGATATACATCCAACAGCAAGCAGTTTCAAGATAATGCTTGACAAAGCAAGACACCATGCAAACAGATGCATGCAAGATTCTTTTAAATATGCAAAAGAAAGATGGGATAAAAGTCATAAACCACCTGATTTCAAAATAGGAGACTTGGTTTTAGTATCAACCCTTAATTTCAATAACATAAAAGGCCCAAAGAAATTGAAAGATTCCTTTGCAGGACCATTTATGATAAAAGAACTCCATGGACCCAATGCTGTGCAATTAGAACTCACAGGTGAACTAATGAACAAACACCCAACTTTCCCTGTAAGTCTGATAAAACCTTACGGTTCAAGTCGCAAGGAGTTATTTCCACTAAGAAATAAACCCCCACTTGAGATTCCCCCCTGGGAGGAAGGAGAGGAAAAGAAAATAGTAAAAGTCCTTAAAGAAAGAAGGACAAGAAACAAAAAAGAAAGGGAATACCTTGTAAGGTATAGAAATTCAACTCAGGAAGATGAATGGCTACTTGAGAAAGATATAACAAATGCTGATAAATTACTAAGAAGATTCAGACATGAAAGAAAACCTGAAAAATAAAAAAGTTAAGCAATATTGAGCTTCAAGACTAACAAAGTCTATTGAAGAGGTAGGACAGTGGATGATACCCTAATCACACATATCAGATTGTGGTACAATCTTTTTTGGTGGTAGGGAATGTGAGCCTTTGAGATATGACCACATACCCAATAAGGTCACAAAAAGACTCAGAATAATTAGACTTTTAATATAATTATATTAAAATTACTTAAAATAATTATACATTAAAAATAATTAATTAAATATACAAAAAATACCATAAATTGGTACAAAAATTGGTTTAACTTAAAAACCAATGAATCAAAATGTAAAATAAATTATATCATTGGATTCCCCATGGAAAAATACACATATACCATTTTTATGGCATATCTGTAAAGTCAATACTTAAGGAATTATAAGGTATAATACCTTATAAAAACCATAAAACCTTATGTATCTCAAAGGCTAATGAAACAACATGTGAAATAAATTGTACCAGTGGATTCCCCATGAAATCCCACACATAAAACAATTAATGAGCCAATTTCCAATGTTAATACTTAAGGAATTATCCTGAATATATGCACTTTTTTGGTCAACGCATATATTCAAGGATCATAGCTAATATCTTCTAAACTATACATGATAGAATGATGAACCAAAAATAAAGTTACCACGTAATTACTGTAAGAGCACAGATATGAACTTTATTTTACAAATTATAAACAAGGTTAAAACCTATGATGAATTATTGATAAAATTCAACAGAGCTGTTGACCACTTTGTTGTGAAAGTGTTCCAAACTTAAAAAAAAGTACACAGTTGGATTCTCCTAGTTCATTCGTGAAGAATGATGTAATTTTTATTATTAAATTCAGGGTATAGCCCCCTGAAATCAAGGTTTGAAGTTTAAAATATTGAATTTCGACAGAAAAGATGAGTTACAAGAAAAATCATCAAAATTAGAGTTTTGATGATGTAATAAAAAGCTCTTGGCAGCATAGTAAGGTTATGCCAGGCTATCAGAATTCACTCTCTGAATTGCTGTAGCGTGTAAATCTTAAAAGTTCTTGAGGATCAAAGTTTGAGCTTAATTTGAGCAGTTATGATCACATACTGTAACCTTAATTTAAGTTTAACAGTCTTAAGAGTGATACAATTGGTGAATACTATTAGTTTATGATTAAAACTAATAAAATCCACGAAATTTGGGGTTCTGCCAAGCCTCTGATGTCATCAAACTTAGAGTTATAGTGATAACTCTAAATAATGGTGTAATAATGATGTAATATGGTTTTATCATGATGTAATCACCCTCAAACCTTAAAATATTGATCAATTCCAGTGGATATGATCAGTACACGTCTACTAGAAGCCTGTTGGACTCTAGGAGGGAGGTATTTACTATAAATAGAGCTCTTTTTACTCTATTTTTCCCTCAGACGCATCAAAAACATTAAATCAATTAAATAAAAGGTAATTTCTTTATTCTTTATATATAAAACTCTTATATTATTAAAGACCAAAGACCATCTTAATATTAATCACTATTTTTACGTGATTAAATCAATTCTTTAATTGTTTTTGTTATAAATCTCTCTATAAACTCATTTCAACGTAAAAATCAAGAATTTTAGTAATTTTCTTTATTTTTTATTGTAAATACAATTTGAAAAGGTTGTATTGTATTCTTTTGGCGTAAAATATCTCAAAATTATTATTTTAAGTGTTAAAAGTAGGTTATTTCATCTTATTATAATAATTTCTCTCTTATTATTACTCTTAATAATTCTTATTTAATATAAATAGTATTTATATTAATATATAGCCTTAATATTAGTAATATTATTGTTATTGATTGTTGTTTATTTATAAAAAACAGTTTTTTACGCCTTTATTATTTGTTGGTAACAATAATAAAGAGCTTTATAATATATTAAATATTTTATATTAATATATTATTTATAATATTATAATTTCATATAATATTAATTATATTATTATATTTATTTAATAATATAATATTTTTACGCCATAATAATAATATTTCTTTATTATTATTATTATTTTAATCTTATTTATTTCAATTATAAGGACATTCAGAGTACACAAAGTAAAAAATTAGTAATTTTTACTTATTGTTTCATAGTCAAACCTTACATTAAATATCTCTTGTAGAGTATTTTTGGATAAATTTTTATTGTTGGTAAAACAATAAATCTTTATAATATTATTTTTTTATACTAATAGAGTTATAAACAGTAAATTTGGTGTGCTTTCTCTTAAAAATAATATTTCTTATGATTTTTAATTGATTTTTACCTTATACAAATTTTGAAGACAGGAAAAGTACTTGATTTTTAATCAAAGTTTCATATCCACACCTTACATTTGGGGGCCCAGCCGTGATATTTTACCTGTGACATATTTTTTTTACTCTTTTTAAATCCTTTTTCTTATATTGAAAAATTTAAAACATATTAAAAATACTTTTAATTCATAAAATCCATAAAAGATAATTTTTTTAAAATTATAAGTGAGACTTATATTTTAATTTCTTTTTTTGAAATATCCTTTTTTTACTGAATTTATTGGTTTTTTCATTGATTTTAGTGTCTGACAACATGGTAAGACAAGAAAACATTGAAACAGCCTCAACAGTAACCAGCATTATTCCTGCCAGTACTGTTAATTCTGATCATAATAGTACTATTATTGTGACTCAGAATATTCAACCAGATCCAATTTCTTCTGAATTAGTAAACTTGGAAATAAGTAATACTCTTCAGAAAGCCAAACATTTGGCCAATAGTAAGTTTTTTGACGTAAAATTACTATTTTAAGCCTTTTTAACCATAATTATGCCTTCAACCAGGTCAGGAGCCAGCTATAACCCCTCAAGCAGCTCCCAGAAAGGTAATAGACGTGATTATGGCAGAGGCCAATCAGTTACAGAAGGAAAAGGGTCAGTTGATGACTTCCAAACAACTAAAATGGGTCATTCTGAAGCTGATAATACCATTTTACCTTCAAAAAGAGCTGACACCGCCACAACAAGCCTCTGTGGACATATACAAAGCCAGCCACAGTGCATACAACAATGCACTCCAGTTCAAGGAGTACCAGATCCTTGCAGACCTGTGTAAGAATTGCAAGAATTCTTACCTGACAGTGAGAAAATTCCTGGGCCATCACAATACTTGCAAATTTCTCAATGGATGGCATCCATTGATGGAGAAGAAAAACATGATGCTTTTGACACTAGAATGGAGGAAAAACAACCCTCCACCACCCAAACCAGTGCCAAAAACAGCCCCAGTGGCCAGCACCAGCAATTCCAACGTGAAAAAGAAGCCACAAACTCCAAACAAGGGAAAATGGAAGGCACCAGCCCCAAAACCTTACAGCCAGGGCTACAGAATCCCAAAGATTCATCAGGATGCCATGGAAAATGTAATTCAGATGGCCAGAACCATTATGGAATTACAAAAGAAGGAGGAAGCAAGATTAAAATATCAAAAATGATTTCTGCTACTTTTGATTATATCCCAGAGTTGTATAAAGCCATTTCTGATGTAAAAAGTCATCTTTCTGATAAAAATACATCAATTTGTGACAATCTTAAAACAAATAACTTGAGTCTGAGTCAAATAAATGATACACTTAAATGCTTTGAAAGAGTTTTAAGAACAATAAAAACTTCCAATAATGATAATTCTTTTGGCATTAAGTTAAATGAAGAATCTGCCATTATTAAAGAATTAACAGACAAATATTCTAAATTCAATATTGATGACATAATTGAAACAAGAATAAAACAAGCCATAAACACTATCAAAGAAGATAATAACAAAGCTCTTGATGATATTTCAAAATCATTTGCAGAAGTAAAGACAAACATAATTGCCTTGAAAAAGCATTTTGATACCTCAAGAGAGGAATTATCAAAATTAACAATAAAGTTAAATGAAGTTATATCTGATAATACTAAACAAACAGAATTATGGAATGAGCTTACATATAAAGAGGATGATCAGAAAAATAATGTCATAGACTCTATACAAAGCTTACAACATCAATTAAGAAATTCACAAAGGTGCGACAACAGTAAAATGAATGATATTGAACAACTGCTAAACACCTTGCTAAGATTGTCTACACCTCTGAACCAAAATGAGAGAGCAAAAATTCCTAATCCACAAGTATTGGATATTGAAAATTCACAGTTAAAAGATGAATTTTCTACTTCTTTTCATAACATGGAACCATCAATGGTTCAAGCACTCTTGAAAGAAGTTCCAAAACTTAAAGAATGGCCTCACTTCAGTGGTGAAGGAGAATATGAACATATGGAATTCATTAGAGGAATTGACATGATCAAAGAGGATTTTGAATTACCAGACAGATTGGTAACAGCTAGATTTAACACCTTGTTCACCAGATCAGCTCACAGGTGGTACATAAAAATAAGACAAGCACATGGACACCAGAGTTGGACTTGGTGGAAACCCCAAATCATTAACAAATGGGCAAATGATGCTTGGAGGTTTAAAGTTGAAACAGCCTTTGAATCTGCCAAGTTTAATGCTGATAAAGACAAAGCTTTACCATGGTTTTGCCAACAAAAAGACAGATTAACAGCATTATATCCTGACATGTCGCAATTTATGATCCATAGAAAAGTTCTGAGACAATGTGGAGGTGACTTAGAGCATGCTATCAAAAGCAGGACTACTGAAAAATCTTCAGCAGAAGATATTATCAATATATTAGAAGAAGTAACCACCAGAAGCAAAATTGGTTCTAGTAGGGTGAATCTCAAAACAAGGTTTAATACACCTTGGAAAGATTTTGTGTACAAAAACCTCAAAGAAAATTCTAATAATATGAAGTATAAATCTGCAGATACAGTCAGAAAGTTCCATATTTTCCAAAGCACCACCCATTGAGCCAATAAATGTCCAAAGAAGGGAAAAATCAATGAAATTGATATTCAAAAGGAACCTGATGTTGAAAAGGATGACATAATTGAAGACAATTCAGATGATAAGTCATCAATATTTTCTGAATCTTCAAAAGATATAGAAAATATCAATGGCACTTTTGAAATCATGGAATCTTATTCCCACTTGCCACAATTGAGCAATGGTCAACTTGATTTATCAAAAGTTCAAGATGCACAACTTATGAAAACAAAACCAAACAGGGGAAAAGGTTATACAGCTGGTAACTCCTGTATAACAGAAGTGGTGATTGACAAAAAACCCACCAAACGTTTGCTTGACCCAGGAGCCTTCTGCTCTTGTGTTGGCAATTCTTTTCTTAAGACTTGTGTACCAAATTTTGAAGACCAATTGTTACCAATTGATGGTATAAAATTCAACAGTGCAAGTAATCCAATGAAAGAATTAGGAATCTCTGAGACCAATGTCATATTCCCACACATAAATGGGAATTTAAGAATCACAGTTGAATTTGTTGTTATGGAAAATTTCTCTAGTACCCATTTTATATTGGGAAATGACTATTTAATCATGTATGGGATAGATTTGCATAACAACAAAGACAGATAATTTACTATTGGAGACAATAAGCGCCAAAAATTTGCCTTTTTACCATTTAAAAGACAAATTACAGTAAACAAAGTATCACCAGTCAACTTAGAGTTAGAGAAATTCAAGTCTGAACAGTTAAATGAGGCTGAAATAAGCCTTCATCTGACTGATAAACAGGAAAATGAACTTTCTTCCCTTTTGTATGACCACAGAGAAGCATTTTCTTCAGACAAAGAACCTCTAGGAGCAATTATTGGTCATGAAGTTGACATAATTCTTAACATTGAGAGACCTTATCCACCACTCTTAAGAAGACCTGCATATCCAGCAAGTCCAAAATCAAGAGAAGCTCTAGAAATTCATATCAAAGAACTTCTGGACCTTGGTGTAATAAGAAAAGTAGGCCACAATGAAGAAGTAGAAATAACTACACCAGTCATAGTGGCATGGCATAATGGAAAATCCAGAATGGTTGGGGACTTTGGAGCTCTGAAGACTTACACTGTTCCAGACAGATACCCAATACCAAAAATCCAAATTTCCCTTACTCAAATTTCTCAAGCAATGTATATAGCCACTATGGATGCCCTTAAAGGATTCCATCAAAATGTGGTGACACCAAGAGCAAGAAGAAACTTGAGAATTATTGTTCATTGTGGAGTCACCGGGGCGAATCTCGTGTCAATCATCGGCGATTGACTTCACGTCAAGCAAACGTCAAGCAGGATAAAAGTTGAGCTCACGTCAAGCGAAAATCAAGCGAACGTCGAGCACACGTCACACTCTGGTCTTACACCAAATCCTGTGACATCCAATAATATTGGTTCCCCTGTGCCTTCAACTCAGATTCCTCACCGCCTGATCATCCCACAACCGTCCGATGATTGGTAAAAATTACACCAGACCCGCCTGTTTGCACACACACACATCAAAGATGTCCTTCAGCCAGTCTTGATGTAGGCGGGGGGTTTGACTTCACCAGGTCATCCATGAAGTGTGCGTGTGCATGGGTGGGGGCGGGTGGGTTTGCGTGTGCATTGGCGTGTGCGGGTGGGTTTGCGTGTGCATTGGCGTGTGCGGGAGCATGTGCGGGTGGGTGTGCGTGTGCGGGAGCATGTGCGGGTGCGTGGGCATGTGCATTGGCGCGTGCCGGTGGGTGTGCGTGTGCGTGTGCATTGGCGCGTGCGGGTGCACATGCGGGTGTGGGTACGCAAAAGCCGATTCCGCTTTCAACATGATGATGGCGCAGTTAGAAATTTTGGATGCTGTGAAAGGTGAGTGTGTGGGTCATTTGATCATTGGACTTGGCTTATTCACACTGTACCCAATGTCAAAATAGTAACTTCTTTGTGGCAATGTGAAATAATGGGCTTTGCTTGTCACAATGGAATGTCTCTGTCACTAAATTTTGAGGCAATTATTTCACTAGCAAAATTGCTGATGAATCTGAGAGATTTGCATTTTGTAGACTAAATATCATGAAATAACGGCTTTATCATTACAAGCAGTCCACATGACAGAGCTTTGTTATCATACAATCCACAGTTACCTTCTATTTCTTCTTCAGATATAATCAAGTGTCCATCATCAAAACCAACAGCTTTATAAATATTCAGATGCGGCCAATCTGGTAGGAAATTCACATCAATCTTCAAAGGTTTTAAAATCAGAAAGTTATTGTTCAGTATGCTAGATGGCTCAGAGACTTTGAAAATGCTATCAATAATACCAAATTGTCGTGAGTTGCCCCTCAGAAAACATATCACACTGTTGCTGATATTTTTGGATTCAGTTGAAAATATATTGTTCCCAATATTAATGTTTGAAACTGGAAAATACCAAGGTGAGACAATCCTTGAAGTGGGAGGACTTGTGGATTGCACGGTAGTGTCTAAGCTGATCCAATCAACTATTTCCCTTGTTGCATGAAAAGTCTGTAAGTACTCAACCAGGAAATCATAATTTTGTTGGTCATGGCGGGATGGCTTGTTATATTTATGGTGATTGAACACGGCAGGTGGCTGTGATTCGAAAAGCTGTTTTATTTCACATGGCACAGATGGGGATTTCAGGAGAACGGAAAGGTTGGAACATCGACAGATATGTTGAAGTAAGGTTTTATCTATATCATCTATTCAGAGTTGCAAAAAGTTAGTCTTATTCAGTTCAGGTGTTTAATCAATGTGAATATATTGATCTTATTAATTGACTTACATATCTTGTTATTTGTTGGCATCTTTGCAAATACTCCAATCAAGCGCTCATAACCCCATGTGGCTGAGGCTTGTGCTGGGCCCCAACGTTGGAAGAGTTCGGGAATATGATCAGCAAAATGATGATTTGGTTTACTTTTCTGTTTTGGGAACAGGTGTTGATTGGAAAGGCGGAATTTTTTCCAATGTTCAGCAAATGCAGTCGCATCATCTATTGAAACAGTCCAGCTTGTGGCAATGTTGATAGCACTAATCAAATGGAATGTATTCTTGGCTAGTTCATTTGCAAGTTCTTCTGACTGACCCATTTTTCTTTGAGTGTTGGCAGATTGGTGTGCATCTAATGACATCTGTTGACTGAGCATTAGAAATGGAATATAGACCTTATATAAGAGAGCCCATTCAGCGGCTTTTAAGCTACCATGAGAGGGGGAACCCATTTTGCGGGGAACTCTTGTCCATGATGAGGGAATTATGGTCTCAGATATGATTTGTCAGAGATGCTCAAGAGCCTCACCCTTGATCTGGTGATCACTCAGTGCAGTGATATCCAATTCAGAGGGTATTTCAGAAGTGGGGATGTAATCGGCATCAAATGAAGGAATCTCCGCAGAACCACTAGATGGATGTTCTGTGTTAGGGGTGGGCATTGGGAAGTAGTTTTTTCGGGTGGAAGTAGTGGGGAGTGGCTCATTTATTATTTTTGCTGCGTCTCTTCTCAGGGAGCGGGCCTCTCTCAATGTGATTTTATCAAGAGAGCTGTTGGAGGTCATGGAATCTGAGTCTGAACTGTTGGTGTCATTGGATTTCCTGCGGGACCTGAAGTAAATTTTTGATTTCGCCTCTGGAATGCACAATTTGAAAGCTGCATGATCCTTCAAAATTCCAAGTATTAAATTATGCATTATGTCAAGATTAACCATTCTGGTTGCATCCCAATATGGAAGGTCTTCTAAAATTGAATATCACACTCCATACTCAGAGAAAATTGCTTGTCTTTGTTGTGGGGTTGCCCGAAGCCATTTGGCAATGGTTGATTTATGATTTTGATATGAGCGTGTGTAGTGAAATTGAGGACCAATTTCTTCAATTTGAGCTTTGTGAATGGTGCAAAAATTACAAAAGTGGTTGCCTGAATGGGAAATAAATCCAGTAAGCTTGCGCATGGCAACCACATCCGCAATGGCTGTGAGGATGGCAACACGGATAAAGGATCCTGATGGACCTGTTGAGGTGGGTGCAAAATGGTAACCTTGCCATAGCTCTTTGAGCTCGTTGATGAGTGGCATTAATAGATAATTCAATTGAAGCGCAGTTGGCTCCTTTGGACCAGGGATGATTCCTGCAACATAGACATTCTCGGGCTTCAATCTTTCACTTGGGGGGAGATTAAGACAAATAAGCATGATAGGTCCAATGCTAGCCAACCGGGTTGACTTTCCATGTGCATTAAACCAGTCCACATATATGGAGAAGGCCAATGCACCAGGAATGGACATGAATGGGGGGTCATGGATATTTCTAGTGCCAGTGAAGCGTCTCCAGACCAATCCATCCCAGACGTCACGTTTTGGGGAATCTTCGGGAGTTTGGGATTGTTGATGTTGATGCAGAATGTCCATAATTCCAGCCCGCTGGAGGAATCTGGCAAGCCAATTTTTGAATGGTTGATAAATGAAATGTTTTGTTGGTATAAATTTTTGCTTCATGTTGGTTGTGTTTTGGGTGTGGGGTTCAGATGAATAGATGAATTTGCCTAATGATTGTGTGCAAGGGGGATCATGATCATTTGGGTCATTATGGCATTGACAGTGGGGTTGGTCAGTTGTGACTGATTCAGTAAGGCCATTAAGAGAGAAACATTGAGGACAACATATATAGTTTTGAATCACTGGCTCCAATTGGAGATGTTCAAATATGGTACTCAGATCTTGAGGTATATGGAATGCAGGAGCGGGGGGACCAGCTGAGCTTGAGATACTGGACTTGATCAGCAGGTTCAGGGCGGGGTTGAGTATGCATGAAGCCCTGCGGGGTAAATTATACCTTAATGATAGAATGGCAGATATTATCATTCCTAGGTCTTGTGGGGGAAGGGTTTGACTGCCACTATATGGTTTCTGTGCAGTTGAATTGAGACCCGCTGGAGTTGGGAAAGTGCTTTGGGTCAAACATGAATAATCAGCTGGGAAGATTTGATCCAATAGAATTTGTGGGCACCCAGATCCTGATGCAGAAGTAGGGATGTTTGGAAGAGATTTGGGTGCAATGGTTGATTTGAGCTTTTTAATGTGCTGTTTATATTGGAAAGGTGTGAAGGCAACTCCTTGCCTATCACCCTCAGGGGAAGAATGTGTTTGAGTTGAGCAGTGTTGACACATGCATATACGCATTGAGGAATATGGCCGGGTTGTCATTGTTGCAGGAATTGGGAGTACGGTTGGTTTGTGTATAAATATCTATGGTTGATGTGAAAGTGTTTAGGAGTGTTATTAATTGGAAATAAAATTCAGTGATTATTTATGAAGGGGGAGATGATTTGAGCCAGCTGAGGATTTTATCCCATTTGTAATGGAGCATGAGCTGCAGTGGATAAAGTTTAACATGTCTCATCTGGATGGCGGAATTGGTTAGGTGTTTAATTGGGTAAAATGCCATGCTGCTCAATGCTCATACATATTCTAGTTTATTTACACATTGTGATAGTGCGGGTTTGACCATTGAGGGGGTTCCATTAGTGAAGTGTTACCATTGAATTGAGGGGATTAACATTTAATCCATGTACGCTGGCACGCCATCGTACATGGTTTAAACCTTATTACAGACATAACTATATAACTCTATTACATAAGGGGTTGGAGTGCAGCTAAAGTCTTGGTATTTGGTTTGAGTACGGCGGGCTTTGAATCAGTTGGAATGTGATTTGGATTGTCTTGCCTTTCGTGAAAAGGTGATGTCTCTTTTGTGGGTAAATCCTTCATGAATATACCCCTTTACAGATGTACAATGTTGGGGAATTTCAATGCATATATTGGCAGTTTGGATAATTCACAAAATGTGACAATGGGGAGGCGGAAATGTTACCAAATATGATTACCTATGGATGATGGGTCCCCTTTCAGATCAAGGAAATATCACATTATATGCTGGTAGGCCGTGCAGGGTGGTTTCCGACAAAAGCGGAGGAGCTCAAGAGGAGGCAGGGAGGATTCTCCTCAAAAGAGTCTTATCCAACTTCCACACAACACTTAGTTCCAACTATTCATAGAATTTCTCTATTCTAAATTTGAAAAGATTTCATCTCATATCACTCTATTTTATCATAATACTGAGGTGTTTTATCTAGTTAAAAATATTACTGTACTTTTTCGGCCCTTATGTCATCTTTCAAGTCACATAAATCCCGTTCAGGTTCTGTTCATGACTCAAATAGTGAATCTAGCATAGAATATGTTCAAACACAGTCACCATTGAGTCCCAACATTCCTCTCACAACCCCTATCGCATCCTCAATGAATGTATCAGGTCTTAACATTGATGTGGGCAATCCAAAGGCTCCAACTTCAAGCACTTGGTCGATCCCAAATATTTCCGTCACTCCAATTCCCCCGAATCCCACTAATACACAAATTCATGTGTCTCAGGGGCCAGAAGGCACACCTCAAATCTCCTCACACGCTAATCCCCAATCAAAATTTCCACGTGAGTTCCTCCTTAATCCCGGTCGGAGTCCAGTCGCATCCCAGGATCCCTTTGGCCAAAGTAAACAGCCAACCCTCAATATTCCATCAGGATCGCAGGTTCATGTGGGTGATGAAAGGCGCGTGGATGGGGGGCGACGAAAAAGACCTTTGGAAAATGTAACTTGGAGCGGTCTGTCGGAGGGAAATCCAGTATTGACGCTTCATCAAAGTAAGTCATTTGAATTTTGGAGTAGAAACTTATTCATGATTTGATATGTTTGTTTCATGGGTTAGACATGGCACCTAAAGGCAAGTCAGTCCGATCTCAGGAGCCAATTGAAGATCGTGAGGATGACCAGTCTTCATTAATGTTTTGATGTGTTAACTGATGATTTGCATAGCAGGGGATGAACTTTATGCGTCTTCACCTCTGGTCCATAAAGAGAAAGTCAGTGGACGTCATCATCCATATGCCTCCAAACCAAGAACGGGTCATGCCAGTACATCAAGAGAAACAATGGTGGATGATGAGGATGAGAACATGTCTCCGACTCAAAGTGAAAGAAATGATGAACCAAGGAGGGACAATTTCACAGCGCATGAGCAAGGCACTCAATCAAATAGTGAGTTCACCCATCCTCAGCTGGGCCTCGCCCAGAGTATGCTTGAACAATCCGAGGTCAGACAGCAAAGGAACCAGGCCCGCAAAGCTCACAATGTGGCGAAACGTGCAAGCCAGAAGGAGCAACAAAAATGGCTGAAGGCAGAACTTCCAGAGAATGTCCATGGAATGAGATCAGCAGTACACGCACATTGCCTGTTCCTACTCAAAGTTAGGGATAAGGATTTTTCCTCACTACCAACACCACCCAGCACAGAAGAGCGTGAAATTGCAATTCAAGTGGCTGGTCATCTCGGTTATGTCCCCGAGGATGTGTTCAATGAGCCATCAACACAGGTTCAGTCTCAGGGTTTCCAAAGCTACTGCGAAAATGAGCTGCACAAGCTAGGACTAAAGCGATTCACTTGGGACTGGGAGAGCTCATGGCAACATCCGTTCAACGAGCTGATGTCTATGGTGTTTTACCGTACATTCCGTCTCGCACTTGTCAGCACTGAGTATCATCACTACTGTTGGAACAAGGATCATAACAACTATGGGGTCGTGGCGGCTTTAATGGAGCGATATTTCACTTATTTGAAAAGAGAATGGAAGTCTATTCAAAAGGATGCCGAGTATTTGGTAAAAAAGAAAGAGAATCAAAAGCTTGCAAAGATTCGTCAAAGTTACTGTATCTCTTCTTCATTGTGGACCAAGTCTGATGATGATCTACTTGATTATGTGCAGACCTGTGAGCGCCGTCGTGAATGGTGTGATACGGCTAAATTTCCCATCCTAGCATCACAATTCAATGACCCTCGAGTATGCTCAGATACTGAGGAGGTACTGGAAAATGGCCGTCAAGTTTACCGCAAAGTGGGATTACGCTGGCGCTCCCAGTTATTTAATGATTTGGTATTGAAAATGGATAGAGACATAGAGTTTTGTAATCGGATTAAAAAAAAGTGTAAAAAAACTATTGATAGATTGCCAGAATTACGATCGACAGATGATGGTGATATTCCGGAAGGCCTATCATTTCAGGTATTTGATCAAGATTGGCTCAAAGGCTGTAGTAAGATGCAGACTAGCGCCCTCAAGATACTTGACATGCCAGTTATTAGGCCTAATGGTGATGCTCTGCAATAACTTAGTAATTGGTCACGGTATAGCACTGTGACAAATTAAAATTTTGTGAATTATTTGTGCAGGTGTAATAAAATCTGATTATTATCTCTTAAGGATGCAACAACTTGCTAAATATGTTAGAATATAGACAATATGAATTGAAATGTATCACCGTCTCCCTTGCAATAATACTCTATTGCTCATTTTCATTGAGGAAATATTGAAGAAGTTCGATCCAGCTCATGGTGTTCATAATTGTGGACCTGTGCCAGAGTCAACAGGAGTTATCAACTTTGTCAATCACAAATTATATAATATCAGTAAGGCTCACGCAGTTAATGATTTTTTCTTTTCTTGGACCTATTGGTAATTGGAATATGGCATTCCCATAAGGAATGATTTCAGAATAGTAATACAATCAAGTGAAAGATGAGCTTGAAAGGTACCTTCCGCATGTTGACCTCAACTGAATGAGGAGTGATATAGTGGATGACCTGTACAGGTCGTTGTTGGCCAATACGATGTAGACGATCAACAGCCTGAGCCTCAATGGCTGGGTTCCAATTGGGCTCCTGGAAATGTGGATGTCAGGGTCCGAAAATCAGGGGAGAATTTTGGGGGGCCCCTCACCATTAAATAGACTACATTAGCACAAGTTATATTGAGGCCAGTTCCAGCCGCGGCAATGGATGCAATGAGTACTTCACATTCAGGATTATTGAAGAAATTCTCAAGCGCCTTGTCCTGCGCTCGTGGTGTAATTGTTCCATCAATTCGTGCTGAAAGGATAGAGTGATGGGCAAGAGCAATACCAATTCTACAATATAAAAAAGTCAGATGGAGTCAATTGGTAATGGATGCATATTAGAATTAACGCACAAATCTAGAAATTGGGTCCATTGGGTATAAACCACCGATTTCGTTGGACCACACCTTGTTTGTTTGTTCTTCATTAAGCTTTGTAGGAGGTGTGCAATTTTACTACTCATCATGCATGTTTCCACATCCACAATAGTTCGTGTGATTCTTGGGGAGTTATCCTGAGTGCTCCTGCCCTCGGGGTCTTCCAGCTCCGCCTCCGCAATTGTGTTAAGCATGATGTGATGGTTACAACATATTCGCAGCTTATTAATATTTCTGAAAAACTCTCCTGGTCCTTTGCTTTTGGATGATAGGAATTCTTCATATAATGTGGAATATTCTTGCTGCATGGTCGGGTTGAGTGGGAGCAGCTCATAATGATGGCTAATAGTGGGGAGAGATTCGAGATGTGTGGTTTTGGTGCGGCGCAAACTTAAATGCCGCAATGCCAAATGCAAAATATCATTGCAACCTTTTGAAAGACTACTCAGGATGAATGGTGACCAGTTATCTTGATCGGCGCTCTGGGGTTGAGTGATGAAGGATATTATGCCCAAAAGGTCATAAATGGTGTTGTGAATAGGTGTGCCCGTTAAACATATTCGACGGGATGAAAGGAGGCTATTAATGGCACGGTGAGTGGCAGTGTATTGAGAGCGAATATAGCTATAAGAGGGGGCAAGGGTTATTGGATATAAAAGGTAATTTGAATCATTTAAGCTCAGCCACTCACTGTGCTTCATCCAAGATTATACGATGCCAATTGATTTGAAAAATGAATGATGTAGAGGGATTGGTTTGCTTAAATTCTTGGGTGATAGTATTGTAAGAAGTGATGATGATATCATATTTTAAGATGTCGGCTTGGGATAATGAGTGACGAGTGGGACCATGGTAGATTTTGGCGTGCAGTGCTCCAGCCTGAGCATGCTTGGATATTTCTGATTGCCAGTTGGTAATTAAGCGAGGGGGGCAGATGATCATGGTGGGCGTGGAGCGATGGGGGTTTGCAATCATCCGCTCCTTGGAGGTACCAATTAGAGCAATGGCCTGAATGGTTTTACCTAATCCCATATCATCCGCAAGCAGTCCTCCAAGAGGGGTATTGGTCGAAAGGGATTCAAATGAGCTAACGACCTTGTTTGTAATGATGTGCCTGGCATTAAAAGTGGATCCTGGGGGTGAGGTTGCCCAAAGGTTACGGCCATTGGGGATTTCTCGATCCCAGAGAAAAGCTAGTCCGGTCTTTTGATGAGGGAGGAGGGGGGTTTGAATAATGGAATGGGGCGGGGTCATCATGGGGAGGTCTGATCCACTGGGTAATTGTATCAGTTTTTGCTTGGAAATCAATGATGAAACAGCAGGATATGAAGCAGGCGTCGAGTTTGAAGCGGGAAATGTCGGAGTAAAGAGTTGACATTGACAATGAGTAGTACAGTCATATTCTTTGGGCATTTTAAGCTTGAAATCTTGTGTTCGAAAGCTTTCCATTATGAATAGAACGTTTGGATACCATGTGAAGAACATCAATGCTAGATTGGGTTTCTGAGATGAGGAGGGATCATTGGCATCAGTCATAAATACTCCCTCAACGAATAATATTTGAGTAGGATTGGATTGGCAATTTTCAATCCATGCCCCACCAGGACCACAGTGCATGAACGTTTTGGGTGCCCCAAGGAATGGTATCAACGTTTGGGAAAGGGTTCCCGGGAGAGAGCCAATAGCATGCTGGTGATTGGGGAGATATACGAATATGTTGTGTTGATTGTGCCATAGGATAATCCAAGAACCTAAGTGGGAATTCTCAGGCTTTAAGGTTATATCACTATTTATTTGAATACGAATATTAATCATCCCAATGCAAAGTGGTTGTGAAGGGGTTGACATGATGGCTATTTTGAATTATTTGGGGACAGTTGGGAATTATATGATTGGGAAGGGTTAGCTAAAGGGAATGAAGAGGAATAAGCGCAGGTGGGGAACTTATATGAGTGGCAGAAACAGGCCAAAAGGGGGATGGCCTGTGGTTACGTGCATGGTCTTGATGGAGGTGGGCCTCTTGGGCTCATAATTTTCATATCCGATTTGGGGCATATATCAAGGCAAGGTGGCCAAAATGTGGGTGCACCATTTGACTGCTGGATCTGCAGCGAGTTACAAAACCTTTGGTGGAACAAGGCTGACATTAGCACATCCGAAATTGGGTGGGTTGTAGCAGCTTATTGTGGAGGGCATATTAGAGGCATGCAGTCATGTTCGCTGGTGTGATAGCGAACAATGAGCGTATCCTCCCCAGGTTAATTGTTCACAGGGACCTACTGGGCAATGTTGGCAGTTTCAAAGGGCAATCTCACTGTGGGGATGTTTGTGTGTGGGCGGGTGAGATATGTTCGGTGGCATGCCACCGAACATGACTTTGGTTTGGCCTGAAGTTTTTTGCTGACTGATGCATACTGGGCTTTCAGGGGGGAATGTCTGGGATGATCAAAGGGGGCGCCAGCCGTGAGCCGTGATCCACATATACATTCACCCCTATGGCGTTTGAGGCGAGTACTAATCCACCGAGATTGGCATTGGCCTCTTTGCCTCACGCGCGTACAGAACTCCGGAGAACCCTCTTGGGTGATCGGGTGGCTATTTAAGGAAACAAAGGGGATTTGACTCAGCTTGACAATTCAATAAATTGCAATACTCAGCCAGACCCCCATTGTTCTTCTGCCTCACGCGAGCATTTCACTTCTCAGTTGCAGCATTCGCTGAGACTCAGCTTCAATTTTGCCCACACGCCTTGAAGCTGAGACTTTTGCGGGTGCTGCAACTGCTGAGATCGTCTCAGCTTCACCTTGGTATAAAAGACCATCTTCACACGACACGCACTTCACTTTCTTTCTCACCCGCTCCACTTCGCTCAACCTCACCCGCGTTTGTCCTTCTTGTGCGTATTCCCCCTCGTCTTCCGGCCTTTCCAGTCTTTTCTTTCGCACTCGACTAACCCCACTCCCCTTCCTGCTCGCTTTTTGTTTTTCCTGCTAATACTTTCAGAACCCCACTTCTATCTACTTTGTACGTTTTCTCCAATTAAACTTTCGTCAACATTATGTACCGATATTAATATTTTTCTTTCTTCACGACTTCCTTCCAGACTTTTAAAAACTTCCGACTAGAGCGTTTTTATATTGATTCCGTTTTAAATTTATATATATCATCGTATGTCTTCCTTTTCTTTCTTGATTGCTTACTTTCTATTCAGTTACTAACCTGTTTTGTTTTGTTTTTAGATTTCGTGCACGTTATGCACCAAGCGGGGTATCCCCTGCATTCGCTCCTCGACAACAAACGACGCTTGTGATGCTTGCCGACAAGCACACAAGAAATGTTCTTTCGTTGTCCGCCCCTTCCGACCACGAGGCCAGACGAGTTCTCGCCCAAGACGCCCTCGCGAGGACTCCTTTGTGGTCGACGATGATGAAACCATTTCCGAGCGTGAATGGACGCCGGGCCCCCAAACAGGCCAACGGGAACGATTCCGGACGATTAGCCCTGTCCCCTCCAGTATCGATTTGTCCACTCCCCCTCCTAGGCCACCATCCGATGGTCACTTCACTCCTCGACCGGAGCGAAGTGATTATCCGGCCAATGAAGGATGGCGATGGCGAGAGGACATTCGAGCTTGGGCTGATCGTCACCATGTCTTGTCACCGATGGGATTCAAACGCCAAAGTAAGTTTTATTTCTCCTCTTTATCTCATTTCTCTTCACGCAATAATACTGACTTTTTTCCATTACTCATAGAACCAAACCCCCCGAATCCCCCCCGACACGACTCTCCCGTTCCCAGTTTGCCTCGCGAGCAAACCCCCCGGCAACCCACTCCAGGCCCGAGTGGCACCCGATGGTCTGAGGAATTATTCCATGGTAAGCAGCCAAAGTTTCATTTCATTTTCACTTTCACTTTTGAGTCGAGTGAACTGACTCTTACTCCTTTTTTAGAACCCTCCCGAACCGAAGAGCCACCTATTCCTGGCCCGAGTCCATCGTCCCAACCACCTGAGGACGATACGACTCGTGAGCCAGAACCTGAGGTGGCTCCTACGCAATCCACGGAGGAACCTTATGGTAAGTCACCCCTTCTTTCTCTTCGATCCATATTCACCTTTCCTCATTTTTTCTTCGACCGTCTCCAGATCGTCCCGCCACTCCTCGCTCGATCATCATCATTGACGATACGCCCGTGGGATCACCCCATCCCCCTCCCCCTTCTTCTTCACCGACTCCACCATCTTCCCCTTCCACTCCAACCCCGGTTCCCTCCCCAGAGATCCCTTCCAGTGCCCCCGAGAACCCCAACGCCTCCTCCCCCCGGTGCCAAGCTCGTCTCATTCCCACGATGACACTCGCCAGGAATTCACCGACCTGCGACCGACCCTAATGATTCCTCGAGCCATCGTCCACGATTCGATCAACCGAATCTTGTTGGAGCATCATCGCTTGCTCCACATGATTCCTTTCGTGGATGCAACTCATTGAAATGAGATGCACCGGGAATTCCGGGAGGAACTAAACTCCCTCCTTGCCCAGGCACTGGAGGCTTATCCAAAGGAGGACATAACCGGGATGGTCTCCAAATTCCTCGAAAAATAAAAATTTAAAAAAAATGTCATTATTTCCTCTTTTTATTTTTTGTAATACTTTCTTTTGAATAAAATATTTGTCTTAAATTATTGTTATGTTCAAATTCTATTACATTCTTTGTTCACTTAAAAATTACTTATTTCCTCCTTAGAGAAAAACCCTGATTGCGTGAGAATTATTCTTGTAAGTGCCCCACCAAGAGTTTGAGTGAGTATTTGTTTTCGTGAACCTCTTTTTCTCAAAATGCGCCAATAGTTGCCGTTATCCTCTCCTATATTTTCTTCTCCCATGGTTTAGAGCCATACCCATTCTTAACTGTAAAAAAGCGGGAGGTTCCCGTATGTGAGCAATCGAGTCCAGATTCGTGAAACATGGCCTTTCCTATGGTCACACGCTATTAGTCTTACTCATGTATTGAATTGTTTAAATTGGCTAGAACCTTCACAAGCGTAAGGATTGGCGTGTGACTTGTCGGGAGGCTGCACAGGCGTAAGGATTGGCGTGTGAATTGTTGGGAGCCTGCACAGGCATAAGGATTGGCGTGTGAATTGTTGGGAGCCTGCACAGGCATAAGGATTGGCGTGTGAATTGTTGGGAGCCTGCACAGGCGTAAGAATTTTTCAGCATTGTTGGCAACCCTCCCATGCGTAAGGATTGGCGTGTGAATCGTCGGAAGCCTGTACAGGCGTAAGGAATTTTAGCACTTTTGGGACCCTCCCCAAGCATAAGGATTAGCGTGTGAATTGTTGGGAGCCTGCACAGGCGTAAGAATTGGCATGTGAATTCTTGGGATCCTGCACAGGCTAAAGAAAATTTCAGCATTGTGGGGAAGCTTCACAAGCGTAAGAATTGGCGTGTGAATCGTCAAAAGCCTGTAAAGGCGTAAGGATTGGCGTGTAAACTTTTGGGAGCCTGCACAGGCATAAGGATTGGCATGTGTAGCGATGGCCCCCCGCATAGGCGTAAGGAACTTTTAGCATTGTTGGAACCTGCACAAGCATAAGGATTCGCGTGTGAAGCATTGGCATCCTGGACAATAGCAACAAACCAGGACCGATGTACGATGGCATGCCACCGTACATAATGCACTTCACCCCTTTTTCATGTGAGACACCCCATCTCCCACACTCGAATCCATCCAATCCTGGTGTATATTGTCCTCTGCCTTACCTCACCATTACTTACCCAACCCACTTGCAAATCTCCTCATTCTTTTAATCGGCATGAGATTGTATTACCATCCCTGATTTGATAGCCCGCTCTCTCGCCAATCTCATAATAGCCATTGCTTTTTTGCCGCATTGTTTTTGCTAACCTGCTTGAGCATTGTGCGGACATACCCACTAGTGTTGTGCTTTCGTTGTCCTGTGCTGGATCAGTATAATGAACAAATGTACTACTGGCCCACACTACCTGAATGAGCCCATGACATGTGGATAGATCAATCCAAAAATGCTCATTTGGGAAAATCAATTTTCCCCCTGTACACCGCTTTGACGCATCTCTTTGAATTTGGCCGGTCCGCTTATCAGCTTGAAACCACCATCCCGAAGCATACAGCGATGCATCCTTATCAACATGAGGTGCGTTTTTGAATCCATTCATGGTGAAAGTGAGTGCGGAAGCGAACTCGAATGCACCCTGATTTGCCGGAATATCGCCTTCATAGTTGACTTGATCAAAAGACGGAACCCCCAATGAGTTGTAGCAATTTTGAATCTTCTGAAATAAATTATCCCCAACATATCGTAAGGATTGACCTAGAATGCGACCCACCGAGCTAAGATTGGCACCTCGGTCCCGCCATTCATCTTTTGCATTTTCAATTTTGCCAGCACTACCATACAGACCAAATTGTTCATTCTTCGTGGTGCATTTGCGCCACCCAATCGCGAACATAAATCCCTCCAGTAATGCTCCATTTGTTGCAATAGGGTCAGTGAACCTCTTTTCGCGAAATAAGAATTGTGATAATTCATCCCATTGATTGACCTCGACTTCACTCATTGTTGTGAATGGTCGGAATTCAACAAGGGCAATGAGTAATCCGGTTGAAGAGAAAATTGCCACACGGCCAAAGTGAATGCGTTTGATCTGATTGACATCCACCACCCTCCGAATTTCACTTGGGGTGATATTTGCTGATACTGGCATTGATATTTGTGCTGTTGGGCGAGAGGAGGAAAAAAACCTATTCATTCGGGTCGTTTTGCGCTCATTTGTCTTTTGGGATCTGCTACTATTCCCGAGTGGTTGCGGGATCACTATGTGTTGAAGCACACAAGATATCAGATACTGCCAAGGAGCTTTCTTCGGCACACATCCCTTGACTTCCCTGTTGGAGCCCACATGACATTGGCACAATCTGAACCGACTAAAGCCCATGTTCTTCAGTGGGGCCCAATGAGGGTGCCACATAAATGTGGAAGCATATATATATATCTATATATATACACTGAGATTAAGTGAGTAACTCACACTTTCCTTCCTCAGCCCAACACTTTCTCGCGAGTTCCCTTTTACGCTCTTTTCCTTTTTTCGTGAATGGCATGCTTTCAGCAGAAAATGAAATGAAACCGAATGATTACTGATTTCTTAATATCACCTAAATTGGATTGCGATGGATGAATCTTTTTTAATTGCGGCTAAAAAGAAAGCTCACGCCTGACCTTGGCAAATTCACGATCTCAAATACCTGAACCTGAAAATTGCAGTGGATAGTGCATTATTCAATTTTACACATTGATGTTCCCATGCAATCACTTTCCAATCCAGCAATTTGGAATATTGCAAGCACACGCAAATGCAATATGCATCCTGCTGCGGATCCCTAGTTATCCCACTCCTCTTGAAAGACACAGGAACCTTTTGCCTATTATGGGCTGGCGTGAAGTGATACACGCGACCTCCCGCAATGCCCCCGCGTGTGCTACTCGCGGGCACAACGCCTGACTCAGCTTGCGTCTTGTCGGAGTCTTCGCAATGATGTACGGAGGCATGCCGCCGTACAATTACTATTGGTACTCAGACTGTGGCATCCGGGCAGTAGTAGGATAGGAAGTCATGATTATTAAATTCATAAATCACTTTGCAAAATTAAATTACAATCTATCTAGTACAAAGCTAATCTAAAACGGGTCAATCCTGGTTGTGAGTTTAGCTGACCTGGGTACCGTCAAGGTGACCTCATCACTTGAACCAAGCCCGCGATTCGCCACCCAGGCATCACCAAAGTCTAATACTAAGCATCGTGCAAAATCAAATCTAAGAGGTACAGTGGGGTTAAAAGACTCTGATGAGAAGAAACTTTTATTCAGTAAATTACATATATACTTATTAGTACGTAGCCACACTGGCTCCACTAGATTTTTACCCTCTGAAAGTTTTGCGGAAATGTCAATTAGTGCTAAAGCCCCTTTAACTGAGCTTGTTCTCCAGTCATCTGAGCATACCATCAAACCACGAACCCCCGCCGCACAGAATGCCGCTAATATACCATAGCAAATTCGATTTATTCCAAGATTCTTGTGACACGCCAAAAGATCTTTGATGGCCTCATTTTTTTTTGAGTTTGTGAGTTTGCCTTTGATGCCATTAACTTTGACCTTTGTATGTGCACGTACCATGTTGTACGCAATCATCAAATGGATAACTGTATCCATTAGATCCTCCAGGTTCTTGTGCGGCTTTGTGGATATCTCATTGTCAGCCCCGCCACCTTCAATGCTGAGTTGGGTTGCACGTTGCTTCGATTTACTCAAGCAGGAGGCAAGGTATTCAACTGCTCCCCGTTCGAGTCCAAGAGGATCGGTCGAATTTGATGTTGGTGCAACATATGGTTTGGGTGCAATCACATCGTATGAGACTAAACTAATGGATTCAAACATAACATTTGCCCAAAAATGTTTAACTGGATTGGCGGGGTAAAGAAGGCTCTGAACCATTTTGAAGAAGGAGTGTTCAGATTTTGGGAGATTATCTGGAGGTTTAGCTGATTCCTTCATCAATTTGAGATTCCAAATGTTGTGATCAAAAAACGCTTCTGTTTCGGTTGGCTTAAAAAAATCTAACCCTGTATATTGCAATTTATATCACCAGTCAACAGCCAATAATCAAGTATCATGCACAAAGATAAAAAAAAACTCACCTGCCATCTCAAGGTCCTGCAGCCAAGCCAACATTTTAAGATCTCGGTTACTGATCACCTTAATACCAACGGGCAGGAATGTATGAGCATCCTTTGTTGGTAAATTGTCCCATCTATTTTTGTAAATCCTATTGATATTATCAAGCCCCCTTTTCCATGATTGTTGAGTAATATTGGAATGATAATTCAAAACGCCTGCAAACTCTTCCATGCGGGATAAAAATATTCCTTGAAAATTCGCAGCGGATGACACTTCGGGCTCAGCGTCGGGAATTATATCAGTCATATCTCGTCCCATTGTATCATGTTTAATTGTTTCCCTTTCTTGAAAGGCTTGAATATTCCGAGGAGAGGCGGGAGGGGTTGCATCATGCATTGTTTCATTGGGTATCGGGGGACTTTCAGTATGTGGAGCTTCATCATGGATTGTTTCATTGAGTATTGGGGGGGGTTCAGTATGCGGAGGTTCATTATCAATATGGTCCCCTTAAACATTGATAATTTCATCACCTTGATCGCGAGAATCGTTTGCGGCTTCAAAGGTACGGCGTTTTTTGTTTGTTTTTTTGGTCGCATGTATATTTGGTCTTTTTCCTAATCCTTTGCCTGGAAATCCAATTACGACTCGAGATCCTTCAGGTAGAGATTCTCCCACCTCCACACCTGCCCATATATTGTAAGCAGCTATTTTTATCAATTTTGTTTTGAATTAGTAATGGACTTACGGTTCAAATCCATTTTGAGCAGGCTCATGGCTTCAGCAATCTTTTGACGCACATAATCAGGAATTTTACTATCATTTTGGATTTTTTCGAGCCTTGGGATTGTTTGAGCAATGTTGGAGACAAATTGTTCCTTGGATATAATTTCCACCTCCCCACTGAAAATTACATCATCTTGCCCATCATCTTCTGTTGGTGCACAAGGTTCAACAGTCTTTTCCTTCTCATAACTTTTAAAATTCGGTTTCTGAGAGCTTGGAGGCTGCCCTGAAATAAAGGCTATGACACAATATCAGGTTTTGAGAGATTTGAAATATCAAAGATGGATGCATACTCACATGCCGGAAGAACTGGTGGATCTTGATTATCTTCATGTGACTGGCTCTCTACTTCAATGCCTAATTCACGACTACTGGCGATATCAGAGATTTCACTTCCACTCTCTGGGGCTGAAGTTGGTCGTTCATTGAATTCTGTTGAATTTCCCGGGGTTCGGGCCATAGCGGAGGTAGTTTATTAAGCAAATAGATGGTGACGAGTTGATTGCTAACTTGTTGGAAAATTTTTTGATAAAAGATCCAAATTCAAGAAAAAAGGTGCAAATGCGATTTGTCGGGAAATTGAAGGAGGCGATGTTTTGCAAATTATTTCATATCATGCAAATGAAATCACTTCCCTTTGAGACATTGAATAAAGTTGACTAGTGAGAAACCTACTAAAGTCAACTTTTGAACTATTCAATGCTCATGAGGTAAGGACTAAGCAAAGTGTTCATTTGATTGATATGAAATAAAATGGTTTTGTCGGCAAAACAGGAGACACAATTCTTGTCTTAAATAGTCCACTTATTAGGTTTTAACTTGTGAGTCTCATGATTTAAACCCTAGCCACAACATGGTGAATATACTGACCAATATCCCCTTAGGTCCTGTTGGCAGAGAAGGCCACTCAGCATATTTCGGCAATTGCGTTCATCGTGTACGCCAACAAGCCACCGTACTGTACACTATGGATGTAATACGGAAGCGTGAGGAGGGTAAGCGTTGTCGGAGGCATGTCGGGAGGGCACTACATGAGCGTAAGGATGGTAAGCAGTGTCGGGAGGGAGGGTAACTGTTGTCGGAGGCATGTCGGGAGGGCACTACATGAGCGTAAGGATGGTAAGCAGTGTCGGGAGAATGTCGGGAGGGAGGGTAACTGTTGTCGGAGGCATGTCGGGAGGGCACTACATGAGCGTAAGGATGGTAAGCTGTGTCGGAGGCATGTCGGGAGGGCACTACACAAGCGTCAGGGTCATCAGTGGTGTCGGAGGCATGTCGGGAGGGCACTACATGAGCGTAAGGATGGTAAGCGTTGTCGGAGGCATGTCGGGAGGGTACTACACAAGCGTGAGGATGGTAGGGGCGGGGTGTGAAAGCGTAAGGAGTGGTGAGGACGGAGAGGGGCGGGCAGTGTCGGAGTCTCATCCGGATGGAGGGCGGTGCGGGTGCGTAAGCATGCTAAGCGTCGGGGAGGCGGAAGCCAATGAGGTGAAATTACACGAACGTTGCGCATAGTGTTGAAATGGGTTTGGGCTTTGAGTGACATTCTCATGTGACACATGTGACGATTGACGTTGTCTTGACGCTGACGTGACGTGACCCACTAAATCCAGTGACTATAAAGTGACACTAACGCGACTGAAGCAAGATTTTATACTGACCGCGGTGCGACGTGAAGTCAATCGCCGACGATTGACGCGAGATTCGCCCTGGTGAGTGTATGAATACTTGAGGATGCCGTTTGGTATCAAAAATGCACCTTCACACTTCCAAAGAATGATTAATGAAATGTTCCCTGAAGAACTCTCAGAGGGATGGTTAATCATTTACATTGATTACATTATAATCTGTTCCAAGACTTGGGAGGAGCACATGTACAGATTGTCCAGAGTTTTGACAAAAATTCAATCAGTAAACATGAAAATCTCCTTGAAGAAATGTCATTTTGAATTTAAAGAACTTAAAGCACTAGGACATGTTGTATCTGGTTTGTCCCTTGGAATTGACAAAAACAAAGTTGCAGCAGTATTGCTAAAACGCATGCCTCAGAATAAGAAGGAAATTCAGTCATTCTTAGGTTTTGCAGGATATTACAGGCAACACATTAAAGATTTTGCATCCATAGCAAGACCAATTTATAAATTGTGTGACAAAGACACAGTATTTGAAATGACTGTTGACAGAGTCAAAGCTTTTGAGTCTCTAAGAGAAGCCTTGACCACTGCTCCACTCTTACTGATGCCAGACTTTAAATTACCTTTCAAACTGTATATTGATGCATCAGGGGATGGACTGGGTGCTGCACTTCACCAAGCTCAGATCATAAATGATAAACCTGTAGAAGGACCCATATGTTTCATATCTAGGAAAATCAAACCAACTGAAGCCAGATATGGAGCAAGTCAAATGGAATGTCTATGCCTTGTCTTGGCCTTGGAGAAATCAAACTACTTCTTAGAGGGATGTGTTTTTGAGGTAATAACAGATTGTACAGCTGTCAAATCACTTCTGAACATGAAGACACCCAACAGACATATTCTCAGATGGCAAATAGCCATACAAGAATACAGAGGCAATATGACTATTGCTTATAAGGATGGGAATATTCATAAGAATGCAGATGGACTAAGAAGATGGCCATTACCAAATAATATTGATAATCCTGCTTATGTGCCAGAAGAAGCTTCACCACAAATTCCAATAGAAGGAATAAGTGTTACAGACTTGAACACCACCTTCTTTGAAGAAGTCAGAAGTAGTTACACTCAAGATACGAATTGTAGCATCTTATGCCAATCACTTGGAAAAGACTGTAAAAACAACTCTCTAATACATGCCTTGGATGAAGTATGGAAAAAATCTTATGATGAAGGAAGATTTCACCTACTGGATGGTATAATTTACCACAGAACCAAGCACACATGTGTCATGACAGTTGTAGACAGGTCATTAATCAATCTTGTACTGAAAGAATGCCATGATAGTCCCTTTTCAGGACATCTGTCTGAAGACAGAACAAGAGAGAAAGTAAAAGCCTGCATATGGTGGCCAATGTGGCAGAAAGATGTTTCAGAGTATTGAAAAACCTGTGACAGATGCCAAAAGGCAAATAAATCCACTGGCAAGAGACTTGGAAATATGATAAAAGTCCAAGAACCAAGAAGACCTTGGGAAATTGTCCATATGGATTGGGTAACTGGCCTACCACCAGGAGATGACAGAAGCTATAATGCTTGCCTAGTAATTGTGGACAGATTCAGTAAAACTCCAATCTTTTTACCATGTCACAAGGATGATACAGCCATGGATACAGCTCTTCTGATATGTAATAGAGTAGTGTCATGGACTGGGATATTTACAAATATCATTAGTGATAGGGATCTGTCACAATGCTGTCTGCCAGACCTCAGCAAAGGGAACTCTTGCCGAAAAGGCTATTAAACCGGTTGAAAGACCGATTAATACTGGCAAGTTGTAGATCACATTCCACCATGTGACAGTACCCCCGGGTTTAGGGCACTGCGTCCCGAAGTGCATGTAACTGATGGTATTACCCATGTCACCCTCATGGAGTTACATTAGTCACAACAGGAGCCTACAAGGAACCCCCAAGGGGCGGAACCCTTGTACGCCAATGGAGCGGAAAACCCAGCGATTTCTGGTTGTTTGATTGAGACCTCCTCTTGTCTCCAACCGGAATCGAACCCATGACGTTGGTAACCGGTTTATTGTCACAATGCTGTCTGCCAGACCTCAGCAAAGGGAACTCTTGCTGAAAAGGCTATTAAACCAGTTGAAAGACTGATTAATACTGGCAAGTTGTAGATCACATTCCACCATGTGACAGGATCCCAAATTCACTTCAGCACTATGGACAAATCTTCACCAATTATTTGGCACTAAACTGTCTTTCTCTACAGCCTACCACCCACAAACTGATGGCCTGGCTGAAAGGATGATTCAAACCTTAGAGGACATGGTGAGAAGATTTTGTGCATATGGCCTTGAACTCAAAGATTGTGATGGATTTACCCATGATTGGTGTACTCTGTTGCCAGAACTGGAATTAGCATATAAAACATCAATCTATGACAGCACCAATCAAACTCCTGCTATTCTAGAAAAAGGATGGGACCCCAAGTTACCCCAAGATTCCTTGAGGAAAGATTTAATTGAAATACATCCTACAGCTGCTAGCTTCAAAGGAATGCTAGACAAAGCTACAAAGCATGCAGTAAGGTGCATGGAGGACTCTTTTTCATATGCTCAAGACAAATGGGATAAATCACATGCAACTCCAGATTTCAAAGTGGGGGACCTAGTTCTTCTATCCACCACTAACTTCAATAACATCAAAGGATGTAAAAAGTTGAAAGACTCCTTTGCAGGACCTTTTGTTATTAAGGCCCTCCATGGAGAAAATGCTCTTGAAGTAGAGTTATCTGAAGAACTTAGCAATAAGCATCCTACATTTCCAGTGAGCTTGATAAAGCCATATAAATCTAGTGATGCTGAGAAATTTCCCTTGATGAATAAGATTCCCCAAGTTATACCTCCTATTGAGACATCTGGTACTAAGGAAATTACCAAAGTTCTTAAAGAAAGAAAATTAGGAACCAAAAAGTAAGGGAATACCTTGTTAGGTACAGTGACCCAACTTGTGAAGATGAATGGTTAGAAGAAAAAGATATACCAGAAGCTACCAAACTCCTCAGGAGATTCAGACACACTAGAAACACCAATATTACAAAGTAATATTCTTTTTTAGGGGGAGGGAATGTGAGCCTTAGAGGTAATTTCATATACCCAAAAGACCACAAATAACAAAATTAACATATGAATATAAATAAAATGAATTTATTTATATTATTAAAATAAAAATCAAAATATAAATATAAAATTATATTTAAAATAAAAAAAATTAATTACAATTTAAAAATAAAATTACATTAAATTTTGGAATTATAAAATTACATTTATACTTGAAAAAATTAAGTAAAAATGAATTTTTAACAAAATTGTAAAAAAAATAAATAAATTTGGAAAAAAGTTAAATAAAAACTGTTATAACTTTTTATACAATAAATAAGCATATAGAAATTATTTCACCATTGGATTCCTCATAAAAATCAGGTGGGGTCACCTCTGGATGAAATTTCTGTAACTCAACTCTAAATAAGCTTAAATTAAGTTTTTAGTATTTTCAATACAAAAGTTGAAAATCCTCAAAACTTTAATTTAATTTGAACCACATGTGGTGTTAACCATCAATTTTTGTGTTAAAATTGAGGTGTTGTGTTTAGTTTAGAAGTTATGAGGAATTGAAGTATTTTCAATTGAATTCAATTGAAATGTCAAAATGTGCACGTGTATTACATAATTGAACTTTGATTTACATATGAGGTATCAATTATTACTGTATTGTACTGTACAACTCAATTGAATTACATATGTAAATTAAAAGTATAATACATGATGAGGAATTAAAGAAAAAATAAATTGGAAAGATTAAATTTGGGGGGGAAAAGGAACTCCAGCTCTAAGGGGGAGCTAGACCCCCAAAATCCTTGCTGACAGGCGTGGGATGTCAAAATTCACGCAAAAGTTCATCACTTTTGGCCTGTAATTGAGTTACAGGGTCTGTGGACTCAATTGATGATGAGGTTTTGATACCAACTGGGGTAGTTTTAGCTGTTGCCAAGAGGGTAAAACTACCCTTAAGATAAAACAATCATAGTAAAAACAGTTTTAGCTGGCTTCTACGCCTCTTACACACATTCTGACGTGTTTGGAAGGCTCTAGACCAGGTATTGCTATAGTAATGGCTGATTTAAGGGTCTAAAACGGCTAATAATGGCTTAAACCAGCCTTTTTTGGTCTGAACCAGGGTTCAATGATGCCATAAATGGCTTTTATGTTTTCAGGCTGTTTTTCACGACTGACAAGAGTAAACTTTACTTTTGGAGTAAGAGAATTGATGGCTATAAAAGAATGTCTTCTTTGCCCCACTTTTCTCTTCATGTTAGAATCTTTTTCCTTTTATCAATTAGTTTAAACACTGTTAAACCAATCAATAAGAGATTCCAACCACCTTTTTTAAATCATTTCAAACCTTTGTTCCACGTGATATCATCATTATAATCATTGTTTGTAACTTTTATAATCATTTTTTACCCCTGAACCACCCCAAAAGTGAATTAAAGCATCTTTCATCACTATAGCTTTGTCACTTTGTTTCCAAATTCACTCTGGTCACTTTTGGGCGTGTTTTCTCTTTAATATCCTTTTTAAAGACTTTGTTCTTTAATTAATTGCTTGCAGTTCTTTGCTCAATTAATTCAGATTGAAATTGCTCTTGAAGAAATTTCTTTTGTAGCCTTAAATATCTCTTGTAGAGTATTTTTGGATAAATTTTTATTGTTGGTAAAACAATGAATCTTTATAATATTATTGTTTTATACTAATAGAGTTATAAACAATAAATTTGGCGTGTTTTCTCTTAAAGATAATATCTCTTACTATTTTTAATTGATTTTTACCTTATACAAATTTTGAGGACAGGAAAAGTACTTGATTTTTAATCAAAGTTTCATATCCACACCTTACATCAGTTGTCCATTACTACAAATTCTACTTTCAATCTGATACATTGTGAAGGATGAGGTAGAATGAGTGTTAAGTCAATTATTCCAAGGGGTTTCATGCTTTCACTTGCATTAATAAATTTTACTCCTTGTATTGGTATAAGTTTTTCTTCCCAATCTACTACAATTGTTTTCAAATAACATTTACCAACACAGGTACAATATTCTCCTGTATCTAAGTTTACTTTTGCCTCTTGGTTTTCCACCATGACAATACTTTCACTTGATTTGCCAGCTGTATATTCAATCCCTTTTACTGGTTTGGCTCTATAAAATTTAGCATCTTGTATTTTTGTGAGGTTTTTATCAGATGTTCCAACTTGTGGTAAGCTTGAATTGACATCCAGTACTTCATATATTAAATCAACGTTATTAATTTGTGCATTAATTATATTAATTTCATCACTTCAATGAGTTTCTGATTCTTCAGTGTCCTTTTCCGAATCAGATTCTCCTTCTTTATCATTGTGGTCCTCTGTTTCCACAATTTCATTGATTTTTGCTTTTCTAAGGCAATTATTGGCTAAGTGTCCAATACCTCCACATTTGTGGCATTTTCTTTGCTCATTACTGTTGGATGTATTGGGCTTGAAAGCTTCTCTTGGTTTATCTTTTTTTGTAAATGGCTCATTTGGACTTTTAATGTCCAATTTCTTCCATGTGATTCCAATTTCTTTCCTTGTCACTATGCCTTCTAGTGCATTGATATACTCTTCTTTGGAGCATGGTTCTATACACCTGCTGTGTACAATTTTTTGTGAAATTTCTGGGTAAAGTGCATTTAATCTTTAAACTTGTTTTAAGAACCAAATCAAAGGTTCATCTTTGGCTGGGTCAAAGAAGCAGTTTTTAAGTTAATTTTCTATTTTGTACCTCCAGGAATCATTAGCCCACTTGGTGATTATTTCTTGTTTCCACCAAGACCGGGTATTTTTGCCATTTGTCTGTCTTATGCCATAATACCATATTTTTGTAGATTTCTCAAACAGTGAGTGTAATCTGGCAGTGATCCATTCATCTGGTATGGAATCATCTTCTTGTAACATGTCAATTGTTTTCATAAATGGCATATGGTTGTATTCACCTTCTCCTGTGAATGTTGGCCATTCTTTTAATTGAGGTGCTTCTTTCATTAAGACTTTGTTATTTTCTTGGTGACTCAAGTCTGTTATGAATGGATTTTTTATTTCCTCTTTTTGGTTTAACAGGGCTTCTTATATGAGAAAATGGGGTTGATAACTATGGCATATTTAAGTTAGCCTCATTAATTTTATCCATTTTTTCACTAATAAGCCTTATTTCATTTTGAATATCATCTTTCAGATGCATTCTTGCTTCATCACCTTTTTCCACATGTTCTAACAGTAATTTTTGGTGTGATGAAGTTTTTCTTCAACTTTTTCTACAGAAATACTTAATTTGTTCAATTTTTCTGTAATATTATCAATACTAACATCATCATTGATTGTCAAAGCATTATCTTTGATATCTTTTATGTATTTATATAATTCTGGTTGTCCTTGTATTAATTTTTGAGTATTGTCAATTAAAACCTTTGGTTTATTATTTTCAACTATAAATTTAATGTTTTCAATATCTTTTTTTTTAGCCTGTGACTCAAAACCAGATCACAAGCATGACAGCCAAAATACCATAAACCAATGATATAGCCAAGATACCACCAAAACATGGAGCTAAGCCAAATCAGCTCAAAAAGTATCAAAGTAAAGAGTAAGCTCACCCCTTTCTGAAAATATAAGTCCCATCACCATAGGACAAAGAATAACAAAGTTACTCCTGCTCAAAGTTATTGCTGAGCATAAACCCTAATTTTCACCTCTCATCTAAAATCTAGAAGGAGAGGCTTAACCCCATCAAATGGGTACTCAAAATGAAGCTCTAAGCCAGGGATATCCAATGGTACCAGCCAAACGTAGCTAGCACCAATGTTACTGGAGTTATGGTCAATTTCAGGCCAAATAAGGGTGAACAAAACATTCACCTCTCATCCAACTTCTACAGTTTTAGTGTGAGATACTTGAAGTGGGGTCTTTTTGGAAAGAGCACAATCAGGGCTATTTTCTGGTGTCATCCACTTCCCCATATCTCAACTACACCAGAAGGTATGGGGCAAACAAACTCAATACAGCTTTTTGCCTAAAAACACGCATATGTACAAAAGTCTTGTACATGGCATAACTTTGCCATATTTAATGATAACCATATCAAATAAGGTAACATTGTGTAAAACACATACAGGGATACACACTGGTTCAGTTTTGAGGTTGATATCTCAAGAACTGACAAAGGTATAGCTGTTTTAAGGTCAAAATCCCACATTCTGACCAATACAGCCTTACCATGGGATAATATCCCATAACCATGAATATGAGGTGTCAAATAGACAAAGAAGCTTGTTTTTACTTCAATACCTCATATTTCAGTCAATACTGTGGTCCCATACAGATTCTTTACAGCATTCTACGTGTCATACACGTCAGAATCAGGCTGTGAGGTCCCCAGATGAAACTTTTCACCCTGTATTGGTGAAAACTGCCCAGATGTGGTTTCAAAACCACATCTGAACCCAATACAGGTTGTACAGGCTGTTTGCAAACCACGAGCCAGTACTAGGGAGTGAAAAATCTTCACTTCCTCTACATGGAAAGGTCTAGCACCCTTTCCACCCCATTTCAGGATAAAAAGGAGGCTTTTCACAGCAAGAATTGTCTCCTCATCCTGCTCTTGAATAACCTATGTAGTAAACTGTCAAAAACAGTTTTACTCTTGGTTAATAATCAGGTATAATTATAAATCTTAATTATTGTAGTCTTTTATTATTGTAACCCAAAAGATAAAGCTGCACCCAGGGCTTTCAATAGCGCTCACCACCACTATATTAGATATAGTAAAGCCCTTTTAATCTTAAATCAAATCATCTTCAACCCTTATAAATCTTTTTTAACCATTTTTACCGTGTCACAAACATAGTTAAAGCTGTAGCTAGCCTATTTACATCTTCATCATCGTTTCATCCTGACATTTTTTCTGTACAACAATTTTTGTTAAAGAAGATAAATTATTATTCATTTCTTTTAATGATAATAAACTGTTTTTAATTTCTTTTAGAGGTAAAATAATATTTTTAATTTCTGTTAAAGTATTTACAATATCTGGGGACAAGGTTATTTCTTTGGGAAATGAGGTTGTCTTATTCTTTGCTCCTCCTTTTCCTTGAATTCCATCAAGGTTCTGGCCATGTTGAAGACATTGTCCATGGCATCATTTTGGATTTTTGGAATCCTGTAGCTTGGGGAATATGTTTTTCTCCAGTTCTTTTTCTTGTTCTCCCTCCCTTCTTGGGGAAGTAGGTTGGCTTGGGGCTTTCTGGTAGAAGCTACTGGGACTGCGTCCTTGGTTGCCTCCTTCTTTTTGGCATGGTACTCCTTGATATTTTTGATTTGAGGCTTGTATGATAGTGGATTACATCCATTGGAGTATCTCACTATTTCCTCCTCTTTGAGGAACTTTTTGAGGATGTGCCAGGAGCTCATCGCTCCTTGGTGTATTTGTGGCAACATTTCCCAGTCCTTGTCTTTGTACACTGTGTAGTACTGCTTGTACTGGCTCATGTAAATGTCTATCTGAGGCCTATCAATGTGATTTGTACCTGTTTGAGTTACTCATACTTAGTTCTAACTCTGGTTCAGATATCATGGGAATTTCTGGGACTTTCCTTTTGGGATAAGGCACTGCCTTGTGTGGATTCTATTCCGCTGGGGATATTGCCCTTTCTTTTCCCTTTTTAGGGATCAATTCTACCTCTGAGTCCAGCTCCATCTGATTGGATGAAGTATTGGGAGCCTCTTCTGGTAGACATAATTGAAGAAATAACAAATAAGACAATTTCAGGACAAGAATCCTTCTTATGGGAATTTATAAAGGAGGTATCCACCTGCAGAGTCCTGAATAGTGGGTGCTGGAAAGTTCAATTTCTTAGCTTTCTTTTTCTTAATGAAAATTGGTGTTGGAGAGCTTGGGCAAGTTTCTTCCACAAATCTTTCAACAGTGGCTTGGGTGTCTTCTGTTGGATTGTCTTCAAACACTAAGCAAGACAAATAAATATAAGTCTTTTATATAAAACGTTTTATTTTTGGTAATTTATGGAAATTTTCCATGTAAACATTGCTTTTATACCTTTGAATAAATGAAATGAATAAAGAAATGAAAAAAATGAATAAAAATAACTTTTTCATTGGTTTTTATTATTTTTTATTATTTTTTTATATTTTCATGTCCAAAGAATAAAATAAAAATGAAGATGATTCTTTTATGAAATTAATTTATAATATAAAATTATTTTGAATTTATAAAATATCTCTTTTAATCACTAGAGTCACTCAAAGAAAGTTTTTGCAAGTCTAAGGATGTGAAAAACCATGTGTAAGACAGTACAATTGCTTTCCAAATGCCTCAATAGCTTTTAAAGTCAATAAATATAAAATTATCATATAATTTTATTATTATAGTTATGATTTATATTGGATAAACCCAATGAGAATCTTTTTAAAAGTTGTTTAAAGTAAATATCATGGCCAGGCCCCCAAATATAAAGTTTGACTATGAAACAATAAGTAAAAATTTCAGATATTTTACTTATTGTACTCTGAATGTCCTTATATTTAAATTAAAGAGGATAAAAAATATTTAGAATAATAAAGAATTATTATAATTAAGGCATAAAAAATTAGTATATTATTAAATAAATATAATAATAAAATTTATATTACAAAAAAAATATAATGAATAAATATATTAAGATATAATAATTAATATCTTTAAAAGCACTTTATTATTGTTACCAAGAAATAATAAAGGTGTAAAAAATTGTTTTTTATTAATAAAAAACAATTAATAACAATAATATTACTAATATTATAGCTATAAATTAATATAAATACTACTTATATTAATTAAAGAATTATTAAAAGCAATAATAAAGAGTAATTATTATAATAGGAGAGAATAACCTACTTTTGACACTTATTATAATAGTTTTGAATACATTTAAGCAAAATAATATAAATATAGCTTATTTAAATTGTATTTACAATTAAAAATAAGATAAATTACAAATTTTCTTGATTTTGTGTGGATTTGAGATTTTCAAGAGAAATATAGCAAAACAGTAGAACAATTGAAGTAATCACGTCAAAAATGGTGATTATAATGAAGATTAACTTTTGTCTTTAATAATATAGAAGATTTATATATAAATAATAAAGATTTTACCTTTTGATTTAATTTATTTGATGTTTTGATGCATCTGAGGGGAAAATAGAGTAAAAGGAGCTCTATTTATAGTAAATACCTCCCTTCTAGAGTCCAGTAGGATTCTAGTAGACGTGGACTGATGGTATCCGCTGGAAATGATCAATACTTTAAGGGTTAATGATGATTATGTCATGATCAAACCATCTTATCTCATTATTATGCCATTATTTAGAGTTCTCACTATAACTCTAAGTTTGATGATATCATAGGCTTTTCAGAAGCCTAAGCCTTGTGAGCTTTATTAGTATTAATCATAATCTAATAGTATTCACCATTTTTATCACTGATATAACTGTTAAACTTAAAATAAGATTACATTGAGTGATCATAAACAATCAAATTTAAGCTTAATCTTTGATCATTAATAACTTTGAAATTATACACGCTACAGCTATTCTGAGAGAAGATACTGATAGCTTGGAATGTCTGTATTAAATTTCCAAGAGAATTCCATTACATCATCAAAACTCTATTTTTGATGATTTTTCTTGTAACTCATCTTTTCTGTCAAAATTTAATATTTTAAACTTTAAACCATGATTTCAAGGGGTTATACCTTGAATATTATAATAAAAATTACATAATTCTTCACTAATGAGCTATTAGAATCTGAATTTCCACTTTCTTTATAGTTTGGACTACTGTCACAACAAAGTGGTCAACACCTCCATTGATTTTGATCTTCAATCCATTGCAAGTTTTAACCTTACTTATAGCTTGTAAATTAAAGCTCATATCTGCGTCCTTACAGTAATTAAGTGGTGATTTTATTTTTGGTTTATCTCTCCATCTTGTATATTTCAAGAGATATTAGCTGAAAACCATGACTATATGCATTGACCAAAAAAGTGCATATATTCAGCTTAATTTCTTAAATATTGACTTTAGAGATTAGCTCTATAGTTGTTTTATGTGTGGTGTTTCATGGAGATTGAAATGGTACAATTCATTTCACATGTTGTTTCATTGGTTTCTGAGTTAAATAAGGTTATATACCTTTTTTAAGGTATCATTACTTATTCTTCAGTAATTATTGAGTTTTCAGATATGCTATAAAAATGAAATTTGTGTATTTTACCATTAGTAATCTATTGGTGTAGTTTATTTCAAATTTTTACCCATTAGAATCTCAGTTAATTCAGATATTGTACTTATTTATGGTATTTTTACTAGTCTTTGAGATAATTATTATAAGTATAATTATTACAGAAATTTGTTGTGACCTTTTTGGATATGTGGTCATATCTCAAAGGCTCACAGTAAAAAAATCAGAAAGAGAAGAAAAAACAAGAAATTTAAGAGAATTTTTGACACCAGTATTCAGAATGCACAATTGTGCTCTGGATGGAAAACAGTGGAGACCATTGAACACAACATGATCTTCACTCAGGCTTTTCCCTGGCTGGGAAATTTGCCTGATAATTGGGTAAGCTTTTTTTGAGGCCTTTTGTAACAGGACTCAGGACTATGCTTCACACCACAATAGGTACATAGATGCTCCTTGATTCTACTTTCTTTTTCAGAATTCATCAGCATGAAATCTTTATTCAATGAAGAAGGATGGGGCTTGTCCCTCTTCTGAAAATTCTTCTTCTTTTTACTTGAGCTTGAAGAGTTTTGAGGATGAGAAGGATTTGACTTCAAGGCTTCAGGCTTCTTCTCTTGATGATGACTCTTCTCTTTCTGCCTCTCATGGTACCTGGTATCAAGTTCCAGAGTCACATCCATTAAATCTTGAAGAGAGTCAATTCTTGAAGGATAGGAGGCCAACTGATCCAAAATCCTGGATGGAAATCCCTTCCTGAAATGATGGACAAGAGCCCTTTCACCCCAATCCCTGATTCTTGAGACCAAACTTCTGAAATCAGCAATGTATAATGACACATGGCCACCTTCTTTAATTTTTGAAGAATCCAATTCTGCTTCAGCTTTTCAGACTTCATTCAGGTCTCCAAATAAAGTAAAAAGTTTAGATTCAAATAGTTTCCATGAATTGAGAAGGTAATTTGGATCTTTATTGGTGAGATTGGAAAGATAAGGCTCAATTCATTTTGCAGCCCTGCCAATGAGAAATGAGGAGGCATAGAGAACTTTCTTTCTGTCTTGAGAGAGATTTTCTGGATCATTATGAAATATAAATTGACAAGACTTAATGAAACTTCTAACTTTAAAGGGATGAGTCCCATCAAAGCATTCTGGTGCCTTCATAGATGGGGTCTTGATGCTTCAGAAGATGAAGCTGCATGAATATTTGCCACAATCTGAGTCATGTTCTGCATAATGGCCAATAGAGATGATTCATACTGATTAGAGACAGGCTGATTAGACTGGGCTAGAGTTGGTCCTCCAGTGCCTTGGGATTCCCCCACAGGAGCAGGATGTAACAACCATCCATCAGGGGTAAGGGTATTCATTCATACACCCACTCAAACACCTCAAATCAGCAAATCCAGTATCTGCATCAGCAGTCAGTTTTAGCAATCATCATTCTGAAACATGCATACAGCTTGGTACATCAATACAGCCTGTCAATACCTGTACAGGTTGGATTCACCCAATACAGTTTCAATACACCAGTATGGAACTGTATGATCACTCAAATACACCACACCTCTTGTACAGGTTCTGTACAGCTGTGCAGGAACTGTATTGTCCAGACTCAATTCAATCATCAAATATTCTCATGAAAATTCTTCCTCTGGATCAGGGCTGGTGATTCTCACATATACCAGCCCCTCTTTCTCCCCCCTGGGGACTTTTCCCCAGTTAATTAATTTAGTTTATTTATCATTTAATAATTATTCTTATCCTTATTTTGGGTATTATAATTATTTAATTTTAAGTTAGTCTTTGCCTTTTCTCTCTTTGCCTGTACAGTATGAGTTGGGTGGCCATATCCTTATTAACCCTTCTCTTTCCATTCTGACAGGTTGAAACAGTGGACTTGGACTTGTTTGTGGTTGGCTCTTCTATTATTTTACTCTTATCTTTTGTTACTGCTTTTTCTTATATTTATTCTTTAGCAATTTATCTTTAACACTCTTAAGTGTATCTCTTTTTATCTTATCTTTGAGCCCTCCATAAGTGAGTCCCAGTTTACTGAGTGCCAGGCCCTCTTCACTTCGAAGAGCCCCTGTGAAACTAAATTAATTAACTCATATTTGATTCTTTCTTTTCATTCATTTATATTCATTTCCTCTCATTCATCAATTATGACCTTTTCATGATTTTATGATTTTTTATGATTTTCTATGAATTTTTCTCTCTCATCAATTTTCATCTCATTCATTTCATTCTTATGAAAATTGATTCTTTTTCCTTTCTTAATCATTGCTGACCATTTCATCACTTCATTTTATTTTTATCAATCAAATTTTTCTGTGTTCTTATTCAGGTTTCATCTAGGAATTATTGATTGGATTATTCATTGGGATTCATTTGGGTTATTGATTCAGGATTTATTGGATTTATTGACTTTGAACTCTCAAGATATTGATTGATCCTCAAGAATTGATTTTGATTATTGATTTGATTTGACTCATCAAGATATTGAATTTATTTCTGAAGATTTTAAACTGATTGATTGATTCCTCAAGACTTGATTTCATATTGAAGACATCTATTGATTGATTATTGATTGAATATTGATTGATTATTGATTTCCTCAAGATTATTGATATTTGATTTGAATTGATTGTTGATTGATCGGATTTATTTGACTGTTGATTGAATTTGATTCCTCAAGATTCATCAAGATTTTATTGTGATTGATTTGGCCAAGCCTGATTATTCTTCTTAATACCATCAAGTTATTTTAATTCTTTTCATAATTCCAGTTCAGCATAGTCCCCCAGCCAAAAATACTAGATCCCAAAGAATTCAAGCTGTTCTCACTCCTACAGCAAGGGCTCCTCTTGACCACACACCATCAGTTCATCAACTGAGTGCAAATTTGGACAGAGGACCACCAATGGACGGAGCAGCACCCTCAAGAATAGGTGGAATGAAATCTAGAAGATCAAGATCCTTTTCTGGACTTTTGGGTGGCTACCCTGGCATGTCTGAAGGTGCAAGAGCAAGATTAGGGGAAGTTGAAGATGAAGAGGGGGAAGAGTCTGTGGAAGAGGAAGATTCTGGGGAAACTGAAGTGGCAGATTCCTTGGCAAATTCTCCAGAGGTGCCTCAGGGCTCTAATCTAGCCCTTTCTAGTCAACCTCTTGTCTCTCAAACTGATCCAAGTCTCCTAAAGATGATGGAGAAGATGACTCAATTCATGGGACAACTCACTCAAGCAGTTGCCCCCAGGGACAATTCCAAAGCCCCTGCTTTCAAGACTCCATCCATGAAGGCACCTGATTCTTTTGATGGTACTCAAGCTCATAAGTTGAGAGGATTTGTCCAATCCTGTCAACTAATTTTCCATAATGATCCAGCAAACTTCTTCTCTGACAGGAAGAAGGTTTTGTACTCAACTTCTTTTCTTACTGGTAGAGCTGGCAAGTGGATTGAACCTTACCTCTCAAATATTTCCAATGAAGACCCTTCCTACCTCCTCAATAATTGGCCATTATTTGAATCTCAATTATTCACTCTGTTTGGTGACCCCAATGAAGTCAGGAAAGCTGAACAAGAGTTGGACAATTTGAGGATGAAGGAAAGTGGTCATGTATCCTTGTACATTGCAGATTTCAGAAGCTTAATGTCAAGAATTGGAGATTGGGGGGAAAGAGCTTATATCCATGTTTACAGAAGAGGATTGGCATCAAGATTATTGGATCAGTTGGCTTCTCACCCTGGAACTTTTGATACTCTTCAAGAACTTATGGATGTCACTTTAGAATTAGACACAAGATATCATGAGAGGAAAAAGGAAAAGGGTGGCAATCAAGAAAAGAAGCCTCCAGTCAGTGGATCCAATCAGTCTAGGCCTCCTCAAAACTCATTTCCAAAGAGGCCTCATCAGAAGAAGAATAAGAAGGGAAAGCAATTTCAATCTTCAAAGGACAAACCCCATGCTGCTCTCCTCAATAAGGACAATAAATTAATCGGTTCTGAAAAGGAGAGGAGGATTCAAGCGGGGTTGTGTACTTATTGTGGTGGCAAGCACCCAATTGAAAAATGCTTCAAGAGACCTCAGAACAAGCCTGGGTCATCATCAAGAGGCTTCCCTAGCAAGCAGGGAAAAGCCTGAGTGGGGATCATGATGTGTTCAATGGTTCTCACTTATTTCCTTCAAGAGCACAATTGTGCACTCTGAATACTAGTGTCAAGAAATCTTTAAAGTTTCTTATTTTCTCTTCTGTCTCTGATATTTTTTATAGTATTCTCATTGATTCTGGTGCTACAAGCTCTTTTATTGCAAAGAATTTTGTTCTCAAGTACTCATTGACTATGTCAGAGCTCCCTGAAAAGATTCCTCTTTTCATTTTGGATTCTAATGAATCCCCTGCCTTGTTCATCACCCATTATACCAAGTGGGTAGTTGACTTGCCTTCCTTCCCAAGCTTTGAATGGGATTTCTTTATCATAGATTCACCCAAGGGAGAAGACCTGATATTGGGCTATGATTTCCTTTACCATTTCAATCCCATTATTGATTGGAAAAATGAATTGATCACCTATGATTCTAATCATAAGGATTCTAGTGGTATTATTCCTTCTACTAGTAATGACTTAGCCACTGCTGTCAACAGTGTTGCTCTGGCTGGTGAACTTAAGACACCTTCCATTCCTTCTTCTGTCCATATCCCTTCCATAATTCCCTCTCAGTCATTACTTCCATCAAGAGATGAAGTCTTCAAAGAGATAAAGGATGTTGGAGAAGATGTTGCCATATCTTCACTTCATCTCTTCCAAGGGGATATGGACCTTCCTCCCTTATCTTTTCATGCATCCCTGGAGGAGCAGTGGGATGAGGAGGAAGAGCCAGAAGAAATTGAAACTGTGTTGAAGGTTGTTCCTCCTGCTTATCACCAATATTTGGATGTATTCTCCAAGGTGAAAGCAGAGAAACTTCCTCCACACCGCGCCTGTGATCACCATATCAAATTGGAGGGTCTTCTACCTCCAATTGGTGTTATCTACTCATTATCAAATCAAGAGTCAGAAACACTGCGGGCCTACATTTCAGAGAATGTAGAGGAAGGTTTCATTAGACCAAGCTCCTCTTCAACAGGAGCACCTGTCCTTTTTGTCAAGAAAAAGGATGGCGGTCTTCGTTTGTGTGTTGACTACCGCAAACTCAATGCTGTCACTAGGAATAACAGATACCCTGTTCCTCCTATGAACCAGCTACTTACTGTATTCAACGGTTCCACTATCTTCTCCAAGATAGATTTGCATGGTGCATATAACCTTCTGAGAATCAAAGAGGGGGATGAGCACTTAACTGCCTTTAGAACCAAATATGGCAGTTATGAGTATTTGGTCATTACATTTGGTTTGACCAATGCTCCTGCTTCTTTCCAAAATCTAGTAAATGATATCTTTGCAGATTTTTTGGATGTGTTTGTTGTGGTTTATCTAGATGATATTATGGTCTTTTCCAGTTCTGAGGAGGAACATGTCCAACATGTGGCCTCTGTCCTCCAAAGACTGAGGGACAATAATCTGTTTGCCAAAGCCTCCAAGTGTGTATTCCATGCCTCAAGTGTGGAATACTTGGGCTATGTTGTTTCAAGTGATGGCCTCAAGATGGATTCTTCAAAAGTTCAGCAAATCCTCAATTGGCCTCAGCCCAGAAACATAAGGCTCTTCAATCTTTTCTTGGCTTTGCCAATTTTTATTGACGTTTCATTAAAAATTATTCTAAAAAAATCACTTCTCTCACTTCCCTCCTTAAAAAACATTCTCCTTTCATCTTCAATGAGGAAGCTCTTAGTCAGTTTCAAGCACTCAAAGAAGCTTTCACCTCTTCTCCTATCTTATCTCACTTTAATCCTTCTCTACCTACTATAGTAGAGACTGATGCTTCTGATTATGCTTTGGGCGCCGTACTGAGCCAGGTGAATGACTCAGGAAAGCACCCCATTGCATTTGATAGTCGCAAGCTCTTACCAGCTGAACTCAACTATGAAATTCATGACAAGGAACTCCTTGGCATAGTTTGGGCTCTCAAGCGCTGGAGAACATTTCTTCTTTCTCTTTCCAATCCTTTTGAGGTCTTGACAGACCACTCTTCCTTGCAGTATTTCATGTCTTCCAAAGTTCTTACTAGTCGTCAGTCCCGTTGGGCTGAATTTCTCTCAGAATTTCATTTCACTATCACTTACCACCCAGGCAGGCTGGCCACTTTACCAGATGCCTTGTCACGTCGGGACGACGTGTACCCAGAGAGGGGGGTGGACTTCATCAGCAAGAATCCTCAGAATTTTCATCAAGTACTTAAGCAAGATGGAATTCAAGAGTCAAGATTCTTCTCAATCAAAGTGGAAATTTTCTCAGATTTAGTTGACAAGATTCAAAAAGAAGTATGGCAAGACAAAGACTATAAAGAAATACTCAAGCAACTAGCAAGAGGTGAATCAGTTCCAGATTATTCTCTTGAACCTCAAGCCAAGTTATTATTATTCAAAGATAGAGTGGTAATCCCAAGCAATGAAGAACTTCAACTCAATATTCTTCAAAAGCGTCATGACTCACCATTGTCTGGCCATCCTGGCCAGGAGAAGACCCTCAAGCTCATCAAGAGGGATTTTTATTGGGCTGGCATGAATAAATTCATCAAGGACTATGTGTCCTCATGTCAGCAATGTTCAAGAAACAAGAACATTCATCATAAGAAGTTTGGATTACTCAAGCCTCTTTCAATTCCATCTGGTCCTTGGAATTCATTATCAATGGACTTCATCACTCAATTGCCACTGTCAAACAACTTTGATTCAATTTTAGTAGTTGTGGACAGATTCTCAAAAATGGCAATCTTCATTCCAACTTATGGCACAATCACTGCTCTGGATTTAGCTCAAATCTTCATTAGTCATGTATTTTCCAAACATGGACTTCCAGTCAGTATTGTAAGTGATAGAGGATCCTTATTTGTTTCATCATTCTGGACTCAATTGTGTAAGCAGCTCAAGATATCAAGAGATCTTTCAACTGCCTTTCACCCTGAAACAGATGGACAGACAGAGAGGGTAAATCAGATACTAGAACAGTACCTTCGGATGTATGTCAGCTATCATCAAGATGACTGGTACACCTGGCTCCCTCTGGCTGAATTTGCCTATAATAATGCAGAACATTCATCAACCAAGCAATCACCTTTTTTCACCATTTATGGAAGAAATCCCAGCTTTGACTCAATCCATATTTCTCAAGACTCGCCTGCTGGAAATTTATCAACAAAACTCCAATCAGTACAGCAAGTTGTCAAAGAAGAATTAGAGTCAGCAATAAGGAGATTCAAGAAGTATGCAGATAGAAATAGGGCAATTCCACCTGATTTCCAACCTGGGGACAAAGTATGGCTAGCTTCCAAGAACATCAAGACAACAAGACCCACCAAGAAATTATCAGAAGGATGGTTGGGACCCTTTGAAGTTCTTAAGAAGATTGGAAGCCACGCATATCACCTCAAGTTGCCTCAGCAATGGAAGACAGTTCACCCTGTATTCCATGTGTCCTTATTAGAACCAGTCAAGCATTCAACTATCCCAAATTGTCATCAATTGCCGCCACCACCAGTTTTAGTGGAAGAGCAAGAAGAATGGGAAGTGGCTCAGGTTCTGGACTCAAAACTCAAAAGAGGTAAATTATGGTATCTTGTAGAGTGGAAAGGATTCAGTGAAGACCCAGAAAGAACCACTTGGGAACCATCTTCCAACCTTACCAACTCACCAGACCTTGTCAAGGATTTCCATTCATTGTATCCAGACAAGCCTGGTCCAAATGCCTCAAGAGTTTGATTTATGGTGCTTGGTGGGGAGAAGAAGTTATGAAAGTAAGTTCCTCTCCTGGCATGCACCTTTAAGGGGGTATTCTACCCATATGTTGTTGTAAGCATCACCTTGGCCACTTTGTGATCACTTGTCAATTCTTTGGACAGGTTCAGGAAGCATACAACATCAATACCCTCCATTTGGACCTTATCAAGATATGGCCAAATGTTTCTTTCTTTCTTTATGTTTTCATTTTCTTTCTTTATTACCATTTCAATTTATGCCAATCATCATAATTCAAGACGTTCTTTGCTTCAAGTCATTTAAGGCAATTCTTCTCAGAAGCCATTAATGGCAATTCATCTCAGAAGTCATTATGGCAATCTTTTTCAGTTTTATGGTGCTTGGTGGGGAGTGGAAGTTATGAAAGTAAGTTCCATCTCCTGGTATGCATCTCTGAGGGTTCTACTTCTTGTAAAACATCACCTTGGCCACTCTGTGAGCATCAAATGCTTGGTTTTCATTTTTCAGACACTTTTTTGGCCAGAATCAAGCAACTCACCACAAGAAGGACCAACCATCAGGATTTTTCTTTATTTCTTTCTTTACTCTCATTTTCTCTTATTATTTTTCTTTCTTTCTTTACTTGTATAATTTTCTTTCTTTTATTTCTTTAAAGCAGCAGCATCCCGTCCCCAAGTCATGTATTGGGAGGTTCCATTATTTTTTAGTATTTATAAGAGTGGGGATAGAAGCCAAACCAAACACAAACAAGGAAAAGGAAACTAGTTATCTCTACCCAAGTCATCAAAAGTTCTCTGGAAGTCATTTATCAACTCATCCTCATACCAGGCAAATTTTGTAGCCATCTCTTCAGAAGCAGTACCTGGAATAGTCCTGTCATTGGCATACATAATCACCTCTCTGCTATTTCTATCAACCCTCCTGAACAATCTGGCCACAGCATCTTGATTTTCACTAGCCGCGTTGGGATCTTCTCTGGTAACCCGGATAGGCCAACATTCTCTTCTCTGGAAGACTTGGGCGGCAGGAAACGGCAAAGGGGATAATCCATCTCTTCTTCTGCTGGAGCTGGCCACAGGTTGGAGTTGACGGGAGGTGGTTATGGGTGAGTTTCTAGACTGTTGAACTGGTGATGGTCTTACTGCTGGATTCAAGGCAGGCCTGGTGGTATGGGAAGTAGTTGGTGAAGGAGGAGGAAGGGTTGTAGGAATGGAGGCAAGCATTGGTTGGAAATTTCTTGGAGTGCTGGGAATAATTTGGCTTTGGAATCTGGTGTTGGCAAGAGGTTGAGAAGAGGAATTGCTGGATGGATGGCCACTTGAATGAGGAATAACTTGAACTTCTTCACCATCCAACTCATCACTTCCTTCAGCATCTGGATCTGATGGGGAATCAACAATTCTTCTTAGCTTCTTCACTACTTTCAGCACTCCATCAGCATTGGTCCTTGAAATTGGAGTTTCTGAGCTGTAGTGGATGGGCCTACCACCAATTGGAATGGACCCTCCAACATTAGTCCACCTGGCCACATCCCTCTGCCTGGAACCAGTCACTACATCAAAATATTAGCATCAATTCAATCAAAATATGCAATTCACTCACATTGAGAAAACCCAGAAGTTGCATCAGGGGTAGGTTCCTCAAGAATGGGGAATTCCTGCCCATAAGGCCCATCCTTCCTACTCCACAAGTGTCTCCTGACCTGGGACAAAGTTGATCCGGTACGGCAGCATGGCTTCTTCCCAATAAAGCAGAAATGGCATTTTGACGATCGAGGATTGTAATGTTGAAAGCAATCCTTACCCCTGGCCAAACACTCAGTACAGGCAGGATCAAGAACTTCAACTGCTCTGAACCCATCATATGTTTGGGAGGGGTCAAAATGGCCAGAAGACGCCATGGAAGGAGAAGGCAATCGACTGAAGACGCCAGAACCATGAAGAATAGACGGTGGCGGTGCAGAAGGGCAAGATTCAGTGAGCTCAGTCAGTTTGGAACTCATAACTGAAGAATATGCAAGCAGAAGATTCAAGACGTCAGAATCAATCCACTCCATATCAAGAAAAAAAAGAACTTGACTCAAGGAAATGGGGCCATAACTCAATTATGCCCCCCCTCAAAGCCTCTAAGGTGAAGGTTCATACCCCTTTGGGGCTGAACTCATCACCCAGGGCCTCCCCTGCAACTTTGGGGAGGCCAGGATCTTGATGGTCCTGGACCCCATCAATGGGTCCAGGCCATGTAGGGTGAAAATTGGGTAAGGGCCATTTCTGGACCCCTTGGTCACCCTGGGTCCCCAGCAAATTTGGGCCCAGGGGCTCCATTTGGTCCTGGGGGCCTCCAATAGCCCCCACGGACCACGGACCGCAGCGTACGGTCCACGGACCGCGGACCGTAGGATCCCAAAGACTCGAAAAGGCCTATTATGGCCAAAAAATACAAAAAAATGCCCTCATCACTACACCAGGGCATTTTTGGTGTAACCTGCTGGCCAGTCACACATTATTACCGGGAGAGATCTTTAGCATACTTTGTTTGTTCTTAATATGTGACTTTATTTTTACCCTTATATCACTTGAGTATTCCTTTTTTATTCTTATTAGGTGAAAATAAAGTGTTTTAATTTCTCTCAAGAGAAGGACTTGATTATAATAATAAAAGAATCCAACATTAAACATTGCCAAAAATCCAAATTTTACTCACCTTTATTCTTGAGTTTTAGACTTCCCACAAGTAGGCTTTCACTTCATTTAATTTACAGAATGTTCAGGGATATTCAATAAGAATAATTTACAAGAGTATCTGACATAAATGAAGAAATTATTCATTAGATAATAAATGTTAATCCCATTTGTGTTCTTAAAATATACTGAATTTAGTATTTATATTTTTTCCAGGAAACTGAAAAAAAAAGAAATTCCCAACCTCTTAAGAGAACCAAATTGAATCTATAGAAGAGAAGAGTACTTATTAAGATCACTGAAAGTGAATTAAGTGATATGCTCAAGGAATGGAGGAGAATAACATAATTTTGAATGTCACAAATAGCTTCAAGCAAGAAATAATTAAATAGATGCTATAAATTTAATACTATTCTGATTTTTGGTGAATTGTATAAATGAAAGAAGTTATAAATTAGGAATTTTCTGATCCAAAATATAATGTTCTTCATGCATATGAATTAATTTCTTTATGAAAGATTGATAAATATTATTTTTCATTTAAGTGTGATCCAAAGAAATTAAAAGTTAGTTTTTCTATGAGAACTACAAATCTTATTGTTTAATAATCCCTTCATAATTTTCAAATTTTGGTTTCTGAAGTTAATTTTTGGATAAGAAAGGTCTTTTACTTTGGGTAATGATGAGAATCATTTTTCAAAAATATTTTTTCTTTTCTACAAAAATCAGAGTTTTCTGAAAGAACACTTTACTTAGTAGAAAAATCTTTTTTTCTTAAGTTGAATTCCATGGGGTTTTTTGCAAAAAAAACCTTTCTTGTTTCCAAGTTGGAGTTTTAAATCAAATGATTCAGTTTGAATAAAATTACAGGTTTTGAGAGAAAGTATGTCTTTTGCAAAAAAATACTCTTTGAAAAAGTCTTTTGTGAGGTCACAGTTTTTTTTGAAAAAAAGAATAGATTTTCTGAAAAATGTAGTTCTATTAAAAAAGAAATAACAACTTTTAACATAAAGATATTTTCTTGTTGAAAAAATATTTCTTTTGGAATTCTTATCTTTTTGAAAAAAGCTTCTTTTGAAAGAAATCTATATTTTTGAGGAAAAAACAGTATTTTCAAAATAACAAGTTACTTGGGAAGGCTTTCCTAGAAAAATCAATTTTGCTTCTAAAATTACAAAAAAGTGTTTTTATGTTGGAAATTTAGCTGGTTTCTTTGACAAAGAGAAGGGTAAAATTGAAAAAATTGTTCTTTTTCCACAAAACTACCTTGTTTCAAAAAAGTCATTTATAAAAAAATTAGTTAAACTTTGTTTTTGCAAAACTATTTGAAAATAGTTTTTTTAAAAGACCCTTGGAAGAATAGTATAAGGTAGTAAAAAAACACTTTTTTGAAAATACTAGTAAACAAACCAACAATTGGAAGAAACTAATCAAAAAAGCAGCGTTTCTAAAAAAATAATACAATGGTTTTTTCAAGAAAACAAGTGCAAAAAAGATTTTTTGCTAAAAACTAGTACAGAAATATTTTTTTGAAGAAAAACTGGTGCAAAAATAGTTTTTTGAAAAAAACTAGTACAAAAATAGTTTATTTCAAAAAAAACTAGTACAAAAATGGTTTATTTGAAAAAAACTACTACAACAATAGTTTTTTTGAAAAAAACTAGTACAAAAATAGTTTATTTGAAAAAAACTAATACAAAATTGTGGATGAACTTGAAACATCCAATTGTTCCTCTCTTAGCTGGTAAGCCTTGCATCTGCACTACTTTCTCACTTTGCCACGGGTTCAAATCACCCATGTGGCAGGCAATGAGGCACTCCTTGCTAAGATCCATGGGGGCTCTCCTATTGTAGAGAGAAACCACCCATTATGCCTCAGTGTTTTGCTTGACTGGTGCCGCCAGGGCCCACCTGCAATATCCTAACACTGCAGAGGCTGGTGCTCACAACCCCCTGGTGTTTTACAGCTGGTTTCGGGGGGTTGTTTGCGCTAGCTGATGCGAACAACCCCCCGGCCTTTTACTGCTTGTTTCGGGGGGTTGTTCGCGCTAGCTGATGCGAACAACCCCCCGGCCTTTTCCTGCTTGTTTCGGGGGATTGTTTGCGCTAGCTGATGTGAACAACCCCCCAGCCTTTTACTGCTTTTTTGCAGAAGCTGATGCAAACAATCCCCCACCTTTTTGCAGCCAGTTTTGGGGGGTTGTTTTTACAGCTAATGCAAGCAACCCCGTACGTTTGCCACTGTTTTGAGGGGGCTGTTTCAGCTAGCTGATGCAAACAACCTCATGGTCTTTTACATCTGGCTTTGGGGGGTTTTTGGAAACAGCACCCCTCCAATTTCTATTTGGTTCTAGGGTTTTTTCACACAACCTTTTTGTAACCAAATCCACAGTCTTGGAGATGGTGTCATAAGGCCTTTTACACTAGTGGGATCAAACCACCCCCAGCCATTTGAATCTGGTTGTGGGGGGTTGTTTACAATACCATATATGAATTACCTCTGGATTTTAGAGCTAACTTGTGGGGGCTGTCTACACCAGATGATATAAACCAACCCCCAAACCTTTTAGTATAGGAAGATATTATTTTGATTATCTATCCCTGAAAGCCAATGGAAACAAGCTGAGTGATTCCATGTATTTGAGCATAATTGTGAAATAATTTTAATCATCTTTGGAGGGAGGTTCATCATTAGAGGAAAAGAAAGAAACTGATGGAGAACCTCAGCTGTCATTTGATATTTTTTGGAATATTAACTATGCAAGAACACTCACATTTTCCAATTTTGTAATGGTTAATGGTCTGAAATTTATCATTAGTAGTAGTGTTTAGTGAGTGGGGAAACAGAAATTATAATTAAAGATGTACTTTCAAGCAGAAAATATAATTCATGTGCACACCACTCTATAGCATCTGAGTAACCTGTCACGTTTTCCTGCCTAAAGAAAACTCGTAGCTCACATATTCCTTTTGAAAAAAGTGGGGTTCAATATGAACCTTATAGGAGGGAATAAACTTAATGACTTCATTTTTTCCCAGTAATTAGAATGCAAAACTTTAAGTTCTAGTGGCATACTTCATATATAATATAAAGTTTGACAAAGAATGAAAGTAATGTTATATTTGTGGAGTAGCCAAAACACCTGTGAAGATTAATTTCTAATAAAAAATAATTCCCGAATTTCTCATCTTTAAGCTTAAATTTACATTTTTTGGTTGAACATCTTTGGATTACTACTAAATTTCTGATATTATTCAAAAATAATTGAATTTTGAGCTAGATTATGTAAAATTTGAACCAAAAACCAAAAACAGTTTCATAAAAACAAAAGCCACCAAAACATATTACTACGGACACAAGTGTTTGTATATTGAAAATACTAATGTAGAAAAAATGCTTTTACCAAACATATGTTCTGAATTTTTGGAAATTTCAATACAATGAAGAAGCTTTTCTTCACCTGAAAGATGAAATTTAAGCATATTTTTTATAATTATGATGATTTCTGCATGTGAAAGGTGTATCTTATCAAATACTCTTTAAAACCTCCAAGGATTTCCATTGCTTATCTGTCAGAAAACTATGAATTCTTGTCCACAGAGCTTCTTCCAGAAATTGTTGGTGGTGTGTTCTGTTTCAGAGGGAAGTGTATAACAAGCTAAAATGATGAAAATGTTTTAATTTGGAATATATGGGTATGGCTGAGCCTTCTTAATATTAGTTCCCAAAATCATTTCATAATTTCTGTTATTTGGATATTTATCAATTTTTATTCTGTGCTCTTAATGGAACATTTAGGGCTCATATCAAGACATGATGACCTTTTTTTCTGCAATAAATTGTGCTCTTAAACAATAGATATTAATTGTTAATTGATCAAATTCCCTTTTTTTTCCTCCCTTAATTGAAAGATATTCTTCCCATATCACATAGCTCACATAGAATTACTGAGTAATTCATAGCCTAATTTGGAATACCATTAAGTGATAAAATAGCACATTAAAATGAATATAAATATACCAAGGGAAAGTGAAAATTTCTTTCTTTTTGACTCTCTAAACACAAATTATACAATATTTATTGATATCTCAAACATTTTAAAGGGGGGTAAATTCTGAATAATAGGTGCTTGGGGAGAAAAGGATGCTGCTCAAAATAATGAAATAACCCACTTCTGCTCCATGTAATTTTCTTTGCAAATATTATTGTTAAATTATGAAAGGCTCTTTCAATCATATATTGAGTTAATCCAGCTGTGAAAGAAAATCCTAATACTGAAGTTCATGCAGGTAATATTTGGGCTTTTCTTAGGTCATCGTATAATTATATCTTGGTCATATTAATTTCACATTAAGAGATATTTTCAAGTCACAGACAGGACACATTAAATTACTGGCTAACCAGTCACATGAAAATTGCCCTGGTGCTAAAACACCCAAAAAGGCCAAAAAGGCCATAAAAAGTATAATGCATCAAGATCACTCAGGATAGAGGCCACAGCCCAAAAAACATTTGGAGGGCTGTCTGAGGCCATTTCCTTGGACAATGGGGACAAGACCCCTTGGAGGAAAGTTTCATTCATTAATTGGATTAATTTTGGGCCAATGATTACAAGTCAGATACTCATTGGGCACCATTTTTTGAGCACAAGTGCTCAATGGCCTTTATTCTGGGATATATCCCAAGGCCACATCCCAAGGCATGGCTGATTGAATCAAAAGAAAAGAATGGCATATTTTGGAAGGAATACTCACTCAAGCTTGGAAAAAAAAGGGGGAATCAAATGAATTTGGCAGAGAAGAAATAATGAAGGATTTTCAGGATAATGGTCAAGAGGAAAAGAAAATTAAAAAAGAAAATTTTTTGAAAAAATGTGGGGATATTGAGATGCCACTCAACAGTGGCAGGGTATTATGGTGTTCAGGAGCCCACCAGTTTCAAGAGGGGGATACTGTAACAACCATCCATCAGGGGTAAGGGTATTCATTCATACACCCACTCAAACACCTCAAATCAGCAAATCCAGTATCTGCATCAGCAGTCAGTTTTAGCAATCTTCATTCTGAAACATGCATACAGCTTGGTACATCAATACAACCTGTCAATACCTTTACAGGTTGGATTCACCCAATACAGTTTCAATACACCAGTATGGAACTGTATGATCACTCAAATACACCACACCTCTTGTACAGGTTCTGTACAGCTGTACAGGACCTGTATTGGCCAGACTCAATTAAATCATCAAATATTCTCATGAAAATTCTTCCTCTGGATCAGGGCTGGTGATTCTCACATATACCAGCCCCTCTTTCTCCCCCCTGGGGACTTTTCCCCAGTTAATTAATTTAGTTTATTTATCATTTCATAATTATTCTTATCCTTATTTTGGGTATTATAATTATTTAATTTTAAGTTAGTCTTTGCCTTTTCTCTCTTCGCCTGTACAGTATGAGTTGGGTGGCCATATCCTTATTAACCCTTCTCTTTCCATTCTGACAGGTTGAAACAGTGGACTTGGACTTGTTTGTGGTTGGCTCTTCTATTCTTTTACTCTTATCTTTTGTTTCTTCTTTTTCTTATATTTATTCTTTAGCAATTTATCTTTAACACTCTTAAGTGTATCTCTTTTTATCTTATCTTTGAGCCCTCCATAAGTGAGTCCCAGTTTACTGAGTGCCAGGCCCTCTTCACTTCGAAGAGCCCCTGTGACACAGGAACACCTTCAGTACCATCAGACTCTTCCTCTTCCACAGAATTCTCCTCCTGATATTCACCATCTTCACCAGGACATCTGTAAGGTTTGACTATGAAACAATAAGTAAAAATTACTAATATCTTGCTTATTGTACTATGAATGTCCTTATAAATGAAATAATTAAGATAAAAATAATTATAATAATTATGGCGTAAAATAATTATATTATTAAATAAATATAATAATTTAATTTATATTTTTAAAAAAAATATATAAAAAATAAATATACTAATATAAGATAATTAATATATTTAAAAGAACTTTATTATTGTTTCCAACAAATAATAAAGGCGTACAAAATTGTTTTTTATTAATAAAAAACAATTAATAACAGTAATATTACCAATATTAAAGTTATAAATTAATATAAATACTATTTATATTAACTATAGAATTATTAAAGTAATGATAGAGAAAAATAATTGTAATAAGAGAAATAACCTACTTTTAATGCTTAATATAATAATTTTGGATACTTTTACGCCTAGAAATGTAAATACAACTTATTTAAATTGTAATTACAATAACATTTAAGAGAAATTACAAATTTCCTTGATTTTACGTGGAATTGAGGTTTTTAAGAGAAATTTAAACAAAACAATTAAATAATTGTAATAATCACATAAAAGATAAAGATTATTATAAGATTACCTTTGGTCATTAATGATATAAAAGTTTTATATATAAAGAAGAAAGAAATTACCTTTTTATTTAATGATTTAATGTTTTGTAAGTGTCTGAGGGGAAAACAGAGTAAAAAGAGCTCTATTTATAGTAAATACCTCCCTCCTAGAGTCCAACAGGCTTCTAGTAGACGTGCACTGATCATATCCACTGGAATTGATCAATATTTTAAAGTTTGGTGATGATTACATCATGATCAAACCATCTTATCTCATTATTACGCCATTATTTAGAGTTATCACTATAGCTCTACGTTTGATGACGTCAAGGCTTGGCAGAACCCCAAAATTCGTGCATTTTATTATTTTTAATCATAAAATAACAGTATTCACCAATTTTATCACTCATATGACTGTTAAACTTAATTTAAGGCTAGAGTGAGCTATCATAAATGATCAAATTAAGCTCAAACTTTGATCCTTAATAATGTTTAAGTTTTACACACTAAAGCAATTCAGAGAGTGAATTCTAATAGCTTGGCATAACCTTACTATTCTGCCAAGAGCATTTTATTACATCATCAAAACTCTATTTCTGATGATTTTTCTTGTAACTCATATTTTCTGTTGAAATTTAATATTTTAAACTTCAAACCATGATTTCAAGGGGTTATACCTTGAATATTATGATAGTAAATACATAATTCTTCAATAATGAACTCATAGAATCGAACTGTCTACTTTTTTTAAGTTTGGACCACTTTCACAACAAAGTGGTCAACAGCTCTATTGATTTTCATCAATAATCCCTTACAGGTTTTAACCTTGTTTATAGCTTGTGAAATAAACTTCATTTATGTATTTCTAAAGTAATTACGTGATGACTTTATTTTTGGTTCTTCACTCTATCATGCATATTTCAAAAGATATTAGCTAAAATCCTTGAATATATGTGTTGACCAAAAAAGTGCATATATTCAGCTTAGCTCCTTAAGTATTGACTTTGGAGATTAGCTTCTTAATTTTTTTATATGTGGATTCTTATGGAGAATACAATGGTACCATTCATTCCATATGTTGTTTCATTGGTATTTGGAATAATTAAGGATTTGTGTTTTTTATAAGGTATTATTACTTATAACTCATTAAATATTGACTTTACAGATATGCCATAAAAATGGTATATGTGTATTTTACCATGGGGAATCCAATGGTATAATTTATCTTAAATGTTTATTCATTGGATTTTAAGTTAAACCAAGTTTTTATGCCAATTTATGGCACTTTTGTAGCTTTAAGGTAATTATTTTTAATGTATAATTATTTTAAATATTTCTTGTGACCTTTTTGGGTATGTGGTCATATCTCAAAGGTTCACAACATCTTCAAATGATTCTTGAAGCTCCTGGGAATAGGCCAACTACTTCTGAAAATGAATTTGATGTTCTTTGCCCTCTTCGTTCCTTCCTGGATAGTTCTGCTCCTTCCATAATGGACCCTCAGTTGAGGAACTGCTGGGGTTCCATCAAGAGGAGCTCTTGGAGTTGCAGTGAAAGAAGCTTGAGCTCTGGCCTGAAAGCTGGTCTGTCTTTGCAGGTGGTAAATGTTGAATGGGCAAGATTCCAGAATAAAAATTTAAATAAATGAAATAAAATCAAAATTTGAAGTGAAAAGGTTTAGACAAATCAACTGGAAAACTTGAAATCAAAAAAAAACAATCAGAATCAATATCTTGAAGAAAATAAATGAATCAAAATGAAATATTAAGTTAATCAATCAATAAATATGTCAAAATGAGTTATTTAAGTCAATAAATCAATAAGTCAAATCAATCAAAATCAAAATCTTGCAGAATCAACTAATCAATCAAATGAATTCTGGAGGCAAATCAATTTTATGTCAACAATTATTTATGTGGAAAATCAGCAAAATGAAGGAAATATTCAGGTAAATCAATTTTCTTGAAGTCAATATCAATTATGTCAAATCAATCAATCAAATTCAAATAAAGTGAGTTCTTCTCAATAACCAAATATGAATCTTGATGTGAAGAATGTGTCTGACTAATTTGATTAGCAATTTGAAAATAAAATGAATTTTAAGATTACGCCTGAATTATTAATTGATTAATATTTGATTATTTGAGATAAAATTTAAAAGGAGAAAAAAGAAATAAAAATTGTGTCAGCTTTCAATTTTCAAAATGAAGAATTAATGAGAGAAAACTGAGAGGTGACAATGAATCATAATGTTCATAAGAATTAAAGAGTCATAATTTTGATGAAATGAATAATGAACAGAATGAAGAGAAATTATGAGTTAATTAATATAATGTCAAAGGGGCTCTTATGGAAGCAAGAGTGTCCTGGCACTCAGGAATCAAGAACTCACTTGGAGGGATCCAAAAGAATAAAGAAATAAAGAGGAATATATTTCTTTAAAGAGTATGAGAGTAAAGACAAGTGTGCCAAAAGATGAAACAAAAAGGAAGCCAATGGCCAAGATAATAAAAAGCCAAAAGCCAAAGAGCCAACTAAATGAATCCTCAATTCACCTTTTCAACCTTCCAGAAACAATGGAATTAGTAAAGGATATTACCACCAATATCCATTGAAAGGCAAACAAGAAAAGGCTCAAATGACTGACTTAAGGTTATCAGTATTTACTTTAATAAAAGAAAATAAAATAAGGATAATAATAAATCCAATATATAAATTAACTGGGGAAAAAGTCCACAGGGAAGAAAAGGTGGCCAGTATATGTGAAAAGTTGAAAGACTGATCCTTGAGGGTTTATCCCCGGCTGTATTGACTGTTTTGGGTCAATAAAGACCTGGCCATCTTCAGAATTGAGCTGTGTGATGATGTAAGGTGTGGATATGAAACTTTGATTAAAAATCAAGTACTTTTCCTGTCCTCAAAATTTGTATAAGGTAAAATTTAGTTAAAAATAGTATGAAATATTATTTTTGAGAGAAAACACGCCAATTTTATTGTTTATAACTTTATTAGTATAAAACAATAATATTATAAAAATTTATTGTTTTACCAACAATAAAAATTTATCCAAAAAATACCCTACAAGAGATATTTTAAGGCTACAAAAGACATTTCTTCAAGAGCAATTTCAATTGGAATTAATTGAGCAAAGAACTGCAACCAATTAATTAAAGAACAAAGTCTTTAAAAAGAATATTAAAGAGAAAACACGCCCAAAAGTGACAGGAGTGAATTTGGAAACAAAGTGACAAAGTTTACAGTGATGAAAGATGCTTTAATTCACTTTTGGGGTGGTTCAGGGGTAAAAATGATTATAAGAGTTACAAACAATGATTATAATGATTTTTTCACGTGGTTAAAAGGATTAGAATTATTTAAAAATGGTGGTTGGAACCTCTGATTGATTGGTTTAACAATGTTTAAACCAATTATAAAAGGAAAAGATTCTAACATGAAGAGAAAAGTGGGACAAAGAAGACATTCTTTTATAGCCATCAATTCTCTTACTCCAAAAGTAAAACTTCCTCTTGTCAGTCGTGAAAAACAGTCTGACAACAGAAAAGCCAATTATGGCATCATTGAACCCTGGTTTAGACCAAAAAGGGCTGGTTTAAGCCATTTTAGACCCTTAAATCAGCCATTACTATATCAATACCAGGCCTAGAGCCTTCAAAACACGTCAGAATGTGTGTCAGAGGCGTAGAAACCAGTTAAAACTGTTTTTAGTATGATTGTTTTATCTTAAGGGTAGTTTTACCCTCTTGGCAACAGCTAAAACTACCCCAGTTGGTATCAAAACCTCATCATCAATTTAGTGTCATAGCCAAGGAGGCAGGGGCATTTCCAATCATAATCAGCAAATCATTATATCATGGATACCCTTCAAAACCCAATCAGCAAGGGGGTTTCATTCAACAATTCACCCAATACAGTTTTCATACCTCAATACAGTTCCATACAGGCAAGACTCAAATACAGGATTCACCAAATACAGGCCTGTCATCAATACAGGCGCAAATACCTGTATTGACTGTACCACCTGTATTGGATTCACCAATACAGGATTCAATCTCACATCCAACTTCTTCCAGCATACAGGCCAGTATCTCAACACTCAAACTCCAAGGCTGGTATTTCTCACATATACCAGCCCCTCTTCACCCACCTGGGGGTTTTTCCCCCAGTTAATTAAAATAGTTGATTTATTATTTAATATTATTTTATTCTCACTTTGGAATATTATTTTATTACTTATTAAGTTAGTCTTAGCCTTCCCTCACCTGTTCAGTAGAGTCCTGGTGGCCATATCCTTATTAATCCCTTTTCTCTTTTCTGAACAGGTTGAAACAGTGACTCAGGATTACTTAGTGGTTGGCTCTCTATTTATTACTTATTGTTATTTCTTTTTCTTAGTACTCTTATTCTTTTATCAGGAATTTATCCTTGCATTCTGTCTATCCTGTTCTTGAGTATTTTGAGCCCTCCTTAAGTAAGTCTGTTCACTGAGTGCCAGGCCCTCTTCATTTTAGAAGAGCCCCTGTGACATTATTTTAATTAGCTCATAATTGCTTCTTTCTTTTCATCCATTTTATTCATTTCTCTCATTCTTCTATTATGATCTTTTAATGATTATGAACTTTAATGATTTTATGATTTTCATCAATTTTCATCTCTCTCATTTCATTCTCATGAAAATTTATTCTTTCTAATTTCTCTATTCTGCTGACCAATTCACTTTATTCTCTATCATCTTCATTTCTCTTTTGTTTGAATTCAGGTTTATTCAGGTTTTATTGCTTGGAGTTAGTTGGGTTAATTGATTCATCATTCAGGGTTATTTGATTTGGGGTATTCAGTGGTTTTGATTGAAATTTCTCAAGATTATTGATTGATTGATTCTTCAAGACATTGACTTCACCTCAAGATTTTGAATTGACTTTGATTGATTTTATTTGATTTGATTGACTTCATTTGATTCTTCAAGATACCTGATTTATCCTCAAGATTTGATTTAATTGATTGATTTGAATTTGATTCCTCAAGAAAATTGAATTGATTTTTGAAGATATTGATTGTATTCCTCAAGACTTAATTGATTTGATTTTGATTGACTTGATTTGACTTATTGATTGAAATTGATTATTCATAAGAATTTGACTTTGTCATCTTCACTCTTCAAGATTTATTCATATTGATTCACTTCAAGACTATTGATTGATTTCTCAAGTTCATCAAGATTCTCATTTAATTTGATTTGGTCAAGCCTTAATTTATTCAAAGTATCATCAAGTTTTTATTCATTCTTCTTTCATAATGCCAGTTCAGCATAGCCCACCAGCCAAGAATACAAGATCCCAGAGACATCCAGCTGTTCTCACTCCTACACCCAGGGCTCCTCTTGACCGCACACCATCAGTTCATCAACTGAGTGCAAATTTGGACAGAGGACCACCAATGGAAGGAGCAGCACCCTCAAGAAGAGGTGGAATGAAATCTAGAAGATCAAGATCCTTTTCTGGACTTTTGGGTGGCTACCCTGGCATGTCTGAAGGTGCAAGAGCAAGATTAGGGGAAGTTGAAGATGAGGAGGGGGAAGAGTCTGTGGAAGAGGATGATTCTGGGGAGACTGAAGTGGCAGGTGCCTTGGCAAATGCTCCAGAGGTGCCTCAGGGTTCTAATCTAGCCCTTTCTAGTCACCCTCCTGTCTCTCAAACTGAACCAAGTCTCCTCAAGATGATGGAGCAAATGACTCAGTTCATGGGACAACTCACTCAAGCAGTTGCCCCCAGGGACAATTCCAAAGCCCCTGCTTTCAAGACTTCATCCATGAAGGCACCTGATTCTTTTGATGGTACTCAAGCTCATAAGTTGAGAGGATTTGTCCAATCCTGTCAACTAATTTTCCATAATGATCCAGCAAACTTCTTCTCTGACAGGAAGAAGGTTTTGTACTCAACTTCTTTTCTTACTGGTAGAGCTGGAAAGTGGATTGAACCTTACCTCTCAAATATTTCCAATGAAGACCCTTCCTACCTCCTCAATAATTGGCCATTATTTGAATCTCAATTATTCACTCTGTTTGGTGACCCCAATGAAGTCAGGAAAGCTGAACAAGAGGTGGACAATTTGAGGATGAAGGAAAGTGGTCATGTTTCCTTGTACATAGCAGATTTCAGAAGCTTAATGTCAAGAATTGGAGATTGGGGGGAAAGAGCTTACATTCATGTGTATAGAAGAGGCTTGGCATCAAGATTGTTGGACCAATTGGCTTCTCACCCTGGAACTTTTGACACTCTTCAAGAACTTATGGATGTCACTTTAGAATTAGACACAAGATATCATGAGAGGCAAAAGGAAAAGGGCAGTCATCAAGAGAAGAAGCCTCCAATCATTGGATCCAATTTCTCCAAGCCTCCTCAAAGTTCATCATTCAAGAAGCCTTATCACAATAAGAATAAGAAGGGGAAGAATTTTCAAATGTCCAAAGACAAGCCTCATGCTGCTCTCCTCAATAAGGACAACAAATTAATTGGTTCTGAAAAGGAGAGGAGGATTAAAGAAGGCTTGTGCAATTATTGTGGTGGAAAGCACCCATTTGAAAAATGCTTCAAGAGGCCTGAGAATAGGCAAGGGTCATCAAAGGGCTTCCCTAGCAAGCAGGGAAAAGCCTGAGTGGGAATCATGATGTGTTCAATGGTTCTCACTTATTTCCTTCAAGAGCACAATTGTGCACTCTGAATACTAGTGTCAAGAAATCTTTAAAATTTCTTATTTTTTCTTCAATCGCTGATATTTTTTATAGTATTCTCATTGATTCTGGTGCTACAAACTCCTTTATTGCAAAGAATTTTGTTCTCAAGTACTCATTGACCATGTCAGAGCTCCCTGAAAAGATTCCTCTTTTCATTCTGGATTCTAATGAATCCACTTCCCTGTTCATCACCCATTATACCAAGTGGGTTGTTGATTTACCTTCCTTCCCAAGCTTTGAATGGGATTTCTTTATCATAGATTCACCCAAGGGAGAAGACCTAATATTGGGCTATGACTTTCTGTACCATTTTAATCCCATTATTGATTGGAAAAATGGATTGATCACCTATGATTCTAGTCATAAGGATTCTAGTGGTATTATTTCTTCTACTAGTAATGACTTTTCCACTGCTGTCAACAGTGTTGCTCTGGTTGGTGAACTTAAGACACCTTCCCTTCCTCCTTCTGTCCATAACCCCTCCATTTTTCCCTCTCAGTCATTACTTCCATTAAGAGATGAAGTCTTCAAAGAGATAAAAGATGTTGGAGAAGATGTTGCTATATCTTCACTTCATCTCTTACAAGGGGATATGGACCTTCCTCCTTTATCTTTTCATGCCTCCCTGGAGGAGCAGTGGGATGAGGAGGAAGAGCCAGAAGAGATTGAAACTGTGCTGAAGGTAGTCCCTCCTGTTTATCACAAATATTTGGATGTATTCTCCAAAGTGAAAGCAGAGAAACTTCCTCCACACCGTGCCTGTGATCATCATATTGAACTGGAGGGTCTTCTACCTCCAGTTGGTGTTATCTACTCTTTATCAAAGAATGAGTCAGAAACACTGCGGGCCTACATTTCAGAGAATTTAGAGAAAGGTTTCATCAGACCAAGCTCCTCCTCAACAGGAGCACCTGTCCTTTTTGTTAAGAAAAAGGATGGTGGTCTTTGTTTGTGTGTTGACTACCGCAAACTTAATGCTGTCACTAGGAAGAACAGGTATCCTGTTCCTCCAATGAATCAGCTTCTTACCGTCTTTAACGGTGCTCCTATCTTCTCCAAGATAGATCTGCGTGGTGCTTATAATCTCCTGAGAATTAAAGAGGGGGATGAGCATTTAACTGCCTTTAGAACCAAATACGGCAGTTATGAGTATTTGGTTATGCCATTTGGCTTAACCAATGCTCCAGCTTCATTCCAAAATCTTGTGAATGATATCTTTGCAGATTATTTGGAAATTTTTGTTGTAGTGTACTTAGATGATATTATGGTCTTCTCTAGCTCTTTGGATGAACATGTTAAACATGTGGCCTCTGTTCTCCAAAGACTGAGAGACAATAATTTGTTTGCTAAAGCCCCCAAGTGTGTATTCCATGCCTCAAGTGTGGAATACTTGGTCTATGTTGTTTCAAGTGATGGCCTCAAGATGGATTCTTCAAAAGTTCAACAAATACTCAATTGGCCTCAGCCCAAGAACATCAAGGCCCTCCAATCTTTTCTTGGCTTTGCCAACTTTTATTGTCGTTTCATTAAAAATTATTCCAAAAAAATCTCTTCTCTCACTTCCCTTCTCAAAAAAGATTCTCCCTTCATCTTCAATGAGGAAGCTCTTAGCCAGTTTCAGATACTCAAAGAAGCTTTCACCACTGCTCCTATCCTCTCTCACTTTAATCCTTCTCTCCCAACTATTGTAGAGACTGATGCTTCTGATTATGCCTTGGGTGCTGTACTGAGTCAGGTGAATGACTCAGGAAAGCATCCCATTGCATTTGATAGTCGCAAGCTCTTACCAGCTGAACTCAACTATGAAATTCATGACAAGGAACTCCTTGGCATAGTTTGGGCTCTCAAGTGCTGGAGAGCCTTTCTCCTTTCTCTTTCTGATTCCTTTGAGGTCTTGACAGACCATTGTTCTCTCCAATATTTTATGTCCTCTAAAGTCCTTACTCGTCGTCAAGCCCGCTGGGCTGAATTTTTGTCTGAATTTCACTTTGTTATCACTTACCGCTCAGGCAGGCTGGCCACTTTACCAGATGCCTTGTCACGTCGGGACAACGTGTACCCAGAGAGGGGGGTGGATTTCATCAGCAAGAATCCTCAAAACTTTCATCAAGTTCTCAAGCAAAATGAAATTCAAGAGTCAAGATTCTTTTCCATAAAAGTTGAAATGTTTTCAGATTTAGTTGATCAGATCCAAAGACAAGTATGGCAAGACAAAGACTATAAGGAGATCCTCAAGAAATTAGCAAGAGGAGAATCAGTCCCAGAATATTCTCTTGAACCTCAAGCAAAATTATTATTGTTCAAAGATAGAGTAGTTATTCCAAGCAATCATGAAGTTCAATTGGACATTCTTCAAAGGCGTCATGACTCACCGTTGGCTGGCCATCCTGGCCAGGAGAAGACCCTCAAGCTCATCAAGAGGGATTTTTATTGGGCTGGCATGGATCAAATCATCAAGGACTATGTGTCCTCATGTCAGCAATGTTCAAGAAACAAGAACATCCACCATAAGAAGTTTGGATTACTCAAGCCTCTTCAAATTCCATCTGGTCCTTGGAATTCTTTATCAATGGACTTTATCACTCAATTGCCCTTGTCAAGCAACTTTGATTACATTTTAGTAGTTGTAGACAGATTTTCAAAAATGGCAATATTTATTCCAACTTATTCAACAATCACTGCTTTGGACTTAGCTCAAATATTCATTAATCATGTCTTTTCCAAACATGGTCTTCCAATCAGTATTGTTAGTGATAGAGGTTCATTATTTGTTTCATCATTCTGGACCCAGTTATGTCAGCAGCTCAAGATATCAAGAGATCTTTCAACTGCATTTCACCCTGAAACAGATGGACAGACAGACAGGGTAAATCAGATTCTAGAACAGTATCTTTGGATGTATGTCAGTTACCATCAAGATGACTGGCACACCTGGCTCCCTCTGGCTGAATTTGCCTATAATAATGCAGAACATTCATCCACAAAGCAATCACCTTTTTTCACCATTTATGGAAGAAATCCCAGCTTTGACTCAATCCATGTTTCTCAAGATTCACCTGCTGGAAAGTTATCAACAAAACTCCAATCAGTACAGCAAGTTGTCAAAGAAGAATTAGAGTCAGCAATAACAAGATTCAAGAAGTATGCAGATAGAAATAGAGCAATTCCACCTGATTTCCAACATGGGGACAAAGTATGGCTAGCTTCCAAGAACATCAAGACAACAAGACCCACCAACAAACTTTCAGAAAGATGGTTGGGACCCTTTGAAGTTCTCAAGAAGATTGGCAGCCATGCATATCACCTCAAGTTGCCTCAACAATGGAAGTCAGTTCACCCTGTTTTCCATGTGTCCTTGTTAGAACCAGTGAAGCAATCAACTATCCCAAATCGACATCAATTGCCACCACCACCAGTAATAGTGGAAGAGCAAGAAGAATGGGAAGTGGCTCAGGTTCTGGACTCAAAACTCAAGAGAGGTTCATTATGGTATTTAGTTGAGTGGAAAGGATTCAGTGAAGACCCAGAAAGAACAGCTTGGGAACCAGCTTCCAACCTTACCAACTCTCCAGACCTTGTCAAGGACTTTCACACTTTGTATCCTGACAAGCCTGGCCCAAATGCCTCAAGAGTTTGATTTTATGGTGCTTGGTGGGGATTGGAGTTTATGAAAGTAAGTTCCTCTCCTGGCATGCACCTTTAAGGGGGTATTCTACCCAAATTTGTTGTAAGCATCACCTTGGCCACTTTGTGAGCACTTTTCAATTTTTCGGACAGGTTCAGAAGGCTTTGCAACATAATACCCTCAAGATTTGGACCTTTCATCAAGATTTGGCCCAATCTTTTCTTTTATTTTCTCTCCTTTCTTTAATCATGCCATAAATTATCTTTCAAGACATTCATTATCAAATTCATCTTATGGCATATTTCAATTTTCATTTATGGTGCTTCGTGGGGAGTGGAAGTTATGAAAGTAAGTTCCATCTCCTGCTATGCATCCCTGAGGGGTCTAATTCTTGTAAAAACATTACATTGGCCACGCTGTGAGCATCAAATGCTTGATTTCATCTTTCAGAATCTTTTGGCCAAAATCAAACAACTCACCACAAGAAAGACGACCCCCAGGCATTTCATATTTCTTTCTTTTCTCTCATTTCTTTTATTTTCTTTACTTGTATAATTCTTGTTTTTTTTAATTTCCTTCTTTTAAGCAGCAGTCAATCCTCCCATATTTTGTATTGGGAGGCTAATTCATTTATTTCATGTAAAAAGGGAAATAACAATAGTAATAATGGAGACCAACTACCAGTAATAGGCATCAAAATTTCTTCAAGGTTTCTTTAAACTCTATAACCAAGGCATCTCCAAATCACAAAAGGCGGGGAACCAGAGGCAGTGGAGTCAAAAATGAATGTCAGCTTTGAACTCATTCCTTAAGATCAAAATTGAAAGCCAAAACCCAATCAGCAAGGTGTTTATGGCAATTGACCAATCAAGGAGGGTATAAGAAGAAGATATTCAAGAAAAAAATCAAGTTCATAGAAGAAATTGTTTCAAATGGCCCAATTGGCCAATTTCATCAAGATATGCACTTTGGCACAATTGGCCATATCAGACCTCAAAACATCAAAACAGCCATTTTTCATCAATTCTTATCATGATATGCTTAATTAGGCATATTGGCAAATTTGCGAATTTGGGCATTTTTGTGCATTTTGCGCATTTTTGCGCATTTGCGCACTTTTGCGCAAAAGGGCCTTTTTTCTTGTCAAAAGCCTTCAAAAGGCCTTTTTGGCCAAAATCATTATAATTGCGCATTTGCGCACTTTGTGCAAAATTTGCACACTTTGCGCATTTTGCACAAAAATGCGCAAAATGGCCAAAACCCACTTTTAGGCCATTTTTTCACAATAAATCAGTTTTTTCATCATTTTCACCAATTTATGCCAAATATGGCATATTTGCGCATTTGCGCATTTTGCGCACTTTTGCGCACTTTGCGCATTTTGCGCAAAATGGCCAAAGCCCACCTTTAGGGCATTTTTTCACAAGAATTCATTTTTTTCAGTATTTTCACCAATTTATGCCACATATGGCATATTTGCGCATTTGCGCATTTTGCGCATTTTTGCGCAAATTGGCCAAAAACCCATTTATTCACACTTTCAGGGATTTTGGCCAGGACTACTCATTTGGTCCAAAATTTCAATTGTTGGCCACCTTATGCCAACACTCTAAAATTCAAAATTATGATGATTTCAAGTGGTCTTGGGACAATAACCCAAATCAACCACCTTTCAAAAGCCATGAGGACTCAAGAAAAATTGATGAAGTCACTCAAGACAAGATTAAAGAAATTTTTATGAAGATTGAAGGCAGTTTGAATGAAACAGAGGAAATTCAGAATCAAAATCAAGGGGAAAATACCTACAAATAGTCAAATGAAGATTGGTTTGAGTATTTATTGAAGAAGAAGTTTTAAGGGGAAAATCTTAAGTAATTGGGGGAAAAAACTGTTTGAATTGATTGCAAGCTCATCAAGACTCACTATACTTATGGTGCTCAGAGCTCACCACTTTCAAGAGGGGGATAATGTCACAGCCAAGGAGGCAGGGGCATTTCCAATCATAATCAGCAAATCATTATATCATGGATACCCTTCAAAGCCCAATCAGCAAGGGGGTTTCATTCAACAATTCACCCAATACAGTTTTCATACCTCAATACAGTTCCATACAGGCAAGACTCAAATACAGGATTCACCAAATACAGGCCTGTCATCAATACAGGCGCAAATACCTGTATTGACTGTATCACCTGTATTGGATTCACCAATACAGGATTCAATCTCACATCCAACTTCTTCCAGCATACAGGCCAGTATCTCAACACTCAAACTCCAAGGCTGGTATTTCTCACATATACCAGCCCCTCTTCACCCACCTGGGGGTTTTTCCCCCAGTTAATTAAAATAGTTGATTTATTATTTAATATTATTTTATTCTCACTTTGGAATATTATTTTATTACTTATTAAGTTAGTCTTAGCCTTCCCTCACCTGTTCAGTAGAGTCCTGGTGGCCATATCCTTATTAATCCCTTTTCTCTTTTCTGAACAGGTTGAAACAGTGACTCAGGATTACTTAGTGGTTGGCTCTCTATTTATTACTTATTGTTATTTCTTTTTCTTAGTACTCTTATTCTTTTATCAGGAATTTATCCTTGCATTCTGTCTATCCTGTTCTTGAGTATTTTGAGCCCTCCTTAAGTAAGTCTGTTCACTGAGTGCCAGGCCCTCTTCATTTTAGAAGAGCCCCTGTGACATTGAGTCCACAGACCCTGTAACTCAATTCCAGGCCAAAAGGGATGAACTTTTGCGTGAATTTTGACATCCCACGCCTGTCAGCAAGGATTATGGGGGTCTAGCTCCCCCTTAGAGCTGGAGTTCCTTTTCCCCCCCAAATTTAATCTTTCCAATTTATTTTTCCTTTAATTCCTCATCATGTATTATACTTATAATTTACATATGTAATTCAATTCAATTGTACAGTACAATACAGTAATAATTGACACCTCATATGTAAATCAAAGTTCACTTATGTAATACATACGCACATTTTGACATTTCAATTGAATTCAATTGAAAATACTTCAATTCCTCATAACTTCTAAACTAAACACAACACCTCAATTTTAACACAAAAATTGATGGTTAACACCACATGTAGTGTGAATTAAATCAAGGTTTTGAGGATTTTCAACTTTTGTATTGAAAATACTAAAAACTTAATTTAAGCTTATTTAGAGTTGAGTTACAAGAATTTCACTCAGAGGTGACCCCACCTGATTTTTTATGAGGAATCCAATGGTGAAATAATTTTTATATGTTTATTTATTGGATAAAAAGTTATAATAATTTTTATTTAACTTTTTTCCAAATTTATTTATTTTTTAACAATTTTGTTAAAAATTCATTTTTACTTAATTTTTTCAAGTATAAATGTAATTTTATAATTCCAAAATTTAATGTAATTTTAATTAGTTTTTTTATTTTGAATATAATTTTATATTTACATTTTAATTTTTATCTTAATAATATAAATAAATTTATTTTATTTATATTTATATGTTAATTTTTGTATTTGTGGTCTTTTGGGTATATGAAATTACCTCTAAGGCTCACATTCCCTGCCCCTAAAAAAGAATATTACTTTGTAATATTTGTGTTTATACTGTGTCTGAATCTTCTGAGGAGTTTGGTAGCTTCTGGTATATCTTTTTCTTCTAACCATTCATCTTCACATGTTGGGTCACTGTACCTAACAAGGTATTCCCTTACTTTCTTGGTTCTTAATTTCCTTTCTTTAAGAACTTTGGTAATTTTCTTAGTACCAGATGTCTCAATAGGAAAGTATCTGTCTTTGTTATTATGTAAATCTATCCCATACATGATTAAATAGTCATTTCCCAATAAAAATGGGTACTAAAGCAATTTTCCATAACAACAAATTCAACTGTGATTCTCAAATTCCAATTTATGTGTGGTAATATGAAATTGGTCTCAAAGATTCCTAATGCTTTCATTGGGTTACTTGTACTGCTGAATTTTATACCATCAAGTAGGTGAAATCTTCCTTTATCATATGATCCTTTCCATACTTTATCCAAGGCATGTATTAGAGAGTTGTCTTTACAGTCTTTGTTCACTAATTGATATAAGATGCTACAATTGTTATCTTGAATGTAACTATTTCTAACCTCTTCAAAGGAGGTGGTGTTCAAGTCTGTAGCACTTATTCCTTCTATTGGGATTTGGTTCTCATAAGTTGTGCCCCTTGAGCTTTTGATAAATTAAGTTGACTATTGCTCAATTGTGGCAAGTGGGAATAAGATTCAATGATGTCAAAAGTGGCATTGATATTTTCTATATCTTTTAAAGATTCAGAAAATATTGATGACTTATCATCTGAATTGTCTTCAATTATGTCATCTTTTTCAACATCAGGTCGCTTTCCAATATTAATTTCATTGATTTTCCCCCTTTTTGGACATGTATTAGCTAAATGGGTGGTGCTTTGGCAAGTATGGCACTTTTTGACTGTATCTGCAGATTTATACCCAACATCATTGGAATTTTTCTTTGGAGTTTTTGTCCACAGAATCTTTCCAAGGTGTATTAAACCTTGTTTCAAGATTCACCCTACTAGAACCAATTTTTGTTCTGGTGGTTACTTCTTCTAATATATTGATAATATCCTCTGCTGAGGATTTTTCAGTAGTTGTGCTTTTGACAGCATGCTCTAAGTCACCTCCACATTGTCTCAGAATTTCTCTATGGATCATAAATTCTGACATGTCAGGATATAATGCTGTTAATCTGTCTTTTTGTTGGAAAAACCATGGTAAAGCTTTGTCTTTATCAGCATTAAATTTGGCAGATTCAAAGGCTGTTTCAACTTTAAACCTCAAAGCATCATTTGCCCATTTGTTGATTATTTGGGTTTTCCACCAAGTCCAACTCTGGTGTCCATGTGCTTGTCTTATTTTGATGTACCATCTGTGAGCTGATCTGGTAAACAAGGTGTTAAACCTGGCTGTTACCAATCTGTCTGGTAATTCAAAATCCTCTTTGATCATGTCAATACCTCTAATGAATTCCATATGGTCATACTCTCCTTCACCACTGAAGTGAGGCCATTCTTTAAGTTTTGGAACTTCTTTCAAGAGTGCTTGGCCCATTGATGGTTCCAAGTTAAGAAAAGAAGTGGATAATTCATTTTTTAATTGTGAATTATCAGGATCCAATACTTGTGGATTTAGAATTCTTGTGCCCTCATTTTGATTCAGAGGTGTAGACATTCTTGGTATGGTGTTCAGTATTTGTTCAATGTCATTCATTTTACTGTTTCTACACCTTTGGGAATTTCTGTATTCATGTTGGAAGCTTTGTATTAAATTTATGACTTCAATTTTATACATGTCTTCTTTATGTGTCAGTTCTTGCCATACCTCTGTCTGTCTTGTATTATCAGCAGTGACTTGATTCAATTTCATTGATACTTTTGATACTTCTTCTTGTGAAGCATCAAAAAACGTTTTCAAGGCAATGGTATATGTCTTTACTTCAGTAAATGAATTTGAAATGTCATCAAGGACTTTCTTGTTATCTCTTTTGATAATATTTATGGCTTGTTTCATTCTTGTTTCAATTATGTCATCAATATTGAATTTAGAATATTTATCTGTTAATTCTTTAATAATGGTAGATTTTTCATTTATTTTATTGTTAGAAGAATTATCATTATTGGAATTTTTAATTGTCCTTAAAACCTTTTCAAAACACATAAGTGTTTCATTAATTTGGAACAGACTCAGGTTGTTTGTTTTAATGTTGTTACAAATGGTTTCAATTTTATCAGAAAGATGTTTTTTCACGTCATTTATAGAATCATACAACTCTGGGATGGAATCAAATATATCAGAAATCATTGCTGGAATCTTAATCTGGCTTCCTCCTTCTTCTGTAATTCCATCATGGTTCTGGCCATCTGAAATACATTTTCCATGGCATCCTGTTGAATCTTTGGGATTCTGTAGCCCTGGCTGTAAGGTTTTGGGGCTGGTGCCTTCCCTTTGCCCTTGTTTGGAGTTTGTGGCTGCTTTTTCACGTTGGAATTGCTGGTGCTGGCCACTGGGGCTGTCTTTGGCACTGGTTTGGGTGGTGGAGGGTTGTTTTTCCTCCATTCCAGTGTCAAAAGCATCATGTTTTTCTTCTCCATCAATGGATGCCATCCATTGAGCAATTTGCAAGTGTTGGGATGGCCCAGGAATTTTCTTACTTTCAGGTAAGAATTCATGCAATTATTCCACAGGTCTGCAAGGATCTGGTACTCCTTGAATTGAAGTGCATTGTTGTATGCACTGTGGCTGGCTTTGTATATGTTCACAGACCCTTGATGTGGCAGTGTCAGCTCTTTTTGAAGGTAAAATAGTATTATAAGCTTCAGAATGACCCAATTTAGTTGTTTGGAAGTCATCAACTGACCCTTTTCCTTCTGTACCTGATTGGCCTCTGCCATAATCACGTCTATTACCTTTTTGGGAGCTGCTTGAGGGGTTGTAGCTGGCTCCTGACCTGGTTGAAGGCATAATTATGGTTTAAAATAGTATTTTTACGTCAAAAAACTTACTATTGGCCAAATCTTTTGCTTTCTGAAGGGTATTACTTATGTCCAAGTTAATCAATTCAGAAGATATTGGTTCAGGTTGGTTATTTTGAGTCACAATAACAGTACTATTATGGTTTGAATTAATAGTGCTTGCAGGAAGAATGCTGGTGACTGTTGAGGCTGTTTCAATATTTTCTTGTCTTACCATGTTGTCAGACACTAAAATTAATGAAAAGCCAATTAATTAAGTAAAAAAGGATATTTCAAAAAGGAAATAAAAATATAAGCCTCACTTATAATATGAAAAAATTTATTTTTTATGGATTTTTTGTATTATAAGTATTTTTTATATGTTTTTTCAATTTTTCAATATAAGAAAAAGAATTTAAAAAGAGTAACAAAAATATGTCACAGGTAAAATATCACGGCTGGGCCCCCAAATGTAAGGTGTGGATATGAAACTTTGATTAAAAATCAAGTACTTTTCCTGTCCTCAAAATTTGTATAAGGTAAAATTCAGTTAAAAATAGTATGAAATATTGTTTTTAAGAGAAAACACACCAATTTTATTGTTTATAAATTTATTAGTATAAAACAATAATATTATAAAAATTTATTGTTTTACCAACAATAAAAATTTATCCAAAAAATACTCTACAAGAGATATTTTAAGGCTACAAAAGAAATTTCTTCAAGAGAAATTTCAATTGGAATTAATTGAGCAAAGAACTGCAAGCAATTAATTAAAGAAAAAAGTCTTTAAAGAGAATATTAAAGAGAAAACACGCCCAAAAGTGACCAGAGTGAATTTGGAAACAAAGTGACAAAGTTTACAGTGATGAAAGATGTTTTAATTCCCTTTTGGGGTGGTTCAGGGGTAAAAATGATTATAAGAGTTACAAACAATCATTATAATGATTTTTTCACGTGGTTTAAAGGATTAAAATTATTTAAGAAAAGTGGTTGGAATCTTTTATTGATTGGTTTAACAATGTTTAAACTAATTATAAAAGGAAAAGATTCTAACATGAAGAGAAAAGTGGGGCAAAGAAGACATTCTTTTATAGCCATCAATTCTCTTACTCCAAAAGTAAAATTTACTCTTGTCAGTCGTGAAAAACAGTCTGACAACAGAAAAGCCAATTATGGCATCATTGAACCCTGGTTTAGACCAAAAAGGGCTGGTTTAAGCCATTTTAGACCCTTAAATCAGCCATTACTATATCAATACCAGGCCTAGAGCCTTCAAAACACGTCAGAATGTGTGTCAGAGGCATAGAAACCAGTTAAAACTGTTTTTAGTATGATTGTTTTATCTTAAGGGTAGTTTTACCCTCTTGGCAACAGCTAAAACTACCCCAGTTGGTATCAAAACCTCATCATCAATTGAGTCCACAGACCCTGTAACTCAATTCCAGGCCAAAAGTGATGAACTTTTGCATGAATTTTGACATCCCACGCCTGTCAGCAAGGATTATGGGGGTCTAGCTCCCCCTTAGAGCTGGAGTTCCTTTTCCCCCCCAAATTTAATCTTTCCAATTTATTTTTCCTTTAATTCCTCATCATGTATTATACTTATAATTTACATATGTAATTCAATTCAATTGTACAGTACAATACAGTAATAATTGACACCTCATATGTAAATCAAAGTTCACTTATGTAATACATGCGCACATTTTGACATTTCAATTGAATTCAATTGAAAATACTTCAATTCCTCATAACTTCTAAACTAAACACAACACCTCAATTTTAACACAAAAATTGATGGTTAACACCACATGTGGTGTGAATTAAATCAAGGTTTTGAGGATTTTCAACTTTTTTATTGAAAATACTAAAAACTTAATTTAAGCTTATTTAGAGTTGAGTTACAAGAATTTCACTCAGAGGTGACCCCACCTGATTTTCTATGAGGAATCCAATGGTGAAATAATTTTTATATGTTTATTTATTGGATAAAAAGTTATAACAATTTTTATTTGACTTTTTTCCAAATTTATTTATTTTTTTACAATTTTGTTAAAATTTCATTTTTACTTAATTTTTTCAAGTATAAATGTAATTTTATAATTCCAAAATTTAATGTAATTTTAATTTTGAATTTTAATTAGTTTTTTTATTTTGAATATAATTTTATATTTATATTTTAATTTTTATTTTAATAATATAAATAAATTTATTTTATTTATATTTATATGTTAATTTTTGTATTTGTGGTCTTTTGGGTATATGAAATTACCTCTAAGGCTCACAGATGAAATCCCCACAGTGGAATATGAATTGGCCCAAATGGGCCAAGGCAATATAGCTTGCTTTAATACAACCTGTATGGACCAATTGAGTTGTCCAATGAATACTGAAGTACTTGATGCCTTGACAACTGATTGAGTGCTTGATAACCTTTTGGAATTGCCCTTGGAAGAATCCTGAAATAAAGTACAACCCAACTCCTGCAGGGCAAGGGGGTTGGGGTCCTCGAATGGTCTTCTGGTAGCTGCAATGGATTGCAATATTGAATGACTGAAAAGACTTCCTTTGAAATGGGTGATGGATTTGGGGACTTGGTTTTAAATGGCCTAATTTGGTCCTGAAACCATCACCATTGGATTGCCGACCAAAATTGGTGCATAATGGTATATTATACCATATATGCACCATGCCTGAATCCATGGTATGGAGTACATTGGTGAACGGAAGTATTCCCTGAATGAAGGGGAAACCTTTCTGTGATTGATTTGGTGGCCTCTGGTGATTGCCAAAGGCCAGGGATTGAAAGTGGCCAATTTGGGTCCTGGGGTCCTTTTGGCGATTTGTGGGACTGATGAGATTGAGGGCCAAATTTGGCTCAGGTGGGCCCACTTGTGGTTTGGGTTCCACCTGTCCTTGAAGGTAGATGGTTGGCCTCATTGGATTTGGTCCAAAGGGGGCCTAAGGGTCCTGCAGACTGTAGAAGCCACAGAGGGTCTAAATATCCCAAAAACCCCATAATCAAAGGGGTGGTGGCTAGGTGGGCCAGAGGCCCCTGGAAGTCCAGGTGGACCCTCCAGGCCCAAAACAAGGGAATTGGCTCAGGGGTTGGTGAGGTGGATAATTGGCCAAAGAGCCCAATGAGAGCAGGATATGGCCTGGGGCCATAAAACGCCTGTGACAGGTGGTGTGACCCAAAGGCCGTAAAACACCAATATGGACCAATTGGCCATAAAAATGCTGATATGGCCAATTGGCCATAAAATGAGGTCAGGCTATAATTGCCGCAGACACCCATTGGGGGGTGATTCCATGTGGTTGTGACATTTATTAAGAAAAAAAAAAGTAATAAAATTGTCATTTTGGCCTTAAAATGATTCTTTAAGACCAAAATGGTAAAGTTAGAATTTAGCTAAAAAAAAAATAATGTATGTCTAGAATTAAGATTTTTTAGTTTACACATAAGGCCTCATAATTAATCTAACAACTCCCAAAAAAAAATTAAATCATTTATTTTTAAATAATTACAATACATAAATAAATTTTATCCTCTTAATTTATTTATTTAAATTACTTTTTTTTTCTTTTAATGAAAAAAATTCCATTAATTTTTGAATCACAATTTTTTTTTTCTAAATAATAAATAAATAGATAAATTATGAAAAATAAAAATCACTTAAGCTAACATAAACAAATAAATCAATAAGCTTAAATTTATTTTTATTTTTTTCAAAATAAAGGCTTTTGTCTTTTGTTTTTTAAATAATTTTTTGATGAAGAAAAAAAAGTTTTTTTTTTTGGATTTTATATAAATATGAAAAAAAAAATATAATTATTAATATTTTAAATTAAATTAAATTAATTAATTTATTCATTTTTTTCAATTTATTTAAGATTTTTTTTTTTATTATCCTTATTTCTCAATTTTTTACTCTTTTTTTTTTAAAAAAAAAACACATTTATTCCATTGAATTTTTAATTTAAATTCATTGAGAATAAATAACATTTTCAAAATATTAATTATATTTTTTAAAAAAAGTAAGACTCATACTCTTTTTTTTGTGAAAAATATATCAAAACTATTATAGAATATTTAGGTCCTAATGAAGAGATACTTTGTAATATGGGGTTACTTTAAGTTCATTCATGCAAGCTGGAATTAATCTTCCATGTCAAAATTAAAACTTTGGGAAAGGAAATGTGGGATTCGGTACCATAAAATATGTTTTTTTGAACCCGAAATAACTCAGATCATGAGGTGTGGTATTTCCAAAATTCCAGTAAATAAATGGGAGATTTGAGGGAAACAAATTCAGGATTTTCTAACTTTGACACCCCCAATTGAAGATTATTTTTGTTGTAATTTTTGTGTCAATCATTTATTATCTGGTCTAGCAAACTGTGTATATAGAAGCATGCATGCGAGCAAATAATTTATCAAGGTCTATTGAACAAAATTCTTGTCAACCAAGTAACATAACATTATATTCATTATGCATGCAAGAAACATGTTCATTAACTTAATTAGGCCAAAAGTCATACACATTATAATTTAGTAGCAATTAATTAAGAGAAAGTTCTAAAACCCTAAAACAAGAGAAATATGAATAGAAAAATCCAGGATATAAAAGGTTACAAATCATTCCAAGGTATCTAATAGGTTCTGTGAAGCATCATAAATAAAGCGTTAGTCTGGCCAGATGAATTATGCAAACATGAGGAGCATCACAAAAGGTTCAAGAATTTTTTTAATTCGATGATTTCGGCCTGTGATGTAAGATGCAGGATCAATTAATCCATCACTATAAGTAAAAAACAAGTGGTTAAGAACATACCCGAAGTTGAATGACTTCTTTTTTCAAGGCACCTATTGTGCTTGGATCATGTTCATTATTTGAGGGGGTACTTGGGACAATATTTTCGTTGGGTGCGAGCTTTGAGGGTTGCTGACCAAAAGCACATCCATCAATGATCTTATTGAGCTTTTTAAGATTTGGACTGGACTGACCTTTTCTGTTTTATCTCCAGACTTGTTTGACAAGAGGCTGTAGCGTTTTGCAACTTTAAGGCTAACAGCCCTAACCCGCTTACCTCCTAACTTTCCAAGTCGGCCGAATTCAGCCTTTTCATCGGTTTGATCTACATCAGGCAATGAAGTATCTAAACTATGACGATGAGGTTGGATCCCACCAAATGCGCGACGAATACCTGAATGACGATTAGCTTGAGAATGAGAGCTATTATCCTGAGAATGAGATAACCCGCTTTCTTCGGCGGATTTGACTGAGTGGCTGTCCGGGGCCGAGGTAAGCGAAGCGGAAGGAAAGGAGACTTTATTACCGGAGGGATTAAGATTAGAGTTGGTATTTAATGAAGATAAAGGCAGTAAGCGCTCTAGGATTTCTATTATCAAGTATTAAATGGCAGCGGAGATGAGCATTAAAAACTCCAAGATGCAGAATTAATTGATTTGACCAACCTTGCGAGCGGTAGTAAAAAGTAAATGAGGCCAAGGTTTCATGCACTTCATCAGCTACCAAGCCTAGTTCAGGGGGCAATGGATGATGCTGAAGATAGCCCAATCTGAAAAGATGACGATCGAGTTGAATTATTATAAAAAGGGAGAAATGGGATACGAAGACTTACTTGGTCCAATGGCTGATTTTTCCTCTGATTCGATCAGGTAAGGGAGCACCGCCATTAAAGACCGGCACCAACGGTACGACATGGGAAGTGGGCACGACGGTTGCACGCTTAAAAGTTACTTGAACTGATCCGACCCGATCGAGGATATACTTATCACTTAATGCCGAATGTGGATCTGAAGACCAAAGGGGATCCAAGTAAGAGGTGGATAGGTTGATAGTTAGCAGAGATGATGACGATCAAGGATGACCTACGGGTTGTCTTGATTGGAGACATGACCCAGGGACGCCTGCGAGTACCGTCAGGAAGGACCCAAAGTCCGTCATCAAGACCGGAGATGGAGGCAGAGGGAAGGAGTCCATCTTGACCGATTTGCTCATAAAACCTTGGCTGTCCTTTCTGACAACCGTCTACGTGGACTTGTACCTGCAATCCATCTTTTAAGAGCAAGCTAGGGTCGATAGACCAGCAGACCGAGTAGGGAAGGTCGTTTTGGGGATAGTCACTTGAAGGACTAGGATTAAGTCCGACAGGTACAAAGCAAGTTGACGAGTGAGCGGAAGAATCCTCAGAAGAGACGGTGTGGAGCAGCTCGGCCATCTGATGCTGAGGATTGGAGGCGTGGATGAGATGACAAGAGATGGGATGACTGGATAGCATGACGATGAGTTGGAAGCTGAGATCCGAGCCAGACAAAGCCAGAGGCAAAACTACTCGATTCAAAGAGCTAAGAATGATAATGGACCAAAGTGGTGATCCAATCCAAAATTAAGACAAATAGATAATTCAATCTATCACAATTTGACCAACAAGGGCGTCAAGAATAGTAAGATTGATGAGATTCAGCTAAATTACAGGAAAACAAAATCTTAAATCGAACAAATAATCTCAAATTTAAACTGCAGATGGGTTGGGCAGAGTTGGCCGGAGTTTGGCAGTGGGTACGAATAAAGAAATGGCCGAGCAAGAGTGCAAGCAAGGAATTTTAACCAGGACATCAAATCTTGAACTTTTTAGGAGGGTCAATTGGATATAATTGACTTGCCCTACTTCCAACTGGCTTAGTGCAGACTGCAGAGCTGTATTACAGTTTACAGCTTACAGTTTACAGTTTACAGTTTACAGTTTACAGCTTACAGTGACAGTGACAGTGACAGTGACAGTTAGAGTGACAGTTAGAGTGACACCTACAGTGATCACTTAAGGTATATAAATGTTCTTTGTTTCAAAAATGGATTTTTTTAACTAAAATTGAATAAAACTAGGCGATTTTCTCACCAAAATTTCGTTATTAAGGGAAATCAAGTGAATTAAAATCTTGATATTTTTGTTTGTTGTCATTTTCTTTGAATTTGACATTTTAAAATGTTATCGTCAAGGTTTTTTTTAAGTATAAATGGCTAATACATATATGATGGTTTATATTTATTTTAAAACATCCTTTGTTTACAAAATAAGCTTGGCTTAAATATAAAAATAAACAAAATGTACTATTTATAATTGAATCAATAAATCAATTTCATATTTTAATGATACTTAATTTCTTTGATTATTTTTAAATATATATTTATTTATTTCATTTAATTTTCTGATATCCAAAAAAAAGAGAAGAAACATTGATATTTAAGCTGAGTTTCAAAAATAATATTGAATTTTTAAAAAATATATTAATTCAAATGAATTTTTTTTTATGAAATCAAAAAAATAAAAAGTAAAAACTCTTACTTTTCCCTCCCCCTCAAAAATAAATAAATAAATTATGAAAATAATGGGAAAAAAATATAACAAAATACCAAAAACAAAAGTAAAAACAAACAGCAACAAAAGATTATTCATGTATTCTTGATAAGTCTTATAAAATTTAAACTTGTTAAATATGAATTTGAGAAAAATGAAAATGAACGCAAATTTTTATACTGAGAAGTCACAAATCAAAAAACATTAAATATAATCATCATGATTCAATATATTTTGAACATAATCACAATTTTTTTAATAAAAAAATATATCAAATAAAAATTTTCAACAATTGGGAAAAGAAAGTAAAATTCAAATTCATCAAAAAGAATAATTTTTTTTTTGAAATTGATGTTTGATTAAAAGGAAATAAATAGAGCTATAGTTAAATAAAATTGATAATAACATGATTTGTTTTGATTTAATAAAATGAAGAAAAAAGAATTTGATCAAATTTTAAAGAAATATTGAAATTCAATTAACAGTTTGTTATTTAATATTATTATCTTAAAGGTTTAAATTTGAAATAATAATAATAATAATAATAATAATAATAATACTTTTTTGGGAATTTTGTTTTTAAAACTAAACCCAATGGTTCATTATAAAAACTAACAACTGAATAAATAAATAATATGATCTATTTTTTTCTTTATTTATTCATAAGAATTAATCAAAAAGAGGAACAGCAAAAATGAAATTGAAGTTTTTTCAAAAATAATAATAATTTGAAATAAATTTCAATATTATATAATATCTATTGATGTTATTTTCAAAATAATTTAACTTATTGAAAAAAATTCACTGAAAAATGGGATTTAGCTTTTTTGTTTTTTTAATTTGAGATAAATGAAAATTGGGATAAAATTTAATCAATTTGATTATTTTTTTCAATTAATTTTTTTTTAAAAAAAAAACCTTTTAAAATTTGAAATTTATTGAATTAATATTTTGGTTTTGAAGTAATTCATAATTGTAAAAAATTATTGAAATAAACTGAAGAGAAATTGTAGTTTATGAAGATTCAAAAAAACTCCATTTTATTTAGGGTATTGGTAAAAACATGTAAGGGATTCCCTGGACCCATTTTCATTCAAAAGGAAACAAAACAAAGCCAGTATTGGGCCAAAACATGCCAAAAATAGGGTTTTTCCCACCAAAACCCCTCTAACTCCCAATTGTTTCAGATTTTTTTGCACAGCCACCCCCCAAAAGAAGACCAAGAACACAAATAATCCACATTATCCCCACCCAAAACATGTTTTTTTTTTGAAAAAAAGAATTAAAAAAGAAATTTTGCAAAGCTTTTCACACTTTTCTTTCTTTTTTTCCCCCAAATACTGCATTTTCCTCCACAACAACCTGCTTCCAAGCCTTTAAAATTCAAATTTTTTATCTTCCCTCATCCATTAATCCCACATTTTAGCCACTGTCTCACTAGTAACCACTTCTTTTGATTTTTCACACCTTTTACCACTTCTTTTTCACATTTCAAATGGTTCTTTCCTCATTCCAAATCCCCAAATTCCCCCTTTTTTTACAATTTATACATCTTTTTCATTCAAAAATTCTTCAACCCTCCACTGAAGGTGAATTTCAGACCCTTGAGATTCTTTGGCAGCATGTGCATAATGTTGCCAGAGCTCAGGGGTATGCTGTGTTCACCTTGAGGTCCAATATGACCTGCAACCAAATTGAAATAGGTTGTGACAAGTCTAGAACCCCAAATCCCAAAGAAAACTCCTCCAAAACAGTCACTTCAAGAAAGCTTGATAGTCCATTTAGACTTTATTCCATAAAATATTCCAAGAAGACCACTTGGACTGTCAAAGTCAAAAATACTGAATATAGCCATGATGCCACTGAGAGTATAATGGCACATCCTGCTTTCAGAAAATTCAATGAGAAAGAAACATCCCAAATTGCTCAAATTTCTGAATCACTGCTTCTTTCAAGGCAAATTAAGGCCCAATTATGCAGAAAGAGGGAGTATGACAGGCCTGTAATCCTTCAAGACATCTAAAACCAAGTCAAAAAATTCAAGGGAGAAAAACTGAAAGGCAGAAGGCCCATTTATGTTCTTATTGACACTCTCAAAGAAGAAGATTTTGTTTGGTCCTCTGAGGGACACATTAACTCCTTGTTTTTCACTCATCCCCTTGCCATAAAACTCCTTCATGACTTTCCGCATGCCATTCTTATGGATTGTAATTATAGAAACAATAAGTACAAAATTCCCCTTTTTCATATTGTTGGATTCAGCTCAACCCAAAAGACCTTTTCTGGTTTTTTTTTGATAAATAATGAGAATGAACCCTCATATACTTGGGCATTAAATAAATAAATAAATAGAGAAAGTCCTCAACAAAAACAATATTGTTCCCCCTCCAGTAATTGTTATTGACAGGGATCTGGACTTGAAAAACTCTTTTTAGAAGCTCTTCCCAGACTCCAAAGTCATGTTATATATTTGGCACATCAATAAAGATGTATCTGCTCATTACATGAAGAAAATTGTTCATGGAACTAATTTCAAAAGTTTTATGGGACTTTGGAATCAAGTAATATGCTTTTATCTTTCATTTTATTTGTGAGCCTGTGAGGTATGTATGACATACCCATAAGGTCACAAATAGCTTTATATAAAGTGGACTTAGTCTAGAGCAGACTTTTCAATTGGATTTAAAATAAAAAATAACAAAAAATAAGTATAACTTTTTTTTTGGATAAACAAAGTTATAATTATTATATTATTTTTGGATTTTACATTAAAAATAATCTAGGGTACACCCATAAGGTGTTATACCCAAAAATGATTATTTCTTATGCTATTAAAAGAGTTAAGAATCTTACATTAAAGTTGCAGTTTTTTTAAGATTTTTTGAAGAATTGTTAAATTTAAGCTTAAATAAGCTTAAATTTAAAGTTGCATAAGGTTTATGCAAACATACCAAAATTTTAGTTAAAATTGAGGTGTTGTGTATATTTACTGAATTGGTTAAGGATTTTACATAGAATATGTAAATCCTGCCTGGTCTCAATTTAAAAGGGTTTAAGGCCATAGTATGGCTTTAAATAAATAAAAAGGAAAAATCCATGCAAAAAGGTGGAAAGAAGGAAAAAGACCAAGCAGAGCTGGGATACCCAGCTTCTTGGATCTGAAAGGATTCAATTAAGGTTGTGTAAGGTGTGGATATGAAACTTTGATTAGAACTCAAGTACTTTTCCTGTTCTCAAAATTTGTATAAGGTAAAAGTGATTAAAAATAGTATGAGATAGTATTTTTAAGAGAAAATACGCCAATTTTTATTGTTTTTTAGTTTATAAGTATAAAATAATAATACTATAAAGATTTATTGTTTTAACAACAATAAAAATTCATCCAAAAATACTCTACAAGAGATATTTAAGGCTACAAAAGAAATCTCTTCAAGAGCAATTTCAATTGGAATTACTTGAGAAAAGAAATTCAGGCAATTAATAAAAGAACAAAGTCTTTAGGAAGATTATTAAAGAGAAAGCATGCCCAAAAGTGACCAGAGTAAGTTTGGAAACAAATTGACAAAGTTAACAGTGATGAAATATGGTTTACTTGACTTATGGGGTGGTTCAGGGGTAAACATGATTATAAGAGTTTGTAACAACCATCCATCAGGGGTAAGGGTATTCATTCATACACCCACTCAAACACCTCAAATCAGCAAATCCAGTATCTGCATCAGCAGTCAGTTTCAGCAATCTTCATTCTGAAACATGCATACAGCTTGGTACATCAATACAGCCTGTCAATACCTGTACAGGTTGGATTCACCCAATACAGTTTCAATACACCAGTATGGAACTGTATGATCACTCAAATACACCACACCTCTTGTACAGGTTCTGTACAGCCGTACAGGACCTGTATTGGCCAGACTCAATTCAATCATCAAATATTCTCATGAAAATTCTTCTTCTGGATCAGGGCTGGTGATTCTCACATATACCAGCCCCTCTTTCTCCCCCCTGGGGACTTTTCCCCAGTTAATTAATTTAGTTTATTTATCATTTCATAATTATTCTTATCCTTATTTTGGGTATTATAATTATTTAATTTTAAGTTAGTCTTTGCATTTTCTCTTCGCCTGTACAGTATGAGTTGGGTGGCCATATTTTTATTGACCCTTCTCTTTCCATTCTGACAGGTTGAAACAGTGGACTTGGACTTGTTTGTGGTTGGCTCTTCTATTCTTTTACTCTTATCTTTTGTTGCCGCTTTTCTTATATTTATTCTTTAGCAATTTATCTTTAACACTCTTAAGTGTATCTCATCTTATCTTATCTTTGAGCCCTCCATAAGTGAGTCCCAGTTTACTGAGTGCCAGGCCCTCTTCACTTTGAAGAGCCCCTGTGACAGAGTTACCAACAATGATTATAGTGATTTATTCATGTGGTTAAAAGTATTAAAATGATAGGAAAAGGGTGGTTGGAATATTTTAATGATTGGTTTAACAGTGTTTAAACTAATTATAAAAGGAAAAGATTCTAACATGAAGATAAAAGTTGTGAGCCATTGAGATATGACCACATATCCAAAAAAGTCACAGAAAAATTTCTGTAATAATTATACTTATGAGAATTATCTCAAAAATTAGTAAAATACCATAAAGAAGTAAAAATTCTAATGAATAAACATGTGAAATAAATTACACAATTAGATTCCTCATGGTAAAATACACATATGTCATTTTTATGGCATATCTGAAAAGTCAATGATTACTAAAGTATAAGTAATAATACCTTAAAAAAGGTACAAAACCTCATTTATCTCAGAAGCCATTGGAACAACATGTGAAGTAAATTGTACCATTGAATTCTCCATAAACTTCTACACATAAAACAATTATAAAGCTAATATCTAAAGTCAATAATTAGGGAATTAAGCTGAATATATGCACTTTTTTGGTCAATGCATATATTCATGGTTTTTAGCTGATATCTATTGAAATATACAAGATAGAGAGATAAAAATAAATAAATTCACCGTTTAATTACTGTAAGAATACAGATGTAACCTTTTTTTCACAAGTTAGAAACAAGGTTAAAACTTATAATGGATTATTGAATAAAATCAATAGAGCTGTTGACCACTTTGTTGTAAAAGTGGTCCAAACTTAAAAAATGAAAGGAAGGTTACATTCTACTAGCTCATTAGTAAATAATGATGCAGTTTTTATTACAATATTCAAAGTATAACCCCCTGAAATCATGGTTTGAAGTTTAAAATATTAAAATTTGACAGAAAAGATGAGTTACAAGAAAAATCATCAAAAATAGAGTTTTGATGATGTAATCAAATGCTCTTGGAATTTTAATAGGGACATTTCATGATATCAGAATCAACTCTTGGAATAGCTGTAGCTTGTATAACTTAGAAGGTATTAATGATCATAGTTTAAGGTTAAATTTGATCACTTATGATCACTCACTGTAATCTCATTTTAAGCTTAACAGTCATATAAGTGATAAATATGATTAATACTATTAGATTATGATTAATAATGATAAGATTCACAATGTTTAGGCTTCTTCCAAGCCTATGATGTCATCAAACTTAGAGTTACAGTGATAACTCTAAACAATGGCGTATTAATGAGGTAAGATGTTTTGATCATGATGTAATCATCACTAAACTTTAAAATATTGATCAATTCTAGTAGAATGTATCAGTACACGTCTACTAGAAACCTTCTGGACTCTAGAAGGGAGGTATTTACTATGAATAGAGCTCTTTTTACTCTATTTTCCCCTCAGATGCTTAAAAAACACTAAATAATTAGAACAAAAAGGTAATTTCTTTATTCTTTATATATAAAACTCTTATATTATTAAAGACCAAAGATCATACTTATTATAATAATTATTCTTGACGTGATTACTTCAATTATTTAATTGTTTTGTTTAAAATTGTCTTAGAAACATCAAATCCACATAAAATCAAGATAAATTGTAATTTCTCTTAATACCCAATTCTTATTGTAAATACAATTAAAATAAGTTTTTTTTTCTATTATTTGGAGTAAAATAATTCAAAACTATCACATTAAGTATTAAAAGTAGGTTATTTTTTCTTATTATAATAATTTCCTTTCTATTATTACTTTAATAATTCTTTAATTAATATAAATAGTATTTATATTTATTTATAGCTTTAATATTAGTAACATTATTGTTATTAATGTTTTTTATTGATAAAAAACAATTTTCCATGCCTTTATCATTTGTTACTAACAATAATAAAGTGCTTTTAAATATATTAATTATCTTATATTTATATAGTTATTTATTATATTATTATAATTATTTTTCCCCATAATTATAATAATTCTTTTTCTTATAATTATTCTTTATCTTATTTATTTTATTCATAAGGACATTCATAGTACAATAAGTAAAATATTAGTAATTTTTACTTATTGTTTCATAGTCAAACCTTACATTTGGGGGCCTGGCCATGATATTTATTTCAAAAGACCTTCAAAAAGATTCTAATTGGGTTTATCCAATAATAAATTAGAATTATAATAATACAATTATATAATAATTCTGTACTTATTGATTTTAAAAGCTATTGAGGCATTTGGAAAGCAATTGTACTGTCTTACACGTGGGTTTTCACATCCTTAGACTTGCAATAACTTTCTTTGAGTGACCCTAGTGATTAAAAAAGATATTTATAAATTAAAAATAATTTTATATTAAAAATTAATTTCATAAAAAGAATCATATTCATTTATATTTTATTCTTTAAAAACAAAAACATAAGAAATAATTGTAAATAATAAAAACCAATAGAAAAAGTTATTTTTATTCATTTTTATTCATTTGTTTATTCATTTCCTTTTTTCAAAAATATAAAAGCAATTTTTACGTGGAAAATTGCCATATATTACCAAAGAAGAACACCACTTAAATAAAAGACTTATATTTATTTGTCTTTTTTAGTGTTTGAAGACAATCCAACAGAAAGTAACCAAGCCACTGTTGAAAGATTGGTGGAAGAAACTTGTCCAAGTTCTCCAACACCAATTGTCATTAAGAAAAAGAAAGCTAAGAAATTAGACTTTCCAGGACCCACTATTCAGGACTCTGAAGGTGAGTACCTCTTTTTAAATTGCCATAAGAAGAATTCTTGTCCTGAAATCCTCTTATTTCTTATTTCTTAAATCATGACTACCAGAAGAGGCTCCCAATACTTCATCCAATCAGATGGAGCTGGACTCAGAGGTAGAATTGATTCCTCAAAAGGGAAAAGAAAGGGCAATATCCCCAGTGGAACAGAATCCACACAAGGAAGTGCCTTATCCCAAAGGCAACTCCCAGAAATACCCATGATATCTGAACCAGAGTTAGAACTAAGTATGAGTAACTAAAACAGGTACAAATCACATTCAGAGGGCTCAGATAGACATTTACACGAGCCAGTAAAAGCAGTACTACACAGTGTACAAGAACAAGGACTTGGAAATGTTGCCTCAAATACACCAAGGAGTGATGAACTCCTGGCAAATCCTCAAAAGGTTCCTCACAGAGGAGAAGATAGTGGTATACTCCAATGGATGGAATCCACTGTCATCCAAGCCTCAAATAAAAAATATCAAGGAGTACCACTCCAAAAAGAAGGAGGAAAGCAATCAAGAAGCCCCAGTAGCTTCTACCAGCAAGCCCCAAGCCAACCCACTTCCCCAAGAAGGGAAGAAGAAAAAGAAAAAGAATCGGAGGAAACCATATTCTCCAAGCTACAGGATTCCAATAATACAAAAAGATGCCATGGAAAATGTCTTCAACATGGCCAGAACTTTGATGGAATTCAAAGACAAGGAGGAGAAAAGAATGAGACAACCCCATCTCCCAAAGAAATAACCTTATCTCCTGATGTTGTAAATACTTTAACAGAGATTAAAGAAAGTATTTTTGTGATCCTTGAGGTATATCTTACATACCCAAATGGGCCACAATTATCTTAAAAATAGATTTTGAATTATGCATAACTCATAAGTCATGCATACATCCAAAATTCATCATTTTTGATTTCAGAAAAGATGAATAACTGTTTATTGAGTAAGTAAATCCATGGATTTAAGGCCAGATTTGGATTCTACACAAACATTCACCTAGGGTAGCTCCATATAGTGAATAAGCTCAAATTAACTCTTTGGGGTGGTAATATGGAAAATACTTCAATACCACATCATCAATACCACATAAAAGATCTGTGAAATTTTTTGTTTTTCTTAATTTCACGCCAAAATAATGGGAATGTGAGAAATCCCATGTTACATATACAGTAAGAATAGTTTTATGCATGTTTTGGGCACTTAATATCATGGAATTCCTACATGGACTTTTGGTACACCCATAGTGGATATCTCACTTGAAGCTTAATTTTCTATTTTGACATGAAAAATAGGCAAGGGGGACAAAAGAAATCAAAGAGAGCCAGGGTACCCAACTTCTGAGGCCTCAGAGGCATGGACAGCTCCAAAGCTTGGATCCATGGCTGATATTGTCCTAATTAGTAAACTAAAACACTTTGGGAACTTGGTTACAATGTTACAACTATAGTAAATCTTAAGAAAATAGCAAATAACCTGCTATTTTGATGTGCCAAGGAGGTAAAGAGCTACATAGACTCCTGTAACCATGTCAATTCTTAATGAATTTCAATGGATAAGCCCCAAAAGAGTACTTAAAACCCTTTTTGGACTTGTATCCATTGATTTACCTCATAGCAACCAGTTACACACTGATATTTGCAATTCTACATAGAAATGAGGTAAAAACTTCAAAAATTCATTAAAAATACAATTCTTAATTAATCTCTCTGAAACATTCAGGACCAATAGAGAACTGTATTATCTATGGTAAAACCAAAAATAATCATGGTTTTACTAGTAAAATTAAAAGAATTAATTACAGTCCATTTTTGACTATTGTATGTGAAACACTGAATCTTCAAAAATTCACAGTAATTACAACCTGTGATGAAATTGCCAATAACATTGATAAATTTGAGGAATAAATTATTCTTTTGGAATAAAAGAAGATTTCCAGATGTTACTCCTTTTATTCTTAACCATATTGGGGTTGGTAGTCACATAAAAGCATCAATGAATAAAATTATGATAATCTCACATGACAACAGATGATGCAATCAATAATACAGAAGGGTTTATTGTTTTCTCACTCACTGGTTTTTCAGTTTGCTCCATGGCACGCCTCTGTGAGCTGTTGTTGACTTAAAAGAGGCCTCCTCTTGCTGTTTTTTCCATAGCAAATCATCTTATTATCCATTTATATCATAGTTACCAACAAGTAAGTATTAGTTAAAGCTATTCTTAAGTGTTTTAATTCTTTCAGAATCATTCAGAAAGACGTGGAATCATAGAATCCAACTATATATTGTTGTAATACAGATATAAATACATTTTGATCCCTTAAATCCACCATTCTATCTAAAATCTCTCTATCTTATATTTCAATAAGCTCTTTGGAATATTAGTGAGTGATTTATCCTTAATTCTTAAAGTTTTTCTCTGAATAATTAGTTTTCTTCAAGAATTATATTTATAACTATTCTTGCAAAAGATAATTATATATTACAATAATTAAATTATTTTAATAAAAGAAGTTTTATTATTAAAATCTTCTCGTAATTGATTATTGTAGACAATTACTGCTCACAGTTAAAATCAGTAGTAGTGTTTAACACATGAAAGAAATAATTCTTTAATTATTTAACGTTTTTTATGATAATATTTTATTATTATATTTCATAAGAAAAGACATAGTACTGTTGATTAATAGTAATATTATCATCAGTTTTATAGTCAAATCTTACATGATTAATGACCTGTCCACAACTGTCATGACACTTGTGTGCTTGGTCCTGTGATAAATTATACCATCCAGTAGGTGAAATCTTCCTTCATCATAAGATTTTCTCCATACTTCATCCAAGGCATGTATTAGAGAGTTGTCTTTACAGTATTTGTTAATTAATTGGCATAAGATGCTACAATTATTATCTTGAGTGTAACTGTGTCTGTCAGCTGAGGTCTATGTTGAAGCAGTAATTAGGCTATTTACAACTAGAACTATGACTGTGACACGTGGAAATAATTTTAAAATAAGAGTTTCAATTTAATATAAAGGTTTATAATATAATAACAGGGTTCTACTATTGAAGAATAGTGGTGGTGAGTGCTATTGAGAACCCTGGGTGCAGTCTTACCAGTTAGATTACTATAATAAGAGCTACAATAATTAAAATTATAATTATACCCTGATTATTACCCAAGAGTAAAGCTGTTTTTGACAGTTTCCTTACGTAGGATATTAAATAGCAGGATGAGGAAACAATTCTGGCTGTGAAAAGCCTCCTTCTTATCCTGAAATGGGGTGGAAAGGCTGCTAGACCTTTCCACGTAGAGGAAGTGAAGATTTTTCACCCTCTAGTACTGGCTTGTGGCTTGCAAACATCCTGTATAGCCTGTATTGGGCTCAGATGTGGTTTTGAAACCACATCTGGGCAGTTTTCACCAATACAGGGTGAAAATTTTCATCTGGGGACCTCACAGCCTGATTCTGACGTGTATGATGCGTAGAATGCTGTACAGAAGCTGTATGGGACCCCAGTAATGACTGAAATATGAGGTATTGAAGTAAAAACAAGCTTCTTTGTCTATTTGACACCTCATATTCATGGTTATGGGAGATTATCCCATGGTAAGGCTGTATATGACAGCAGGTGGGAATCTGACCTTAAAACAGCCATAGCTTTGTCAATTATTGAGATATCAACCTCAAAATTGGTTCAGTGTGTAGCCCTGTATGTGCTCTACAAAATGGTCTTTCATTTGATATGGGTATCATTTAATATGGCAAAGTTATCCCATGTACAAGATTTTTGTACATTTGCGTGGTATAGGCAAAAAGCTGTATTGAGCTTATTTGCCCCAAAGCCTTTGTTCTAGTTGAGCTATGGGGAAATGCATGACACCATCAGATAGCCCTGATTGTGCCCTTTCCAAAAAGACCCCACTTCAAGTATCTCACACTAAAACTGTAGAAGTTAGATGGGAGGTGAATGTTTTGTTCACCCTTATTTGGCTTGAAATTGACCATGACTCCAGTAATATTGGTGATAGCTCAGTTTGGCTGGTACAATTGGATAGCCCTGGCTCAGAGATTCATTTTGAATACCCATTTGATGGGGTTAAGCCCCTCCTTCTGGATTTTAGATGAGAGGTGAAAATTAATGTTTATGCTCAGCAATAACTTTGTTATTCTTTGTACTATGGCAATGCACCTTATATTTTCAGAAAGAGGTGAGTTTCCTCTTTCTTTTTAAACGTTTTGAGCTGATTTGGCTCAGCTACATGTCTTGGTGGTATCTTGGCTATACCATTGGTTTATGGTATTTTGGCTGTCATGCTTGTGCTCTGTTTTTGAGTCACAGGCTCACAGTGGTGCTCAAGTCTGTAACACTTATTCCTTCTATTGGGATCTGTGGTTAAGCTTCTTCTGGAACATGAGGAGGATTATCAATATTATTTGGTAATGGCCATCTGCTTAGTCCATCTTCATTCTTATGAATATTCCCATCCTTATGAACAATAGTCATATTGCCTGTGTATTCTTGTATGGCTATTTGCCATCTGAGCATATGTCTGTTGGGTGTTTTCATGTTTAAAAGTTATTTGAAAGCTGTAAAATCTATTATCATCTAGAAAACACATCCCTCTAAGAAGTAGCTCAATTTTTCCAAGGCCCAGACAAGGCATAGACATTCCATTTGACTTGCTCCATATCGGTATTCAGTTGGTTTGATTTTCCTGGATATGAAACATATGGGTCCTTCTACAGGTTTATCATTTATGATCTGAACTTGGTGAAGTGCAGCAACCAGCCCATCCCCTGATGCATCAATATACAATTTAAAAGGCAATTTAGAGTCTGGCATCAGTAAGAGTGGAGCAGTGGTCAAGGCTTCTCTTAGAGACTCAAAAGCTTTGACTCTGTCAACAGTCATTTAAGATACTGTGTCTTTGTCACACAATTTATAAAGTGGTCTTGCTATGGATGCAAAATCTTTAATGTGTTGCATGTAATATCCTGCAAGACCTAAAAAGGACTGAATTTCCTTTTTTTTCTGAGGCATGGGTTTTAGCAATACTGATGCAACTTTGTTTTTGTCAATTCCAAGGGACAAACCAGATACAACATGTCCTAGTTCTTTAAGTTCTTTAAATCCAAAATGGCATTTCTTCAAGGAGATTTTTATGTTTACTGATTGAATTTTTGTCAAACCTCCAGACAATCTGTACATGTGCTCTTCCCAAGTCTTGGAAAAGACAATAATGTCATCAATGTAAATTGTTAACCATCCCTCTGAAAGTTCTTCAGGGAAGATTTCATTAATCATTTTTTGGAAGTATGAAGGTGGATTTTTGATACCAAAGGGCATTCTTAAATATTCATACACTCCACAATGAACAATAATTCTCAAATATTTTCTTGCTCTTGGTGTCACCACATTTTGATGGAATCCTTTAAGGGCATCCATTGTGGTTATATACACTGCTTGAGATATTTTAGTAAGGGCAATTTGGATTTTTGGTATTGGGTACCTATCTGGGACAGTGTAAGTGTTCAGAGCTCTAAAGTCTCCAACCATTCTGCATTTTCCATTATGCCATGCCGCTATGACTGGTGTAGTTATTTCTACTACTTCATTATGGCCAACTTTTCTTATTAAACCAAGGTCTAGAAGCTCTTTGATATGAGTTTCCAGAGCTTCTCTTTACTTGGGACTTGCTGGGTATGCAGGTCTTCTCAAGAGTGGTGGATAAGGTCTTTCAATATTAAGAATGATATCAACTTCATGACCAATAATTGCTCCTGGATGTTCTTTGTCTGAAGCAAATGCTCCTCTGTTGTCATACAAAAGGGAAGAAAGTTCATTTTCTTGTTTATAAGTCAGATGAAGGTTTATTTCAGCCTCCTTCAACTGTTCAGATTTGAATTTTTCTAATTGTAAGTTGACTTGTGATACTTTATTTAATTCAATTTGTCTTTTAAATGGTAAAAAGGAAAATTTGCGATGCTTATTGTCTTCAATAGTAAAGTATCTGTCTTTGTTGTTATTTAAATCTATTCCATACATGATTAAATAGTCATTTACCAATATAAAATGGGTACTAGAGCAATTTTACATAACAACAAATTCAACAGTTATTCCTAAATTTCCATTTATATGTGGAAATATGACACTAGTTTCAAATATTCCCAATGCTTTCATTGGATTACTTGCACCATTGAATTTTATGCCATCAATTGGAAACAACTCATCTTCAAAGTTGGGTACACAAGTTTTAAGAAAGAATTTACCAACACAAGAGCAGAAGGCTCCTGGGTCAAGCAAACGTTTAGTGGGATTGTTGTCAATCACCACTTCTGTTATACAGTAGTTACCAGCTGTATAACCTTTCCCTCTGTTTGGTTTGGTTTTCATAAGTTGTGCATCTTGAACTTTTGATAAATCAAGTTGACCATTTCTCAATTTTGGCAAGTGGGAATAAGATTCCATGATGTCAAAAGTGGCATTGATATTTTCTATATCTTGTGAAGATTCAGAAGATATATATGACTTATCATCTGAATTTTATTCAATTATGTCATCTTTTTCAACATCAGGTTCCTTGTAAGTGTAGAAAATAATCTTTCAAACCCTAACCTCAGCCTTAATTCTACTCATCTAACATCCTCAGCACACTTGCGCTACTACTCAGTCTCTGAGTTCAATCTCTCATTTCTCATTAATTCTCATCTTTTTCTTGCTTATATATATTGTCATGTTTTTCGTTTCACTGAATGTCAAGAATAAAAACTTCAACATATAATTGTCTACGTACATCTTATCATTTACTCTATTATTATTGACTTATGTGTGGATGGTAAGACTATCATCTTAACACATCAAAATCATTCATTAGCTCATGATTATTTTTTTTTAGTAATCCTTCCCTATTCTAAAAAAACGTAGTTATCATTGTTATAGAATCATATTACAGGCTTGTCTTTTGAGTATAATCAATGTTTCTACTATTTTTTATAATTAAAAGAATAAAATATTGAAATAAAATTTTTAGTTATTTTTGTCTGAAAACTTAACAGATTTACAGTCTCGATCGACTCAAACAACTTCGAACTAAAAGACAAAGACTCCAATATGAACAATAACGACCAAAACAATGATCTACGAAAAATCATTCCAGTCCTAACCGATGACAACTATTCGGAATGGAAACTTAGAATGGTCATCTGTCTGAAACAAAGAAGATTGTATTCATAATGCATCAAACAATGCGTTCCAGGAGATGGTGAAACTAGAAGACCAGTAGTAGAAGCAAAAGTAGTAGATGCTAGCGTTGAAGCTTGTGGAATAATTACTAATTTCCTAGATTCAAGAACGTTTGCAGCTCTAGTCACTTCTGAAGAAATCACTCAAAACGCTTTCATGCTATGGAATAAAGTCAACGAAAGGTTTTCATCTTTGTCTTTCAATAGCAAAGCCCGAGTTTGGAGCAGATTTCAAAAATTAACTTATGAAGAAAAACTCAAGGACTTCATCGCTAATGCTCGAAAGTGCCTTGGTGACATAGCCTCAGTTGGAATAGCCGTAGAAGATGAAATACTGGCATTCTCTATTCTAACTAAACTACCTGAAGAGTTTCATTCTTTAATAGAAAAAGTTACTCTAAACGCGGATACTCAAGGAAACCCTGACACCATTCTCAACGAATTACATGAAGCTTCGCTCAAAGAAGAAGCACTGTCGTCTGATTCAACCAAAGCGTTAGTTCTCAAAAAAGACGAATTCCCCTCAAAGGTTGTACATTACTGCAGCAATGGAAGGCACAATCCTCTTGTCACCACACATACTCCTGAGAAATGCTGGCAACTGCATCCTGAACTAACACCAGAAAGAAAACAAAAACAAAAAAAGGAACAAAGATCCAACTTCACAATAGCTCGAGCTTTGTTTACTCATGAACCAAAGAAAACAAGTCAATCATTAACAATAGTCCTCGACACAGGCGCTTCTAATCATATGTTCAACAATAAATCTTTCTTTGAAAATCTTCATCAAAATCGTACGAAAGTAGCAACTGGTTGTGGAAAATCGACTCTGATATCCTAAGGGAAAGGACTAGCAAAAATCTTCGATCGAATGGATAACTTATGGCTATTACCAAATAGTCTCTATATACCCAATCTAACTACAAATCTACTAGCTCTCTCCAGTATAGCAAAAAATGAAACTCGGATAAAGAAAACTACATCACAATATGAAGTTTATTTAGATAACAACAAAGAAACTTCCTTCATTTGTCCTATATCAAGTGGTGTTTTGGAAACTCGTATAAATTTCTCTAATTCTCACTGTTTAAAAACACAAGCGATTGAAGATGGCAACTTGTGGCATAAACGATTGGGGCATATGAATGTACAAGATATGAATAAACTCATAAAAACCACTGAAGTTAGCAATGGTTGCGATGAGTGTATAAAAGGTAAGATAATTCAACTTCCTTTTAAACATTCATTTAAGACCGCTAACTACATTTTGGAAAATATTCATCTTGATTTATGTGGACCATTCCGAACACCTTCAATAGCAGGTGCGAAATATTTTCTTATAATTGTAGACCAACTAAGTGGTTTCATGGTCACAAAATTCCTTAAAAGTAAAAGTGATTGTTTTAATCACTTTCACAATTTTTGACTAATGGCAGAAAATACTCATGAAATTAAAATTAAAAAAATAATTACGGATGGAGGAGGAGAGTTTGTCAATAAATCCTTTAAAAATTACTGCAATGAATCAGGGACCAATCATACAATAAGCCCACCCTACACCCCTCAACACAATCCTTTCTCAGAAAGAGGTAATTGTTCTATTTTAGAAAAAGCCAGGTGCATTCTACTTCAATCCAAGTTACCACCAAAATTCTGGGCAGAAGCGGTATCAACAGCGACATTTTTATGCAATTTAATACCTAAACATGAAAATCAAATAACACCATACGAAATATGGCATAAAACTAAACCACCTATTCAAAAATTAAGAACATTTGGGTGCAAGGCATGGATAAAAATTCCAACAAGAATCAATACAGATAAATTCGGACCAAAGGCGTGGGATGGAATTTTCTTAGGCTACAAAAATGAAGCTTCTAGCTATCGAATACTTAGATTGTTAGATCAAAAAATCATTATTAGTAAGCATGTAATGTTCGATGAAGAAAAATTTCCATCATTACCCTCTTAAAATCAAAGTACTGAAGAAATTTTTAAAACATTTCCGAATCTAACACCAATGACAATAGAAGAAACCTCAAACAACTCAGGTCATCAAGAAAATAACTCCAACATCGAATCAATCTCAGATTATGCAGATGAAGATGTCTTCGTTGATGCACTGGAACAACAACCCCAAAGAATCCGAGTGATTGGTCCAAGGCATCCCACCTTGATATCTAGTGAAATCAACAGCGACAACATCCTACCTTTTACACAAAGACAACCTAGAGTGAATTGAGCTAATCTAACAAATCATACTCCAAAGAACTATTCCGAAGCAATGTCTAGCTCAAATAAAGAAATTTGGAAACTTGCGATACATAAAGAACTTGTCAATATTGATAATCTCAATGTATGGACTCTACGAAAAAAGAAAGAAAATGAACATCCAATCACCAGTACCTGGGTCTTCAAAGAAAAAATGGACGACTCTGGAAAGATTATTGAATTCAAAGCTCGTTTATGTGCCCATGGATTCCATCAAATCGCAGGATTAGACTATTAAAGTACGTTTGCTCCAACTGGAAGATTATCATCCCTACTCGCTCTTATATCATTTGCAGCAATAAATAAATATAATTTTCATCAAATGGATGTGCGAAGTGCTTTCTTAAATGCACCGTTGGAAGAAGATATCTGTATGGAAATACCTCAAGGAATTTCGGCAGACAAAGAAACTCAAGTTTTACAATTAAACAAAGCACTGTACGGACTAAAACAAGCATCTTTGGCTTGGTATAAACACCTTTCAAATTGGCTCACAACATCGGGATTTAAATGTTCTCTCACAGATCCCTGTGTTTTTTGGAGGAAAAGTGAAAACCCCATTTGGATCTACGTTCATGTAGATGATCTAGCCATCTTTGGACCAAATCTAGAAGACTTCAAAAAGGAAATTAAAACAGAGTTTGAAATGAAAGATTTAGGTAAAGCCAATTTGCTTCTAGGGATAAAAATCAATCATCTCGATGATGGTTTTAGTATATATCAAGAACATTATATTAATGAATTAGAAGAAAAATATAAAATTAAAGACCTGATTCCCTCGAATACACCTCTCAAACCACATCTACAATTATCAAATTCATCTGAAAAAGAAAATGAAGAATTCAACAATCTGAATATTAACTACCGAAGTGCGATTGGATCTCTTAACTACATTAGTTCAAATACTCGTCCAGACATCACTTTCTCTGTCAGCCACTTATCCCAATTTCTTGAAAAACCCGGAATACAACACTGGAATGCATGTCTTCAAGTCTTTCGCTACCTATATCACTCAAAACACCTATGTCTCACTTTCAAGAATCATGGTTTTCATCAGATCAAAACGTATGCTGATGCTGATTGGGGAAACAATCCCATTGATCGAAGATCAGTATCAGGATTCACTGTTAGCATAAATTTACATCTCATATCTTGGCGATCAAAAAAGCAACAGACTGTTTCTCATTCAACAACAGAAGCCGAATACAAGTCACTCAGCGATGTGACCAAGGAAACTACTTGGTTAATGAACCTCATCAATGAGATTCAACTCATTTCATCACCACTTAACCCTATTTTGCTTAAAGACAACAAGGGTGCAATAGATTTAGCTTTAAGTGATGCCAATCATAGTAATTTTAAAACCAAACACATGGATATCAAACTTCACTTTATACGGGAATTACTTAAAAAAGTCACAATGACGTTGAAGCATGTTCCCACTGCTTCAATGAATGCTGATTTCTTAACTAAATCTGTAGGTAAAACAATTCTACTAAAATCTCTTCATTTCCACAACCTTCTCAAGAAAAATTGTGCTCTCTCTCCATGTTCATCGCAAGGGGGGATGTAGAAAATAATCTTTCAAACCCTAACCTCAGCGTTAATTCTACTCATCTAACATCCTCAGCACACTCGCGCTACTACTCAGTCTCTGCGTTCAATCTCTCATTTCTCATTAATTCTCATCTTTTTCTCGCTTATATATATTGTCATGTTTTTCGTTTCACTAAATGTCAAGAATAAAAACTTCAACATATAATTGTCTACGTACATCTTATCATTGACTCTGTTATTATTGACTTATGTGTGGATGGTAAGACTATCATCTTAACACATCAAAATCGTTCATTAGCTCATGATTATTTTTTTTAGAAATCCTTCCCTATTCTAAAAAAATGTAGTTATCATTGTTATAGAATCATATTACAGGCTTGTCTTTTAGGTATAATCGATGTTTCTACTATTTTTTATAATTAAAAGAATAAAATATTGAAATAAAATTTTTAGTTATTTTTGTCTGAAAACTTAACAGTAAGGTGTGGATATGAAACTTTGATTAAAAATCAAGTACTTTTCCTGTCCTCAAAATTTGTATAAGGTAGAAAATCAATTAAAAATAGTAAGAAATATTATTTTTAAGAGAAAACACGCCAAATTCATTGTTTATAACTTTATTAGTATAAAACAATAATATTATAAATATTCATTGTTTTACCAACAATAAAAATTTATCCAAAAATACTCTACAAGAGATATTTAAGGCTACAAAAGAAATTTCTTCAACAGAAATTTCGATTGGAATTAATTGAGCAAAGAGCTGCAAGCAATTAATTAAACAACAAGGTCTTTAAAAAGAATATTAAAGAGAAAACATGCCCAAAAGTGATCAGAGTGAATTTGGAAACAAAGTGACAAAGCTTACAGTGATGAAAGATGCTTTAATTCACTTTTGGGGTGGTTCAGGGGTAAAAATGATTATAAAAGTTAAAAACAATGATTATAATGATTTTTTAACGTGGTTAAAGGTTTTAAAATGATTTAAGAAAGGTGGTTGGAATCTTTTAATGATTGGTTTAACAGTGTTTAAACTAATTATAAAAGGAAAAGATTCTAACATGAAGAGAAAAGTGGGGCAAAGAAGACATTCTTTTATAGCCATCAATTCTCTTACTCCAAAAGTAAAATTTACTCTTGTCAGTCGTGAAAAACAGTCTGACAACAGAAAAGCCAATTATGGCATCATTGAACCCTGGTTTAGACCAAAAAAGGGCTGGTTTAAGCCACTTTTAGCCATTTTTAGCCATTTTAGACCCTTAAATCAGCCATTAATATAGCAATACCTGGTCTAGAGCCTTCAAAACACGACAGAATGTGTGTAAGAAGCGTAGAAACCAGTTAAAAGTGTTTTTACTATGATTGTTTTATCTTAAGGGTAGTTTTACCCTCTTGGCAACAGCTAAAACTTCCCCAGTTGGTATCAAAACCTCATCATCAATTGAGTCCACAGACCCTGTAACTCAATTCCAGGCCAAAAGTGATGAACGTTTGCATGAATTTTGAAATCCCACGCCTGTCAGCAAGGACTTTGGGGGTCTAGCTCCCCCTGAGAGCTGGAGTTCCTTTTCCCCCCCAAATTTAATCTTTCCAATTTATTTTTCCTTTAATTCCTCATCTTGTATTATACTTATAATTTACATATTTAATTCAATTGAATTGTACAGTAAAATACATTAATAATTGATACCTCATATGTAAATCAAAGTTCACTTATGTAATACACGCACACATTTTGACATTTCAATTGAATTTAATTGAAAATACTTCAATTCCTCATAACTTCTAAACTAAACACAACACCTCAATTTTAACACAAAAATTGATGGTTAACCCCACATGTGGTGTGAACTTAAATTAAAGCTTTGTGTATTTTCAACTTTTGTATTGAAAATACTAAAAACTTAATTTAAGCTTATTTAGAGTTGAGTTACAAGAATTTCACTCAAAGGTGACCCCACCTGATTTTTTATGAGGAATCCAATGGTGAAATTATTTTTATATATTTATTTATTGGATAAAAAGCTATAATAATCTTTATTTAACTTTTTTCCAAATTCATTTATTTTTTTACAATTTTGTTAAAATTTCATTTTTACTTAATTTTTTTAAGTATAAATGTAATTTTATAATTCCAAAATTTAATGTAATTTTATTTTTAAATTGTAATTAAATTTCTTATTTTGAATATAATTTTATATTTATATTTTGATTTCTATTTTGATAATATAAATAAATTTATTTTCTTTATATTTATATGTTAATTTTGTATTTGTGGTCTTTTGGGTATATGAAATTACCTCTAAGGCTCACATTCCTTTTCAATATCAATTTCATTGATTTCCCCCTTTTTGGAATTTATTGGCTAAATGGGTGGTGCTTTGGCAAATATGGCACTTTCTGACTGTATCTGTAGATTTATACTTAACATTATTAGAATTCTCTTTACAGTTTTTGTTCACAGAATCTTTCCAAGGTGTATTAAACCTTGTTTTGAGATTCACCCTACTAGAAACAATTTTGGTTCTGGTGGTTACTTCTTCTAAGATATGAATGCAATACTCTGCTGAAGATTGTTCAGTAGTCCTGCTTTTGATGGCATGCTCTAAGGCACCTCCACATTGTCTCAGAATCTTTCTATGGATCATAAATTCTGAAATATCTGGATATAATGCTGTTAATCTGTCTTTTTGTTGGAAAAACCATGGTAAAGCTTTGTCTTTATCAGCATCCAATTTGGCAGATTCAAAGGCTGTTTCCACTTTAAACCTCCAAGCATCATCAGCCCATTTTTTGGTAATTTGGGTTTTCCACCAATTCCAACTTTGGTGTCCATGTGCTTGTCTCAATTTGATATACCATCTGTGAGCTGATTTCGTAAATAAGGTGTAAAACCTGGCTGTTACCAATCTGTCTGGTAATTCAAAATATTCTTTAATCATGTCAATTCCTCTGATGAATTCATATGGTCATATTCTCCTTCACCACTGAAGTGAGGCCATTCCTTAAGTTTTGGGACTTCTTTCAAGAGTGCTTGGTCAATTGATGGTTCCAAGTTATGAAAAGAAGTAGAAAATTCATTTTTTAATTGAGAATTTTCAATATCCAATACTTGTGGATTGGGAATCCCTGTACCCTCATTTTGATTCAGAGGTGTAGACATTCTTGGTAAGGTGTTTAGTAGTTGCTCAATATCATTCATTTTACTGTTGTTACACCTTTGTGAATTTCGTAATTCATTTTGTAAGCTTTGTATAGAGCTTATTAAATTCTTTTTATGATCATCCTCTTTATATGTCAGCTCATTCCATATATAACCTCACTTAACTTTATTGTAAATTTTGATATTTCCTCTTTTGAGGTATCAAAACACTTTTTCAAGGCAGTTATATGTGTTTTTACTTCAGTCAATGATTTCGGAATATAATCAAGTGCTTTCTTATTATCCTCTTTGATAGTATTTATGGCTTGTTTTATTCTTGTTTCAATCATGTCATCAATATTGAATTTAGAATATTTGTCTGTCAATTCTTTGATAATGGAAGATTGCTCATTTGTCTTATTGGAAAAGAATTATCATTAACGGAAGTTTTAATTGTTGTTAAAACTTTTTCAAAACATTTAAGTGTTTCATTGATTTGGCTCAGACTCAAGTTATGTGTTTTAGGATTGTCACAAATTGATGTATTTTTATCAGAAAGATGACTTTTTACATCAGTTACAGCTTCATACAGCTCTGGAATAGAATTAAAAATATTAGAAATCATTTCTGATATTTTAGTCTGGCCTCCTCTTTCTTTTGTAATTCCATCATTGTTCTGGCTGTCTGAAACACATTTTCCATGGCATCCTGTAGCCCTGGCTGTAAGGTTTGGTGGCTGGTGCCTTTCCTTTTCCCTTGTTTGGAGCTTGTGGCTGCTTTTTCACGTCGCAATTGCTGCTTCTGAACACTGTGGCTGTTTTGGGCACCTGCTTGGGTGGTGGAGGGTTGTTTTTCCTCCATTCTAGTGTCAAGAGCATCATGATTTTCTTCTCCATCAATGGATGCCTTCCGTTGAGTGATTTTCAAGTATTGGGATGGCCCAGGAATTTTCTCATAGTCAGGTAAGAATTCATGCAGTTTTTCCACAGATCTGAAAGGATCTGGTACTCCTTGTACTGCAGGGAAATGCTGTAAGCTTGGTGGCTGGCTTTGTATATGTCCACTGAGGCTTCTTGTGGCGGTGTCAGCTCTTTGTGAAGGTAAAATGGTATTATCAGCATCAGAATGACCTATTTTAATTGTTTTGAAGTCATCAACTGACCCTTTTCCTTCTGTACCTGGTTGGCTTCTGCCATAATAACGTCTATTTCCTTTCTGGGAGCTGCTTGAGGGGCTATAGCTGGCTCCTGATATAGTTGAAGGCATATTTTATGATTAAAAAGGCTTAAAATAGTATTTTTACGTCAAAAACTTGCTATTGGCCAAATTATTAGCTTTCTGAAGGGTATTACTTATATCCAAGTTAATTAATTCAGAAGATATTGTTTCAGGTTGGTTATTTTGAGTCACAATAACAGTACTATTATGGTCTGAATTAACAGTACTGGCAGGAAAAATGCTGGTCACTGTTGAGGCTGTTTCAATGTTTTCTTTTCTTACCACATTGTCAGACACCAAAATTAATGAAAAAGCCAATTAATTAAGTAGAAAAACGGTTATTTCAAACAAAGAAATAAAAATATAAGCCTCACTTATAATATGAAAAAATTATTTTTTATGGGTTTTTTGAATTATAAGTATTTTTTATATTTTTTTGGATTTTTCAATATGAGAAAAAAGTTTCAAAAAAATTAAAAAAATATGTCACAGGTAAAATATCACGGCTGGGCCGCCAAATGTAAGGTGTGGATATGAAACTTTGATGAAAAATCAAGTACTTTTCCTGTCCTCAAAATTTGTATAAGGTAAAAATCAATTAAAAATAGTAAGAAATATTATTCTTCAGAGAAAACACGCCAATTTCATTGTCTATAACTTTATTAGTATAAAACAATAATATTATAAAGATTTATTGTTTTACCAACAATAAAAATTTATCCAAAAAATACTCTACAAGAGATATTTAAGGCTACAAAAGAAATTTCTTCAAGAGCAATTTCAATTGGAATTAATTGAGCAAAGAGCTGCAAGAAATTAATTAAAGAGCAAATTCTTTAAAAAGATGTTTAAAGAGAAAACACACCCAAAAGTGACCAGAGTGAATTTGGAAACAAAGTGACAAAGTTTACAGTGATGAAAGATGCTTTAATTCACTTTTGAGGTGGTTCAAGGGTAAAAATGATTATAAGAGTTACAAACAATGATTATAATGATTTTTTCACGTGTTTGAAATGTGCAAAATTTTTTAAAAAGGCTGGTTGGAATCTTTTATTGATTGGTTTAACAGTGTTTAAACTAATTATAAAAGGAAAAGATTCTAACATGAAGAGACAAGTGGGGCAAAGAAGACATTCTTTTATAGCCATCAATTTTCTTATTCCAAAAGTCAAATTTACTCTTGTTAGCCGTTGAAAACAGTCTGACAACAGGAAAGCCAATTATGGCATCATTGAACCCTGGTTTAGACCAAAAAAGGGCTGGTTTAAGCCATATTTAGCCATTTTAGACCCTTAAATAAGCCATTACTATAGCAATACCTGGTCTAGAGCCTTCAAAACACGTCAGAATGTGTGTAAGAGGCGTAGAAATCAGTTAAAACTGTTTTTACTAACATTGTTTTAGCTTAAGGGTAGTTTTACCCTCTTGGCAACAGTTAAAACTTCCCTGGTTGGTATCAAAACCTCATCATCAATTGAGTCATGGACCCTGTGACTCAATTTCAGGCCAAAAGTGATGAACTTTTGTGTGAAATTTGACATCTCATGCCTGTCAGAAAGGAATTTGGGGGTCTGGCTCCCCCTTAGAGCTAGAGTTCCTTTTCCTCCCCACTTTATTTTTCCCTTTAATTCCTCATCATGTATTATACTTGTAATTTACATATGTAATTCAATTGAATTGTACAGTAAGATACAGTAATAATTGATACCTCATATGTAAATCAAAGTTCACTAATGTAATACACGTGCACATTTTGACATTTCAATTGAATTCAAGTAAAAATACTTCAATTCCTCATAGCTTCTAAACTAAACTTAACATCTCAATTTTAACACAAAAATTGATGGTTAACACCACATGTGGTGTGAATTAAATTAAAGTTTTGAGGATTTTCAATTTTTGTATTGAAAATACTGAAAGCTTAATTTAAGCTTATTTAGAGTTGAGTTACAAAAATTTCATTCAGAGGTGACCCCACCTAATTTTTTATAAGGAATCAAATGGTGAAATCAATTTTATATTTTTATTTATTGGATAAAAAGCTATAATATATTTTATATAAATTCTTCCCAAAATCATTTTAATTTTATAATTTTTATTAAAAATTCATTTTTACTTAATTTTCACAAGTAAAAATTAATTTTCATAATTTTAAATTTTATTGTAAATTTATTTTTAATTTATAATTGAATTTTGAGTTTTAAATATAAATTTGTATATATACTTCTATTTTAATAATATAGATAAATTTATTGTATTTATATTTGTATTTTAATTTATCATTTGTGGTCTTTCGGGTATATAAAAATACCTCTAAGGCTCACACTCTCCAAACCTGATACTTTTTTCATAGCATTTATTTCAGCTCAGCCTCCAAGCTCTCAGAAATCGAATTTTAAAAGCTATGAGAAGGAAAAGACTGTTGAACCTTGTGCACCAACAGAAGATGCTGGGCAAGATGACATAATTTTCAGTGGGGAGGTGGAAATTATATCCAAGGAACAATTTTTCTCAAACATTGCTCAAACAATCCCAAGGCTCAAAAAAATTCAAAATGATAGTAAAATTCCTGATTATGTGCATCAAAAGATTGCTGAAGCAATGAGCCTCCTCCAAATGGATTTGAACCGTAAGTCCATTACTAATTCAATAGAAAAACAACAAAATGGCTGCTTACAATATATGGGCAGGTGTGGAGGTAGGAGCATCTCTACGTGAAGAATCTCAAGTGGTAATTGCATTTCCAGGCAAAGGATTAGGAAAAAGACCAAATATGCATGCCACCAAAAACACCATACCTTTGAAGCCGCAAAAGATTCCTGGGATCAGGGTGATGAAATGATCAATGTTGAAGTGGGCCATATTGATAATCAACCTCCGCATACTGAAAGCCCCCCATACTCAATGAAAAAATTCATGATGATACCCCTCCCTCCTCTCCTCAAAATATTCAACCCTTTCAAGAAAGAGAGACAATTAAACATGATACAATGGGACAAGATATGACTGATATAATTCCTGACCCTGAGCCCAAAGTGTCATCCTCTGCTGATTTTTAATGAATATTTTTATCCCACATGCAAGACTTTGGAGACATTTTGAATTATCATTGCAATATTACTCAACAATCATGGAAAAGGGGGCTTGATAATATCAATAGTATTTACAAACATCAATGGGACAATTTACCAACAAAGGATGCTCATACATTCCTGCCCATTGGTATTAAGGTGATCAGTAACCGAGAGCTTAAATTTTGGCATGACTTGAGGACCTTGAGATGAAAGGTGAGTTTTGTCTTTGTGAATGAAACATGATTATTGGCTGTTGACTGGTTATATAAATTGAAATATACAGGGTTAGATTTTTTTAAGCTAACAGAAACAGAAGCGTTTTTTGATAACAACATTTGGAATCTCAAATTGATGAAGGAATCAGCTAAACCTCCAGATAATCTCCCAAAATCTGAACACTCCTTCTCCAAAATGGTTCAGAGCCTTCTTTACCCCGCCAATTCAGTTAAACATTTTCGGGAAAATGTTATGTTTGAATCCATTGGTTTAGTCTCATATGATGTGATTGCACCCAAACCATATGTGGCACCAACATCAAATTTGACTGATCCTCTTGGACTTGAACCGGGAGCAGTTGAATACCTTGCCTCCTGCTTGAGTAAATTGAAGCAACGTGCAACACAGCTTAGCATTGAAGGTGGTGAGGCTGACAATGAGATATCAACAAAGCCGCACAAGAGCCTGGAGGATCTAATGAATACAGTTATCCATTTGATGATTGCATACAACATGGCACGTGCACATACAAAGGTTGAAGTCAATGGCATCAAAGGAAAACTCATGAGGCCATCAAAGATCTTTTGATGGGTCACAAGAATATTGGAATAAATTGAATTTGCTATCGTATATTAGTGGCTTTCTGTGTGGCGGGGGTTTGTGGTTTGATGGTATGCTCAGATGACTGGAGAACAAGCTCAGTTAAAGGGTCTTTATTACCCATTGACATTTCCGAAAAACTTTCAGAGGGTAAAAATCTAGTGGGGTTGGTGTGGCTATGTATTAATAAGTATATATGTAATTTACTGAATAAAGGTTGCTTCTCATCAGAGTCTTTTAACCCCACTGTAACTCTTAGTTTTAATTTGCACAATGCTTGGTATTAAAATTTGGTGGTGCCTGGGTGGCAAAGCACGGTCTTGGCTCAAGTGATGAGGTCACATTGACTGTACCCAGGTCAGCTACACTTACAACCAGGATTGACCCATTTTAGATTAGCTTTGTACTAGATAGATTGTAATTGAATTTTGCAATGTTATTTATGAACTTAATAATCTTGACTACACATCGTACTACTGCCCGGATGCCACAGTATGAATACCAATAATAATTGTACGGAGGAATGCCTCCGTACACCATTGAAGATACTCTGACAAGACACAAACTGAGTCAGGAAGCTGTGCCCGCGATTAGAACATGTGGGGGAATTGCAAGAAGTGGGTTTTATCACTTCCCACCAGCCCATAATAGGCCAAATGGACCTGCTTGTTTCAATAGGACTAGGATAATTATGGATCCATAGAAGGGTGCATATTTCATTTGCGTGTGCTTGTGATATTCCACATGGTTGGATTGGAAAGTGATTGAATGGAAACATCAATATATCAAATTGAATAATGCACTATCCACTGCAATTTTCAGGTTCAGGTACTTGAGATCGCGAATTTGCGAAGGTCAGGTGTGATCTTTCATTTTTAGCCGCAATTGAAAAAGATTCATTGACTGAAATCAAATTTAGGTGATATTAATAATTCAGTAATCATTTGGTTTCATTTCATTTGCTGCTGCAAGCATGCCATTCACAAAAAAAAGGAACTGGCCGGAAAGCGTTGGTGTGAGGACGGAAAGTGTGAGTGGCTCACTTATTCTCAGCATATTTATATAAATATATATATGCTTCCACATTTATGTGGCACCCTCATTGGGCCCCATGGAATAAAATTGGCTTTAGTCGTTTTAGATCGAGCCAATGCCATGTGGGCTCCAATGGGGAAGTCAAAGATGTCTGCTGAATAAAGCTCATTGGGCTTTGGGCACCATTCTGAACCCAAAAGGCCTTAGGTTCAAATGGGAGGAAGCAGTATCTGATATCTTGTCTGCTTCAACACAAAGTGATCCCTCACCCACTTGGGAATAGTGGGACATCTCAAAAGACAAATGAGGGCGAAATCACCCAAAATAATAAGTTTTTTTCCTCCTCTCAACCAACAGCACAAATGTGCCCCCAAGTGAAATTTGGAGGCTTGTGGATGTCAATCAGATCAAATGCATTCACTTTGGGCGCATGGCAGTTTTCTCTTCAACTGGATTACTCATTGCCCAGGTTGAATCCAGACCATTCACAACAATGAGTGAAGTCAAGGTCAATCAATGGGATGAATTATTACAATTCTTATTTTGCAAAAGAAGATTCACCGACCCGATTGCAACAAATGGGGCATTACTGGAGGGATTTATGTTTGCTATTGGGTGGTGCAAATGCAGCACAAAGAATGAACAATTTGGTCTGTATGGAAGTCTTGGGAAAATTGAAAATGCAAAAGATAAATGGCAGAACCGAGGTGCCAATCTTAGCTCTGTGGGTCGCATTCTAGGTCAATCCTTACAATATGTTGGGGATAATTTATCTCAGAAGATTCAAAATTGCTACAAGTCATTGGGGGTTCCGTCTTTGGATCAAGTCAACTGTGAAGACGATATTCCCGCAAATCAGGGTGCATTCGAGTTTGCTTCCGCACTCACTTTCACCATGAATGGATTCAAAATGTGAACCTTGAGGTATATTTTACATACCCAAATAGGCCACAATTATCTTAAAAATAAATTCTGAATTATACGTAACTCATAAGTAATGCATATATCCAAAATTCATCATTTTTGATTTCAGAAAAGATGGATATGTCACAGGGGCTATTATGGAAGCAAGAGGGCCTGGCACTCAGGAATCAAGAACTCACTTGGAGCGCTCCAAAAGATATAAGGAATAATAAAGATTAATTTCTTTAAAGAAGAAGAATGAAAAGAAAAGTATGCCAAAGATAAAAGAAAAGATAAGAAGCCAAAGACCAGAGATAATAAAAGAAGCCAACCAAGTCAATCCTCAATTCACTGTGTCAACCTGCCAGAAAAGGAAAGGGAATTAGTAAAGGATATGACCACCAATATCCACTGACAGGCAAGGAAGAAAAAGAGAAAGGGTGCTGAATGACTGACTTAAGATTATCAGTATTAACTTAAACAAAGTAAAAGAAAATAAAGATAATAATAAATCCAATATATTAATTAACTGGGGAAAAAGTCCCCAGGTGTTGAAAGGTGGCCAATATATGTGAAAAACTGAAAGACTGATCCTGGAAGGTGGATCACCGGCTGTATTGTCTGAATTGGGCCAATACAGTTCTGGCCATCTTGAGATTGAACTGTGTGATTGAATTCCCACAGTGGAAGATTGAATTGGCCTAATTGGGCCAAGGACATACAGGTTGATTGAATTGTAACCTGTATGGAACAATTGAGTTGTCCAAGGAGTATTGAAATACTTGATGCTTGAAAACTGATGGAAACAACATAATACCTATAAGAATGAACCTTGGGAAGAATCCTGAATGAAAGTACCAACCCAACTCCTGCAGAGTCAGGTGGTTGGGGTCCTTGAATGATCTTCTGATTGCCAGACTGATGAGTTGAAAGGTCCTCCTTCAAAATGGGAATTGGATTTTCGGACCTTGATTTGGAAAGGTGGAAAATGGTCTTTAAAACGTCATCATTGGATTGCTGAGAAAAAAATGGTGCATAATGGTATATAATACCATATATGCACCACTCCTGCAACCTTGAGTATGGGGTGCATGGAGGAATGGAAAGAATTCCCCTTAAGTTGAGGGAAAGGCTGGCTGAGCTGATCTGGTGGCCTCTGGGGGTTACAAGAGGCCAGGGGCTGAAAAGTGGTTCCTGATGGTCTATGGCCAAATTTGGGTCCTGAGGGATTTATGGCCAAATTGGGTGTCCATGGGATTGCCGGCTAAAATTGGCTCAGGAGGGCCCAATTGTGGTTTGGGACCCACCTGGTCTTGGGGCTAGATGATTGCCCCCTTTGGCCCCTTTTGTCCTCATTGGATTAGGCCAAAAGGGGCCAAATACGCCTATGGACCGTGAATTACGGCCCACGGGCAGTAGAAGCCGTAGGGGGCCTAAATGGCCCAAAAAGGCCATTTGGCCAGAACCCCCCTAAAGAAAGGGGTAGGCCAAGAATGGATGGAGATGACTAGGGGGTCTGGAGGCCCCTAGAAGACAAAAGGACCCCTTAGGCCCAAAAACAGAGATGAAGGCCTGAGGGTTGGTGAGGTGGAAATTGGCCAAGGAGGCCAATGATGGCAGGATACGGCCTGAGGCCATAAAAGGAAGATTGGGGCCAGAAATGGCCAAATGTCCATAGAGCACCAAAGGGGACCAATTGGCCATAAAAGATATGGTTTGGCCAATTGGCCCCAACTTGGTTCCAGGTTAGAATTGCTGCAATACCCATGGAGGAGGGTCAATCTTTGTGGTTGTGACAGTACCCCCCTACCTTGAATGGTGAGCTCCTGAGCACCAAGATAAGGTAGAAGCCTGTTTAGGCTATTGAGATGGATTGGACGTAGGGATTCCATAGGTATTTGAATCTTGAAAAGAGAAATTTTGAGCTGACCAAAGTGTTGGCATATGAATTGAGGTTGACTTGGTCTTCTCTTGGCATTGGGTTTTGAAAATGTTGAAGAAATGATTTGGCATAAAGATTTTGGCATTGAGAGTTATAAGAAAAGGAATTTGAGAAAATATAAAGAATAAAAAAGTAAAAGAAACAAATATAAAGAGAGAAAAAGAAAATAAAAAGAAAAAATGAATTTTGAGGGGGAGTCCAATATTCATCACGGATTTTGACAGTTGATTTTTAAAGTGGCCAAGGACCTGGATAACAGAATTTGATTCCAGGCTCTCACAGAGTGGCCAAGGTGATGTTTTCAAAGATTGTAGACCCCTCAGCGAAGTTCACACCAGGAGAGGAACTTACTTTTGGTAGTTACCACTCCCGCCATAGCCATAAATAATAAAAAATCTTCATAAATGAATGTGTTGAAAGGATAATATATTGGGAAGTGAAATAAGGAAGAATGGTCAATTTTCCCAAGTATAAATGGCAATAAATTGGAATTGATGTTGAAAGCCAGGCCAAGAAATCTGTGTCCAAGTTGCAAAGTGCTCACAGAGTGGCCAAGGTGGTGCTTACAACAAAGAAGAGTAGAATACCACTAAAGGTGCATACCAGGAGTGGGACTTACTTTTGGTAATTCCTCTCCCCACCAAGCACCATAAAAATTCAAGCTTTTTAAGGATTGGGTCCTGGATTGTCAGGATACAAAGAATGGAAATCTTTGACAAGATCAGGACAATTCTGAAGGTTTTTGGCTGGATCCCAAGTGGATCTTTCTGGGTCTTGACTGAAACCTTTCCATTCCACCAGATACCATAATTTTCTCTTGAGCTTTTAATCCAGTACTTGAGATACTTCCCATTCCTCTTCTTCTTCAATGGTGATTGGAGGAGGAGGCTCTTGATGCCGATTTGAGATTGTTTATGTCTTGACTGGTTCCAGAAGGGAAATATGGAAGACTGGGTGGATGGATTTCCATTGAGATGGAAGCTTGAGGTGGTAAGCATGAGTACTGACTTTATTCAAGATTAAAAAAGGACCCAACCATCTTTCAGACAGTTTTTTGGTGGGTCTGGTTAATTTGATGTTCTCAGAGGAAAGCCATACCATGTCACCAGGATTGAAAACGGGTGGATTTGCTCTACTTTTATCTGCATACCTCTTAAACCGGTTTGTGGCAACTTCAATTTCTCTCTTTACATCTTGCTGTAGTGATTGGATTTTTGTTGATAACTTTCCAGGAGGAGTATCTTGAGTGATGTGAACTGAGTTAAATTGTGGATCTCTTCCATAAACAGTGAAAAACGGGGATTGCTTGGTTGAAGAGTGATCAGAATTATTGTAGGCAGATTCAGCCAGAGGGAGCCAGGTGTTCCAATCATCTTGATGATAACTGACATACATCCGAAGATACTTTTCTAGTATCTGATTTACCCTCTCTGTCTGTCCATCAGTTTCTGGATGGTAAGCAGTTGACAAATCTCTTGAAATCTTGAGATGCTGACAAAGATTGGTCCAAAAGGAACCTCTGTCACTGACAATGCTTGAAGGAAGGCCATGCTTTGAAAAGATATTTTTGATGAATAATTGGGCCAAATCTAGTGAAGTGATTGAAGACATTGTTGGAATAAAAACTGCCATTTTTGAGAATCTGTCCACTATGACAACAATTGAGTCAAATGAGTTGGACAGTGGCAGTTGAGTGATGAAGTCCATTGAAAGACAAATCCAGGGACCATTTGGAATTGGAAGGGGTTTGAAGAGTCCAAATTTCTTGTGGTGGATATTCTTGTTTCTTGAGAACTGTTGACAGGATGAGACATAATCATTGATGAATTGAGTCATGCCGGACCAGTGGAAATCCTGCTTGAAACGTTTGAGAGTCTTCTCTAGGCCAGGGTGTCCAGCTAGAGGAGAATCATGACGCTTTTGAAGAATGCTGAGCTGCATTGTGGGGTCATTTGGGACCACCACCCAATCTTTGAAGAGAACAAGTTGGGAAGAGGAATCAAGAGAATAATCCTGAATGGATTTACCTTTTCACAATTCTTCAAGGATACTTCTGTACTGAGAATCTCGCCATAATTTCTTCTGAATTGAGTCAATCAAATTTGACAAAGATTCCACCTTGAAGGTTGGACTTCATCCTGATTGATGAGCTGTTGAAAGTTCATTGGATTCTTGCTGATGAAATCCTCCACCCTCTCCAGATAGATGTCGTCCCGACATAATAAGGAATCCGGAAGAGTAGCTAGGCAGTCAGGGCGGTAAGTGATTGAGAAATGGAATTCAGCCCAGCAGGCTTGACGGTGAGTGATTACTTTGGAGGACATGAAGTATTGAAGGGAAGAGTGATTGGTGAGAACTTCAAAAGGAGAGGACAGAGAAAGAAGAAAAGCCCAGCAGCGCTTGAGAGCCCAGACTATGCCAAGGAGTTCCTTGTCATGAATCTCATAGTTGAGCTCTGCTGGGATAAGCTTGCAGCTGTTGAATGCAGTGGGATGTTTTCCTGAGTCAGATACCTGACTCAGTACAGCACCCAAGGCATAAATGGATGCATCAGTCTCTACAATGGTGGGTAGAGAAGGATTGGAGCGGTGGTGAAAGACTCTTTGAGTTTGTGAAACTGACTGAGAGCTTCCTCATTGAGGGGGAAACAGGAATCTTTCTTGAGGAAACTGGTGAGTAAACTGATCTTCTTCAAATAATTCTTGATGAAATGGCAGTAGAAGTTGGCGAAGCCAAGGAAAGATTGAAGAGCCCTGAGGTTTCTTGGAGGTTGCCAATTGAGAATCTGGTGGACCTTTGCTTGGTCCATCTTGAGGCCTTCAGAAGAAACAACATAACTAAGGTATTCTACACTAGAGAAATGAAATAGGCATTTTGAAGCCTTAGCAAAGAGGTTATTGGCTCTGAGTCTGGAAAGAACAGTGGACACATGAGTGACATGTTCTTCCTCAGATTTGGAAAAGACTATAATTTCATCCAAATAAACCACAACATAAACATCAAGAAGATCTTGGAATATATTATTGACAAGAATCTGAAAAGAGGTAGGAGAATCGGTGAGCCCAAATGGCATAACCAAGTACTCAAAACTGCCATATTTAGTTCTGAAGCATGTCAAATGTTCATCACCCTCCTTGATTCTGCGCAGGTTATATGCACCACGCAAATCAATATTGGAGAAGATAGAATAACCATTGAAAACATTGAGAAGCTTATTCATAGGAGGAACAGCATACTTGTTCTTCCTAGTAACAGCATTGAGTTTGCGGTAATCAACACAGAAACAGAGGCCGCCATATTTCTTTTTGACAAAGAGGACAGGTGCTCCTGTTGAAGAGGAGCTTGGCCAGATGAAACTTTTCTCTACATTCTCTGAAATGTAGGCCCTGAGTGTATCTGACTCTTGTTTGGATAAAGCCTAGATCACCCCAACTGGAGGTAGAGACCCCTCCAGCTCAATATGATGATCACAGGCGCGGTGAGGAGGAAGTTTCTCTGCTTTCGCCTTGGAGAATACATCCAAATATTGGCTATAAGTAGAAGGAACAACCTTCATCACGGTTTCTACTTCTTGTGGTTCTTCCTCTTCAGCCCACAAACTCCTCCAGGGAGTCATGATAAGATGAAGGAGGAAGGTCCATGTTCCCAAAGAAGAGATGAAGTGAAGATACAGAATTATCTTCTCCAACATCTTGACTCTCTTTGAAGACTTCATCTCCAGATAATGCTAATGACTGATAGGAATTAAGGGAAGGAATATGGACAGAAGATGGAAATGATGGTGTCCTAGAATCACCAACCAGAGCTGTACATGATTTGGGAGAAGAAACGTCATTACACACAGAATTAGAAGGATCAGAATAGTCCTTATGATCAGCCCTTTCCTCCAATCAATAGAAGGATTAAAGTGATTTAGAAAGTCAAAGCCCAATATGAGGTCTTCTTCCTTGGGAGTATCAATGACTAAAAAGTCCCATTAAAAGCTTGGGAAAGAAGGGAGCTCAACCATATATTTAGTATGGTGAGTCACAAATAAGGAAGGGGACTCAGAAGAGTCCAAGATGATAAGAGGAATCTTCTCTGAGGTTCTGACGTAGTCAATGAGTACTTGTGAGCAAACTGCTTTGCAATAAATGAGTGTGTAGCACCAAAATCAATGAGAATACTGTAGAAAACATCAGAAAGAGAAGAAAAACCTAAAAATTGAAGAGAATTATTGACACCAGTATTCAGAATGCACAATTGTGCTTTGGAAGGAAAACTGTGAAGACCATTGAACACAACATGGTCTCCACTCAGGCTTTTCCCTGGCTGGGAAATTGGCCTGACGGTTGAGTAAGCTTGTTTTGAGGCCTTTTGAAACAAGACTCAAGACTATGCTTCCCACCACAATAGGTACAAAGACCCTCTTTGATTCTTCTTCCTTTTTCAGAGTTCATGAGCTTGGAGTCCTTATTCAACAAAGAAGAATGGGCCTTGTCCCTCTTCTGAAAATTCTTCTTCTTCTTATGACTTGAACTTGAAGAATTTTAAGAATGAGAAGTACTTGATCTTGGGGCTTCAGGTTTCTTCTCTTTTTGCCTTTCATGGTACCTGGTATCAAGTTCCAGGGTAACGTTTATTAAGTCTTGAAGAGAATCCATTCTTGAAGGATGGGAGGCCAATTGATCCAATATCCTGGATGGCAATCCCTTCCTGAAATGATGAATGAGAGCCCTTTCACCCTGATCTCCAATTCTTGAAACCAAACTCCTGAAATCGGCTATGTATTGTGAAACATGGCCACCTTCCTTCATTCTTAGTGAATCCAATTCTGCTTCAGCTTTTCTGACTTCATTTGTGTCACCGAATAGAGTGAAGAGTTGAGATTCAAATAAAGGCCAAGAATTGAGAAGGTAATTGGAGTCTTGATTGGTGAGATTGTAAAGATAAGGCTCAATCCATTTTGAAGCCCTGCCAATGAGAAATGAAGTGGCATAAAGGACCTTCTTTCTGTCTTGAGAGAAGTTTTACGGATCATTATGAAAGATTAATTGGCATGACTGAAGGAAGCTTCTGACTTTGAAGGGCTGAGTCCCATCAAAGCATTCTGGTGCCCTCATAGATGAAGTCTTGAAGGTGGGTGGTCTTGATGATCCAGAAGAAGAAGCTGCTTGAAGATTGGCCATAATTTGAGTCATCTGCTGCATGATGGCCAATAAAGATGGTTCAGATTGATGAGAGACAGGCTGATCAGACTGGGCTAGAGTTGGTCCTCCAGTACTTTGGGATGCCCCACAGGAGCAGGAACACCTTCAGTACCATCAGACTCTTCCTCTTCCACAGAATTCTCCTCCTCCTCATCATCATATTCACCTTGAACCTTGAGACTGGTTCTTGAAAATCCTGGAAAGACGCCAACCACTCATGATAATGAAATTGATCTTCTTGGCCCTCTTTCTTCCTTCCTGGATGGTGCTGCTCCTTCCATGCGTGGTCCTCTATCCAATTGGGCCCTCAGTTGAGGAACTGCTGGGATGCCATCAAGAGGAACTCTTGGAGTTGGAGTGGGAGCAGCTTGAGCTCTGGCCTGAGATCTGGTTTGTCTTGCAGGAGGTGAATGTTCAACAGGCATGATTTCAGGAATAAAAAATTGAAATAAATAAATAAAATCAAAATTTTCTTGAAGTATGGAATCAACAATCAAATCTTGAGGAAATCAATGAATCAATTAAAATCTTCAGGTACGTCAATCAACCAAAATCAAATGAGTCTTGAAGTCAAAATCAATATCAATGAAAATCTTGAAGTCAGTAAAATCAATCAATCAAAATCAATAAAAATCAAATCTTGCAAAGAAAATTGATCAGTCAAATGAATTCTTGAGTCAAAATCAATTTATGTCAATTCTGGATGTGAAATTCAGCAAAATCAATGAAAATCTTCAGGTCAGTCAATTTTCTTGAAATCAATGTAAATTATATCAAATCATTTAATCAAATAAATTATCAAGGGAATTCCCCCTGAAAATCAAAATTCTTGAGGAATCAGTCAAATTGAATCCTGATATGAAGAACATGTCTGAACAATTGGATGAATAATCGGAAAATCAAAATGATAAGACGCCTGAATTAAGGATAAAATGAGATTGATGATTGAGGTCAAGATTAAAAAAGATAAACAAAAATAAGATTTGGGTCAGCTTTCAATTTTCAGAATGAAGAATGCATGAGAGAAAATTGAGAGGTGACAAAGAATCATTAAATTCATAAGCGTTAAAGAGTCATAACTTCCATGAATGAATGAATGAATAGAATGAAAGAAATTATGAGTTAATTAATATAATGTCACAGGGGCTCTTATGGAAGCAAGAGGGCCTGGCACTCAGGAATCAAGAACTCACTTGGAGGGCTCCAAAAGATATAAGGAAAAATAAAGATTAATTTCTTTAAAGGAGAAGAATGAAAAGACAAGTATGCCAATAATAAAAGAAGAGATAAGAAGCCAACCAAGTGAATCCTCAATTCACTGTTTCAACCTGCCAGAAAAGGAAATGGTATTAGTAAAGGATATGACCACCAATATCCACTGACAGGTGAGGAAGAAAAAGAGAAAGGGTGCTGAATTACTGACTTGAGATTATCAGTATTAACTTTAACAAAGTAAAAGAAAATAAAGATAATAATAAATCCAATATATTAATTCACTGGGGAAGAAGTCCCCAGGTGTTGAAAGGTGGCCAATATATGTGAAAAACTGAAAGACTGAACCTGGAAGGTGGATCACCGGCTGTATTGTCTGAATTGGGAAAAGACAGTTCTGGCCATCTTGAAATTGTACTGTGTGATTGAATTCCCACAGTGGAAGATTGAATTGGCCCAAGGACATACAGGTTGATTGAATTGTCACCTGTATGGACTAATTGAGCTGTCCAAGGAGTATTGAAATACTTGATGCGTTGACAACTGATTGAAATGATGTAATAACTCTAAGAATGAACCTTGGGAAGAATCCTGAATGAAAGTACCAACCCACCTCCTGCAGAGACAGGTGGTTGAGGTCCTTGAATGATCTTCTGATTGCCGCAATGGATTGCCAGACTGATGAGTTGAAAGGTCCTCCTTTGAAATGGGCGTTGGATTTTGGGACCTTGAGTTGGAAAGGTGGAAAATGGTCCTTAAAACGTTACCATTGGATTGCTGAGAAAAAATGGTGCATAATGGTATATAATACCATATATGCACCAGTCCTGCAACCTTGGGTACGGGGTGCATGGAGGAATGGAAAGAATTCCCCTTCAGCTGAGGGAAAGGCTGGCTGAGCTGATCTGGTGGCCTCTGGGGGCTACCAGAGGCCAGGGGCTGAAAAGTGGTGCCTGATGGTCTATGGCCAAATTTGGGTCCTGAGGGATTTATGGCCAAATTGGGTGTCCATGGGATTGCGGGCCAAAATTGGCTTGGGAAATACCTGGCCTTGGGGCTAGATGGTCGCCCCCCTTTGGCTCCTTTTGTCCTCATTGGATTAGGCCAAAAGGGGCCTAATACGCCTACAGACCACGGACGGTGGACCATGAATTACGGCCCATGGGCAGTAGAAGCCGTAGGGGGCCTAAATGGCCCAAAAAGGCCAGAACCCCCCTAATGAAAGGGGTAGGCCCAAGATGGATGGAGATGGCTAGGGGGTCTGGAGGCCCCTAGAAGACAAAAGGACCCCCAGGCCCAAAAACAGAGATGAAGGCCTGAGGGTTGGTGAGGTGGAAATTGGCCAAGGAGGCCAATGATGGCAGGATATGGCCAAATGGCCATAGAGCGCCAGAGGGAACCAATTGGCCATAAAGGATATGGTGTGGCCAATTGGCCCCAACTTAGATCCAGGTTAGAATTGCCACAACACCCATGGAGGAGGGTCAATCTTCGTGGTTGTGACAGAATAGCTGTTTATTGAGTAAGTAAATCCATGGGTTTAAGGCTGGATTTGGATTCTACACAAAAATTCACCTAGGGTAGCTCTGTAGAGTGAATAATCTCAAATTAACTCTTTGAGGTGGTAATATGGAAAATACTTTAATACCACATAAAAGATCTGTGATTTTTTTAATTTCACGCCAAAATAATGGGAATGTGAGGAATCCCATGTTAAATATACACTAAGAGTAGTGTTATGCATGTTTTGGGCACTTAATATCATGGTATTCTTATATGGCCTTTTGGTACACCCATGGTGGATATTGTCAGCCTGTGACTCAAAACCAGAGCACAAGCATGACAGCCCAAATACCATAAACCAATGGTATAGCCAAGATACCACCAAAACATGGAGCTGAGCCGAATAAGCTCAAAAGGTATCAAAAGAAAGAGGAAACTCACCTCTTTCTGAAATATAAGTCCCATCACCATAGGACAAGAAATAACAAACTTATTCCTGCTCAAAGCTATTGCTGAGCATAAACCTTAATTTTCACCTCTCATCTAAAATCCAGAAGGAGAGGCTTAACCCCATCAAATGGGTATTCAAAATAAAGCTCTAAGCCAGGGATATCCAATGGTACCAGCCAAACTGAGCTAGCACCAATATTACTGGAGTTATGGTCAATTTCAGGCCAAATAAGGGTGAACAAAACATTCACCTCTCATCTAACTTCTACAGTTTTAGTGTGGGATACCTGAAGTGGGGTATTTTTGGAAATAGCACAATCAGGGCTATCTGATGGTGTCATCCATTTCCCCATAACTCAACTAGAACAAAAGTTATGGGGAAAACAAGCTCAATACAGCTTTTTGCCCAAAACACGCAAATGTACAAAAATCTTGTACATGGGATAACTTTGCCATATTTAATGATACCCATATCAAATGAGGTACCATTGTGTAGAGCACATACAGGGCTACACACTGAACCAATTTTGAGGTTGATATCTCAAGAATTGACAAGGTTATGGCTGTTTTAAGGTCAAAATCCCGCCTGCTGTCATATACAGCCTTACCATGGGATAATATCCCATAACCATTCATATGAAGTGTCAAATAGACGAACAAGCATGTTTTTACTTCAATACCTCATATTTCAGTCAATACTGGGGTCCCATACAGTTTCTGTACAGCATTCTACACGTCATACACGTCAGAATCAGGCTGTGAGGTCCCCAGATGAAAAATTTCACCCTGTATTGGTGAAAACCACCCAGATGTGGTTTCAAAACCACATCTGAGCCCAATACAGGTTATACAGGCTGTTTGCAAACCACAAGCCAGTACTAGAAAGTGAAAAAATCTTCACTTCCTCTATGTGGAAAGGTCTAGTACCCTTTCCACCCCATTTCAGGATAAAAAGGAGGCTTTTCACTGCCAGAATAGTTTTCCTCATCCTGCTCTTGAATAACCTACGTAGTAAACTGTCAAAAAAAGTTTTACTCTTGGTCAATAATCAGGTATACTCTTAAATTAATAGTATTGTAGTCTTTATTATTGTAACCCAACAGGTAAAGCTGCACCCAGGGCTTTCAACAGCGCTCACCACCACTATATTTCTATAGTAAAGCCCTTAATATTTTAAATTTAATCATTTATTATCAACTTAATTATCTTTTAAAGGTATTTTTACCGTGTCAAAGTCATAGTTAAAGCCTATATACACCTTTATCATAGACTCATCCTGACAGATATCTCACTTGAAGCTTAATTTTCTATTTTGACATAAAAATAGGCAAGGAGGACAAAAGACATCAAAGAGAGCCAGGGTACCCAACTGCTGAGGCCTCAGAGGCATGGACAGATCAGAAGTCTGGATCCATGGCTGATCTTGGCCCAATTAGTAAACTAAAACAATTTGGGAACTTGGTTACCATGTTACAACTACAGTAAATCTTAAGAAAATAGCAAATAACCTGCTATTTTGATGTGCCAAGGAGGTAAAGAGCTACTTAGACTCCTGTAGCCATGTCAATTCTTAATTAATTTCCATGGAAAAACTTCAAAAGATTAATTAAAACCCTATTTAGACTTGTATCCATTGATTTACCTCATAGAAGCCAGTTGAACACTGATATTTGCAATTCTACATAGAAATGAGGTAAAAACTTCAAAAATTCATTAAGAATGCAATTCTTGATGAATCTCTCTGAAACGTTCAGGACCAATGAGTAACTGCATCATCCATGGTTCAGCCAAAACAAATTATGGTTTTACTAGTAAAATTAAAAGTATTACTTACAGTCCATTTTTGACTATTCTACATGAAACACTGAATCTTCAAAAATTCACAGTAATTACAACCTGTGATGAAATTGCCAATAAAATTGATACCTTTGAGAAATAAATGACTATTTTGGAATGAAAGAAGATTTACAGATTTTACTCCTTTTATTCTTAACCATATTGGGGTTGGTAGTCACATAAAAGCATCAATTAAGTAATTATGATAATCTTACGTGACAACAGATGATGCAATCAATAATTCAAAAGGGTTTATTGTTTTCTCACTCACTGGCTTTTCAGTTTGATCCATGGCAAGCATCTGTGACCTCTTGTTGACTCAAAAGAGGCCTCTTCTTGCTGTTGTTTCCATATCAGATCATCTTATTATCCATTTATATCATAGTTACCAACAATTAAGTATTAGTTAAACTATTATTAAGTGTTTTAAATATTTCAACCAATCAGAAATACGTGAAATCATAGAATCCAACTATATATTGTTGTAATCCTGCTATAAATCATTTTGATCCTTTAAATCCACAATTCTACATCAAATTTCTCTACTTATATCTTTCAATAAGCTCTTTGGAGTATAAGTGAATCATTTATCTTTAAATCTTAAAGTTTTCTTCAAGAATTATCTTTATAATTATTCTTGAAAAAGATAATTATATATTAAAATAATTTTATTATTTTAATGAAAGAAGTTTTTATTATTAAATTCTCCTTGTAATTGATTCTTGTAGAAAATTACTGCTCACTGTTATAATCACTAGTAGTGTTTAACACGTGAAAGAAATAATTCTTTAATTATGTAATTGTGGTTATCATAATATTTTATTATTATTTTTCATAAGAACAGACATAGTACTGTTGATTAATAGTAATATTATCATCAGTTTCATAGTCAAATCTTACATTTGGGGGCCTGGCCATGATTTTATCCATAGACTTGGCTTAAATCATATTCTTGACTTCAATAATATATTTTTAAGTTCTAAAATATATTAATTTAATAATTTTTTTCTTTCAATTTAAAGTTAAAATAATTTTTGTTTTTGAAATTGTTTTTGAAATCTTTTTCATTGAGGAATTTGGTTTAATTTTATGCTGTTTTTACACATGGCTTTTTCACATCCAAAAACTTATAAAATTATTCCCTGAGTTACTCTGAATTAATTTTCATTCAAAATCATAAATTTTATTTTATTTTCTTTAAAAAGCATAATTTTTCATATTAAAAAATATAAAACTTATAAAAAATCTTTAAAAATATTTTAAAAAAGTATAAAAAATAATTTTTCTCTTTTATAATTTTTTCTAGTGTCTTTAATCAAATACTGTGCAGCTGGCAGCAGACTCAGTAAAAGATATATCACTAGTCCAGAATCTTCAGAAGCAGATTCTGAAGATAGTATTGAGGTGAAAATTGCTAAAAGAGGCACCTTATTTAACTCAGAAAAGAATAAATTACCACCAAAAGGTGTGTGTTTTATCTTTCACTTTTCACTTTTATCTTTAAATTGACGTGAAAATGGTGCATACCACAAATGGAAGCAACTATTCAGTCCAGCCAGATGGATATGGACAAGGAAGAGGCAAGACCAAATCCAGAAGTGCCAAGTCTTCCTCAAGAAAGACACATTTGGAGGATGCCAGAGTTGCCCCCCATTCCCCAAGGTCTATACCCACAGATTTTGATGTGAATTCTGAGCCTGAACTGATTCATGATAATATTTCCAGGGCTGAACCATTTTCAACTGGCAGCAATAGAAATATATCAATGCCAATACAAAAATTGGTTCAGAGAAGCCAAAGAAGAGGAGTGGGAACTATGCCCAAGCCTTTGGCAGGGGGCCATGAACTCTTACTTACACATCAAAAACTTTCTGGGTCAGGAGAGGACCATAGAGCTCTTAGGAGGTTGGAGCCCATTGTCTTGCAAAGAAAAGGTCAAAAAGATAAAGAATTGGTTGAAGAACCAAAGTCTTTTATCCATAGAACAGAAGAAAGAATTGGAAATGACTCCAGCTTTGGAGACAGAGGCCCCAGTGGCGTCTACCAGCTCCAAACCAGCTTCAAAAATGTCCAAGGACAAGCCCAAAGGACCTCAAAAGAGGCAAAAGCAAAGGAAATTGTGTGAGCCTTAGAGGTAATTTCATATACCCAAAAGACCACAAATACAAAATTAACATATAAATATAAATAAAATAAATTTATTTATATTATTAAAAGAAAATCAAAATATAGATATAAAATTATATTCAAAATTAACAATTTAATTACAATTTAAAAATAAAATTACATCAAATTTTGAAATTATAAAATTACATTTATACTTGAAAAAATTAAGTAAAAATGAATTTTTAACAAAACCGTAAAAAATAAATAAAATTGGAAAAAAGTAAAATAAAAATTATTATAGCTTTTTTATCCAATAAATGAACATATAAAAATTATTTCACCATTGGATTCCTCATAAAAAATCAGGTGGGGTCACCTCTGAGTGAAATTCTTGTAACTCAACTCTAAATAAGCTTAAATTAAGTTTTTAGTATTTTCAATACAAAAGTTGAAAATCCACAAAGCTTTAATTTAAACTCACACCACATGTGGTGTTAACCATCAATTTTTGTGTTAAAATTGAGGTGTTGTGTTTAGTTTAGAAGTTATGAGGAATTGAAGTATTTTCAATTAAATTCAATTGAAATGTCAAAATGTGTGCGTGTATTACATAAGTGAACTTTGATTTACATATGAGGTATCAATTATTACTGTATTGAACTGTACAACTCAATTGAATTACATATGTAAATTATAAGTATAATACATGATGAGGAATTAAAGGAAAAATAAATTGGAAAGATTAAATTTGGGGGGGAAAAGGAACTCCAGCTCTAAGGGGGAGCTAGACCCCCAAAATCCTTGCTGACAGGCGTGTGGTGTCAAAATTCACGCAAAAGTTAATCACTTTTGGCCTGGAATTGAGTTACAGGGTTTGTGGACTCAAATAATGATGAGGGTTTGATACCAACTGGGGTAGTTTTAGCTGTTGCCAAGAGGGTAAAACTACTCTTAAGATAAAACAATAATATTAAAAACAGATTTAACTGGTTTCCACGTCTCTTACACACATTCTGACGGGTTTTGAGGGCTCTAGACTAGGTATTGCTATAGTGATGGCTGATTTAAGGGTCTAAAATGGCTAAAAATGGCTTAAACCAGCCCTTTTTTTGGTCTAAACCAGGGTTCAATGATGCCATAATTGGCTTTTCTGTTGTCAGACTGTTTTGCACGACTGACAAGAGTAATTTTTACTTTTGGAGTAAGATAATTGATGGCTATAAAAGAATGTCTTCTTTGCCCCACTTTTCTCTTCATGTTAGAAGCTTTTCCTTTTATAATTAGTTTAAACATTGTTAAACCAATCAATAAAAGATTCCAGCTACCTTTATTAAATTATTTTAAACAATTTAACCACGTGAAAAAATCATTATAATCATTTTTACCCCTGAACCACCCCAAAAGTGAATTAAAGCATCTTTCATCACTGTAAACTTTGTCACTTTGTTTCCAAATTCACTCTGGTCACTTTTGGGTGTGTTTTCTCTTTAATATTCTCTTTAAAGACTTTTTTCTTTAACTAACTTCTTGTAGTTCTTTTCTCAATTAATTCCAATTGAAATTGCTCTTGAAGAAATTTCTTTTGTAGCCTTAAATATCTCTTGTAGAGTATGTTTGGATTGAATTTTATTGTTGGTAAAACAATAAATCTTTATAATATTATTGTTTTATACTAATAAAGTTATAAAAAATAAAATTGGCGTGTTGTCTCTTAAAAATAATATTTCTTACTATTTTTAATTGATTTTTACCTTATACAAATTTTGAGGACAGGAAAAGTACTTGATTTTTAATCAAAGTTTCATATCCACACCTTACAAATTGGCACAGAACTTACCCACAAGGGTGCAGGATCCCCAAATTTGAGCCTTCAGCCGTGGACAGTGTATTCAACAAGGCCAGGACTTTGATGGAATTCACAGCCAAAGAGCAGGAAAGGATGAACAGAACTTCTCCAAAGAAATAATAGATCAGATAAATTTTGTTCAATCTAATATTGATGTAGCCCTTGGTAAATTTGATGTAAAGATAAATAAACTTACGTCAGACATAAGTGAATTAAAAAGGAATGAGAAAAGATATACTGAATGGTATCAAGTGGCAAATGCCAGAATTGATTCAATTATTAATAGGTGTAACAGAATTTAAAGTACATGTCAGATTCAGAATGATGAAATGGAAGATCTTTCCATTTTTAAAATGAATGATCAACTTGAAACTCTAAAAGATTATGTCTTAGAAATAGTTGAAAATGCCAATCAGTTTGCTGCATATTTAGCAAAAAGTGACAGTGAAAGGCAGAAGTTAAAGAATGAAATCATTCCAAATGTAGAACAAATTAATAAGAATTATGTACGACATATGCCAAGACATTCTACACCTTTGACTGAAGAAAAACTTTCTGTTAAAGGAAGTTTGACCTCATTCTTAGGAGAAAATGGTATCTCTGCAAAACATATTCCTAAATTGGAAGAATGGCCAACATTCTCTGTTGAAGGAGAATACAGCCATATTGAGTTCATCAGGACTATTGATATGTTGCAAGAAGACTTTCATATACCTGATGAAATCATAGTGGGAAAATTACACTCTCTGTTTACCAGAAATGCAAAGAAATGGTATTACAAGATGAGGATGGATTATGGGAAACATGATTGGTCTTGGTGGAAATCTGAAGTGATTACCAAATGGCCCAACAATTCTTGGAGGTTTAAAATGGAAAATGCTTTTGAAAATGCCATTTTTAACTCAGAGAAACATAAGCCACTTACTTGGTTCTTCAAGCAGAAAGACAGATTATCTGCTTTACACCCAGATATGTCTGACACTATGATTAATATGAAGATATTAAGGAAGTGTGGAGGAGAACTGGAACATGCTATCAAAAGCAGATGTGTGGAGCCCTTTCCAACAGAAGACTACATTAATGCAATGGAAGATATCATTACCAGAACAAGAATCGGTCAAACTTGGACTAAAATCTTTATATAATCCAAGATAGTTTCAAAGATTCCTAGGGAGGACAGAAGACCAGAAAAGCATGTCTTGAAGTGTCATAAATGTGGAAGTACTTCACATTTAGCCAACACTTGCACCAAAAAGACAAAAATCAATGAAGTTCAAGTTATTGAAGAAGTTCATTGTACTGAAGAGAAAGAAGGATCTGATCAAGATTGTGCAATCTCTGAGGACACACCAGTGGAGGACTATCCCATTGAAAGCATTACACCTTTCTTTGAAGTCACAGAGGTCCACACCCACTTACCACAATACAGTGGAGACTGCTACAACCTGATCAATATCCAAGATTCCAGAATGTGTAAGACCAAACCTGCTAGAGGAAAAGGTTATCCTGCTGGAGCATCCTGTATCACATCAGTTTTGATGAATGATATCAAAGCCAAAGTGAATTTAGATACAGGGGCATTTTGCACTTGTGTGGGCAAAGATTATCTACAAGTTATACTGCTTGAATGGAAAAACCATCTACTCCCAATGGAAGGTGTGCAATTTGGTAGTGCCAGTAACAATATGTACCCCTTGGGTATATTAGACACTAATATTGTATTTCCACACCCAGAAGGAAGCATAAGAGTGAACACTGAGATTGTGGTGATGGACAATTGCACATCTCAGAATATCATTTTTGGAAATGATTACTTGAATATGTATGGTATTGACATCAATAACCATAAAGACAGATATTTCACAATTGGAGAGAACAAAAGAGGAAAATTTGCTTTTTCCAATATGCCAAAACAAATATCAATAGTATCTTCTACAAATGATACTTATAAGGAGGAATTTGTGTCTAATCAACTTGTTGAAGCACAAATTAATCCATCATGATGAATGAACTCATTAATGTGTTATACACATACAATAATGCATTTGCCTCTGATAATGAACCATTAGGCTCTATGAGGGGACATGAAGTTGATATTACTCTTAATATTGACAGATCATATCCTCCAGTACTTAGAATACCAGCTTATCCAGCCAGTCCCAGAGCTAGAGAAGCCTTGGAGAAACATATCAAAGAGTTAATCCAAATTGGTGTACTAAGGAAAGTAGGCCATAATGAGGAAGTTGAAGTGACAACACCTGTTATTATTGCCTGGCATAATGATAAGTCAAGAATGGTTGGAGATTTCAGAGCATTGAATACCTACACAGTTCCAGATAGGTATCCAATCCCTACAATCCAAGAAACCTTGACTCAATTGTCTAAAGCCAAGTATATAACATCAATGGATGCATTGAAAGGCTTCCATCAAAATGTTTTGACGCCTAAAGCTAAGAAATTACTTAGAATTATCACTCACTGTGATATTTATGAGTATCTTAGAATGCCATTTGGCATTAAAAATGCTCCATCCCATTATCAAAGAATGATGAATACCATTTTTCCCACAGAATTTTCTGGAGGATGGCTTATCATTTATATTGATGATATTATCATATGTTCTGATTCATGGTCTTTGAAACTTGAAAGACTTGCAAGAGTACTTCACAAAGTTGCAGAAGTTAATATGAAAATTTCACTCAAGAAATGCAATTTTGGTTTTGAAGAACTCAAAGCATTAGGAAATGTTGTTTCTGGTTTAAGCTTGGTTATTGATAAAAGAAAAAGTGGCAGCAGTGTTACTCAAGCCAATACCCCAGAATAAAAAAGAAATGATGTCTTTTCTTGGATTTGCCAGTTACTATAGGCAACACCTAAAAGACTTTGCAATTCTATCCAAGTCACTCTATAGAATCTGTGATCAACAGACTGTATATGAGATGACACAAGAGAGAATTAAAGCTTATGAGAAGATAAAGAAAGCTCTTAAAGAAGCACCTTTACTCCTCATGCCTGACTGGAATATTCCTTTTAAATTGTACATTGATTCATGTGGAGATGGATTAGGGGCAGCCCTACATCAAGTCCAGATTACTGATGACAAACCTATGGAGGGACCAGCTTGTTATATCTCAAGACAAATCAAATCAACGGAGGCCAGATATGGTGCAAGCCAAATGGAGTGCTTATGTTTGGTATGGGCACTTGAGAAATTACACTATTATCTTGATGGAAGTGTTTTGGAAGTGATAACTGACTATAATGCAGTAAAATCACTTCTTAACATGAAAATCCCAACAGACATATGTTGAGATGGCAAATATCCATTCAAGAATATAGAAGAAACATGACTATAGTTCACAAAGAATGAAACATTCACAAGAATGCTGACACCAGGGTGCATCCCGCGTCAAACCTCGGCAATTGACTTCACGTTGCATGGCAGTCAGTATAAAATCTTGCTTCAGTCGCGTTAGTGTCACTCTATAGTCACTAGATTTAGTGGGTCACGTCATGTCAGCGTCAGGACAACATCAATTGTCACATGTGTCACATGAGAATGTCACTCAAAGCCCAAACCAATTTCAACACTATTTGCAATGCTTGGGTAATTTCACCTCATTGGCTTCAGCATCCCCACCTGATCCTCCCCAACGCTTCACATGCTTACGCGCCTGCACCGCCCCCCATCTCCGTCCTCACCACTCCTTATGATTTCACACCCCTGCCCTTACCATCTTTATGCTCACGTGGTGCCCTCCCGACATGCCTCTAACACCACTAGCCATCCTTACGCTTGTGTAGTGCCCTCCCAACATGCTCCCAACACTGCTTACCATCCTTACTCTCGCAGAGTGCCCTCCTGACACTGCTTACCATCCTTACGCTTGCGGAGTGCCCTCCCGACATGCTCCCAACACTGCTGCCCATCCTTACGCTTGCGGAGTACCCTCCCGACATGCTCCCGACACTTCTTACCATCCTTACGCTCGCGGAGTGCACTCCCGACATGCTCCCAACACTGATGCCCATCCTTACGCTCGCAGAGTGCACTCCCGACACTGCTGCCCATCCTTACGCTCGCAGAGTGCCCTCCCCACATGCTCCAAACACCACTTATTCTTACGCTTGTGTAGTGCCCTCCTGACATGCTACCAAAACTGCTGCCCATCCTTACACTTGCGGAGTGCCCTCCCAACATGCTCCCAAAACCACTTATCCTTAAGCTTCCGTACTACATCCATAGTGTATGGTGGCTTGTTGGCATACACGATGAACGCAATTGCCAAGATATTCTGAGTGGCCTTCTCTGCCAACAGGACCTAAGGGGAAATTGGTCAGTATATTCACAATGTTGTGGTTAGGGTTTAAATCATGAGACTCACAAATTAAAACCTAATAAGTGGACTATTTAAGACAAGAATTGTGTCTCCTGTTTCGCTGAAAAAACCATTTTATTTAATATCATTCAAATGGAACACTTTCCTTAGTCCTTACCTCATGAGCATTGTGGGAACTCCTTTTGGTGTGGGATGAAATAAGGCAGTACCTCGAGGGGGAAATTATTGGTCAGTCTGTTTTGAATTTCAGAATTGTCCAATAACCATGGGTGCTAAGGTGTATTAGCTGCCCCTCTAAATAATACTGAATAGTCAGCCTACAGAGAATCACAAAATAAAATAAGATTTGTGGCTTTAACAGATAGAGAAGACTTATCAGCAGTCTCTAAATCAGACCTATCAATAACACTACAGTAAAAAACTCTGATCTAAAATTCCTGATAAAATAAACACTAGATTTATTTTATTTTATTTTAATAAAAGTGATGATAATATATATATATATGTTTTGGGTTTCTGTTATTTTAATAAAACTAATAAGAATATTTTTTTTTGTTTTTTTTTTTAATAAGAAATGATAAGAATATATATATTTTCTATGGTTTTAGGTTGATTATAATGATTTTTTTTTGATATGAGTACTAATAATAAGACTACTGGATTTGATTCTTTTAATTTTCTTTTCTTTTTTAATACTGAGTTTTATATCACTACTACTTCTTTTTTTAATAATACTAAGCCACTGAGCAAGGCTACTGAGCTCTTTACTACGTTAATACTACTATTCTTCACTAATACTAAGCTACTGAGCTTTTACTATGGTTATACTACTATTCTTCACTAATATTAAGCTACTGAGCAAGGCTACTGAGCTTTCACTACGGTTATACTACTATTCTTCACTAATACTAAGCTTATTGAGCAAGGATACTGAGCTTTTCACTACTAAGACACTACTACTATTCTAGATATCCTGCTAGTTCAGGGATGGTTGTGATCCTGGATAGTGGGAAGTTGTTCCATGATGATGGGAAAAATGAGGGAGAGAGGACCTCTATTTATAGCTTTTGGGCCTCCATAGAGCTTCTCAAAATAGGGTACTTAGAAAAAATCATAGTTGAGAGGTTTTAGCTAGTGAGACGTGTAGTTTTGGTGTAGCAGCGTGTTTTCTGAGAGAATTATGCTGGTGGTGCTTTTTTTTATCAAAATCATGTGATGTATTTGAGATAATTGGGCTGGTGAGACTTTCTTTTTTCCAAGAAAGTGGAGAAAATACAGCTCCTAACAATTGAGCTTTCTTCTAGTCATATGATATGTATGAGAAAATTATGCTGGTGTTTCTGTTTCTTATCAAAATCATGTGATATCTTTGAGATAATTTGGCTGGTGAGATTTTCTTTTTTGGTGAGTTTGTTACATATTTTCTGAGAGAATTATGCTGGTGGTGCTTTTTGTTATCAAAATCATGTGATGTGTTTGAGATAATTTGGCTGGTGGGATTTTCTTTTTGCCAAGAAAGTGGAGAAAATACAGCTCCTGACAATTGAACTGTCTTCTAGTCATATGATATATATGAGAAAATTATGCTGGTGTTTATGTTTCTTATCAAAATAATGTGATGTCTTTGAGATAATTTGGCTGGTGATGTTTTCTTGAAGGCAGGGAAAGTATTTTTGTTTCTATTTTTTACGTATGTTCTGAGAGAATTATGCTGGTGGTTCTATTTTAGTATTGTATCATTTCATATGGAGATTTTATCATTTCTATCAAGTTTGATGCATGTTATTATTACTAAGGAAGCATTTGTTCTTGGAAAATATATTGTAATTTTATGCATAGCCTTGAGGTATTTCTTCTTTAAATTGAATCAAGGTGGGGAAAATACAGCTTCTGATGCTTTGGTCCATCTTCATATACCTTTATTTAGATTAACTTCCTTTAATGATGTAATTTGTTATTGATGATGCGATAAGGTGGATATATCCTTTGATACTATACTGTTTTGATAAGATCTTGCAGCTTTGTATTTTATATTTCTGTTTGAAACCTGTTGTTGTAATGTGTAAATATGTTTTGCGTAATTTGTTTTATTACCATTTTTCTTCTTTTGTTTTATTGGTAAGCTGGAAATGGGTACTAATGGTATGGAATACCACAGCGTTGAATAGTTCAAAACTTGACTTTAGTAGGCTTCTCACTAGTCAACTTTATTCAATGTCTCACAGGGAAGTGATTTCATTTGAATGATATGAAATAGTTTGCAACACATCACCTGCTTGCATTTCCCAACAAATCATCTTTTCCAAATGCAATAAAATTTCAATAGAAGGTACCAAGTCTGTTGATGCGCAGGTTTCTTTTGGTCAGCTTGTGGTTCCAAAATATATTTTTTCTAGAATATTCAATAGCTCTTTAACTGCTTTAAATTGATATTTAACTTCTTTCAAACTCCCAAAATTCTTCAATATTACCTCAAAAAGAATAAATTATCTTAAACTTATTTTACTTCCACATTTTTTCTTCAATTTGCATCTTTTTATTCTACAATCTTCAATCGGGTTATCAATCAACTCTTCACCATCTATTTGCTTAATAAACTACCTCCGCTATGGCCCAAACACCGGGAAATTCAACTGAATTAAATGAACAACCAACTTCAGCCCCAGACAGTGGAAGTGAAATCTCTGATATGGCCAGTAGTCGTGAATTAGGCATTGAAGTGGAGAGCCAGTCACATGAAGATAATCAAGATCCACCAGTTCTTCCAGAATGTGAGTATGCATCCATCTTGAATATTTCTAATCTCTCAAAACCAGATATTGTGTCATAGCCTTTATTTCAGGTTAGCCTCCAAGCTCTCAGAAACCAAATTTGAAAAGTTATGAGAAGGAAAAGACTGTTGAACCTTGTGCACCAACAGAAGATGATGGGCAAGATGATGTAATTTTCAATGGGGAGGTGGAAATTATATCCAAGGAACAATTTGTCTCCAACATTGCTCAAACAATCCCAAGGCTCAAAAGAATTCAAAATGATAGTAAAATTCCTGATTATGTGCATCAAAAGATTGCTGAAGCCATGAGCCTGCTCAAAATGGATTTGAACCGTAATTCCATTACTAATTCAAAGCAAAATTGATAAAAATAGCTGCTTACAATATATTGGCAGGTGTGGAGGTGGGAGAATCTCTACCTGAAGGATCTTGAGCCGTAATTGGATTTCCTGGAAAAGGATTAGGAAAAAGACCAAATATAGATGCAGCCAAAAAAACAAACAAAAAACGCGGTACCTTTGAAGCCACAAAGGATTCTCGGGATCAAGGTGATGAAATGATCAATGTTGAAGGGGACCATATTGATAATGAACCTCCGCATACTGAACCCCCCCCATACTCAATGAAGTAATCCATGATGAAGCTCCACATACTGAAAGCCGCCTGATACCCAATGAAACAATCCATGATGAAACCCCTCACGCCTCTCCTCGGAATATTCAAGCCTTTCAAGAAAGGTAGACAATTAAACATGATACAATGGGACAAGATATGACGGATATCATTCCTGACCCTGAGCCCAAAGTGTAATCGTCTGGTAATTTTCAAGGAATATTTTTGTCCCACATGGAAGAGTTTGCAGGAATTTTGAATTATCATTCCAATATTACTCAACAATCATGGAAAAGGGAGCTTGATAATATCAATAGTATTTACAAAAATTGATGGGACAATTTACCAACAAAGGATGCTCATACATTCCTGCCCGTTGGTATCAAGGTGATCAGTAACCAAGAGCTTAGAATGTTTGCTTGGCTGGAGGTCCTTGAGATGGAAGGTGAGTTTTATCTTTGTGCATGATACTTGATTATTGGCTGTTGACTGGTGATATAAATTGAAATATACAGGGTTAGATTTTTTAAGCCAACAGAAACAGAAGCGTGTTTTGATCACAACATTTGGAATCTCAAATTGATCAAGGAATCAGCCAAACCTCCAAATAATCTCCCAAAATCAGAACACTCCTTCTTCAAAATGGTTCAGAGCCTTCTTTACCCCGCCAATCCAGTTAAAAATCTTTGGGCAAATGTTATGTTTGAATCCATTAGTTTAGTCTCATACGATGTGATTTCACCCAAACCATATGTTGCACCAACATCAAATTTGACCAATCCTCTTGGACTTTAACGGGGAGCAGTTGAATACCTTGCCTCCTGCTTGAGTAAATCAAAGCAATTTTCAACCCAACTCAGCATTGAAGGTGGCAGGGCTGACAATGAGATATCCACAAAGCCGCACAAGAACCTGGAGGATCTAATGGATACAGCTATCCATTTGATGATTGCATACAGCATAGTACGTGCACATACAAAGGTCGAAGTTAATGGCATCAAAGGCAAACTCACGAGCTCAAACAAAAATGAGGCCATCAAAGATCTTTTGACGTGTCACAAGAATCTCAGAATAAATTGAATTTGCTATGGTATATTAGCGGCATTCTGTGCGGCGGGGATTTGTGGTTTGATGGTATGCTCAGATGACTGGAGAACAAGCTCAGTTAAAGGGGCTTTATCACTAATTGACATTTCCAAAAAACATTCAGAGGGTAAAAATCTAGTGGAGCCAGTGTGGCTACGTACTAATAAGTATATATGTAGCTTACTGAATAAAAGTTTCTTCTCATCAGAGTCTTTTAACCCCACTGTACCTTATAGATTTGAATTTGCACGATGCTTAGTATTAGAACTTGGTGATGCCTGGGTGGCGAAGCACGGTCTTGGTTCAAGTGATGAGGTCACCTTGACTGCACCCAGGTCAGCTAGACTCACAACCAGTATTGACCCGTTTTAGATTAGCTTTGTACTAGATAGATTGTAATTGAATTTTGCAAAGTTATTTATGAATTTAATAATCATGACTTCCTATCCTACTAATGCCCCGATGCCACAGTCTGAATACCAATAGGAATTGTACGGAGGCATGCCTCCGTACATCATTGAAAAGACTCCGACAAGATGCAAGCTGAGTCAGGCAGCTGTGCGCGCAAATAGCACACACGGAGGCATTTTGGGAGGTCGTGTTTATCACTTCCCGCCAGCCCATAATAGGCCAAATGTTCCTGTGTCTTTCAAGAGGACTAGGATAACTAGGGATCCGCAGCAGGATGCATATTGCATTTGCGTGTGCTTGCAATATTCCAAATGGTTGGATTGGAAAGTGATTGCATGGGAACATCAATATGTAAAATTGAATAATGCACTATCCACTGCAATTTTCAGGTTCAGGTATTTGAGATCGTGAATTCGCGAAGGTCAGGTTTGATCTTTCTTTCTAGCCGCAATTGAAAAAGATTCATTGACCACAATTCAATTTAGGTGATATTAATAAATCAGTCATCATTTGGTTTCATTTCATGTTCTGCTGCAAGCATGCCATTCACAAAAAAAGGAAAAGAGCGTAAAAGAAAGCTTGTGAGAAAGTGTCGGGCTGAGGAAGGAAAGTGTGAGTTGCTTGCTTAATCTCAGTGTATATATATAGATATATATATATGCTTCCACATTTATGTGGCACCCTCATTGGGCCCCACAGAAGAATATTGGCTTTAGTTGGTTCAGATTGTGCCAATGTCATGTGGGCTCCAACAGGGAAGTCAAAGGATGTGTGCCAAAGAAAGCTCCTTGGGCATTGGACACCATTCTGGACTCAAAGCTCCTTAGCTTCAAATGGCAGGAAGTAGTATCTGATATCTTGTCTGCTTCAACACATAGTGATCCCTCAACCACTTGGGAATAGTGGGAGATCCTGAAAGACAAATGAGCCCAAAGCGACCCAAATGAATAGGCTGTTTTCCTCCTCTCGCCCAACAGCACAAATATCAATGCAAGTGTCACAGGGGCTCTTGGACAGAAATACAAGAGTGGCCTGAAACTCAGCAATCAGGGAACTCACTTGGAACACTCCAAAGAATAAAGAATAAAGATAATAAGAATGAATTCCTCTAAAAGATATGCAGGTACAAGATGAGATGCAAAAGAGGAAAGGGAAGCCAAATGGCCAAAGAGCCAACCAAGTAAGACCTTAATCACTGTTTCAACCTGCCAAAAATGAATAATGGAATTAGTAAGGATATGACCACCAAATATCCATTGACAGGCGGAGAAAGAGAAAGAGAAGAGTGCTAAATGACTGACTTAATAATATCAGTATTTGCTTAACTAAAATGAAAATAAAATAAAGATAAAAATAAATCAAAGTATATTAATTAACTGGGGGAAAACCCCCCAGGGTGGAAAGGGTAGCCGGTATATGTGAAAAGTTGGGAGCTTGAGTTCTTCAGGCTGAAAACTGATCTGTATTGATCCTTGAGGCTGTATTGATTGTTTTGGGAATTGATACAGCTGGCTGATATTGAAATTGAATTGGGTTGAATGAATTTCCCATACTTGAAAATGAAATACAGTTCTTGGTGGATCCAGACTGTATTGAAATGAATGTGGTCGTCAAGATGGATTGGGTGGAGCTTTGACACTTGAGAACTGAATGAATGAACTGCCTCTTGAATCCCTTGAGAATGATTGAACAGTATTGCCTTGGAGGAATACTGTGAATGAAATTATCCAATGACACCTTGATGGCGTGATTGGTCTTTGAAGCTGAAACACTTTCTCTTGAGCCTTGATGATTCCGTTGAATGATTGGGTGCCTTGATGATGTGATGAGATGTTGGAATGTTGAAATGACCATTTGATATTGCCACCATTGAATTGCTGTTGAAAAATGAGGCACAATGATATATAACATCATTTATGGCATATTGGTTCATTGGCAGGAAGATTATGTCCAAAGGTCTTGAGGTGGAAAGGCAGAGAGGAAAAGGATGGATGTGATGGCTTCAGAGCTTGAAAAGGTGTTTCTGGGCCCTTTGGGGTTTTGGGCCAATTTTGGGTTCTGAGCCAAAAACTGGCCCAAAAGGCGGGAAAGTGTCTTTTGGACACTTTGCGTCAAAGTGTGCAAAATGCGCAAATGCGCAAAGTGCGCAAAATGCTCAAAAATGCGCAAATGCGCAAAGTGCGCAAAATGCTCAAAAATGCGCAAATGCGCATTATGAGCCCAAATGGCCAAAAACAGCCATTTGGGCCATTTCCCCTGGTTTTGAGGGAAATGACCAGAAATACCCATTTGGGCATAAATTGCCACTATGAGTTCTGGATTGAGGTGAAGGGCCATGAAAGCCCCAAAACACAAATGGGCATAAATAGTCCATAAGATGATGACATGGCCATATTGGCCGCTGGTGATTGATATGGCCAATTGGCCATAAAAGATCTATGGCTTGATATGCTATATGGGAATCCAAGGAGGTGAATTGCCATGGTTGTGACAGTACCCCCCACCTTGGAATGGTGAGCTCCTGAGCACCAATACAAGGTGAAGCCTGTTGAGGCTATTGGAAAGATTTTGAGAAAGTGATTCAAGAGGACTGATTAAGATAAAAAATTTGAAAACTGATATTAAAAATTTGACATTTGACGCAGGACTTGCTTGATCTTCTTTTGACATTGGCTTCATGATTTGAATTGAATTCTAAAATGAATGAAAAAATTTTGAGGTGATAATTGATGTGAGAAAAGAAAATTTAAAATGAAAATAAAATAAAAATAAAGAATGAAAATGAAAATAAAAGAAAGGGAAAAGAGAAAAGAAAAATTAATTGAATCTTGAGGAGGTTCCAATCTTCATCACAGAGGTTGATAACTGATTTTAGAATTGGCCAAGGACCTGGAAAAAGAAATTTGATGCCAGGTGTGCACAAAGTGGCCAAGGTGATGTTTTGACAAGATTGTAGACCCCTCAGGGAAGTGCACACCAGGAGAGGAACTTACTTTTGTTAATTACCACTCCCGCCAGTGCCATAAAAATAAAACAAAATGCTGAAGCAATGAATTTGAATTTTGAAGTCCTGGAAATGGATTGAAAAGTAAATGGCCCATTGTCCCAAGTGAAAATGGCCATAAGATTGGAAATGAAGTTGAAAGCCATGCCAAAGATCTGTGTCCAAAATTGCAAAGTGCTCACAGAGTGGCCAAGGTGATGCTTACAACAAAAAAGAGTAGAATACCCCTAAAGGTGCATACCAGGAGTGGGACTTACTTTTGGTAATTCCTCTCCCCACCAAGCACCATAATGAATCAAGCTTTTGAAGAATTGGGCCCAGGCTTGTCAGGATATAATGAATGAAAAGCGTTGAAAAGTTCAGGACATTTATTGAGTTTTTTGGTTGGTTCCCAAGTGGATCTTTCTGGGTCTTGTCTGAAACCTTTCCATTCCACCAGATACCATAATTTTCCTCTCTTGAGCTTTTGAGTCCAGTATTTGAGAGACTTCCCATTCTTCTTCTTCTTCAATGATTATTGGTGGAGGAGGCTCTTGATGCCTATTTGGGATTGTTGATGTCTTGACTGGTTCCAAAAGGGAATTATGGAAGACTGGATGGATGGACTTCCATTGAGATGGGAGCTTGAGGTGGTAGAAATGAGTACTGACTTTCTTCAAGATTGGAAAAGGACCAAGCCATCTTTCAGACAGCTTTTTGGTGGGTCTTGTTGATTTGATGTTCTTGGAAGAAAGCCATACCATGTCACCGGGATTGAAAACAGGTGGACTTGCTCTAGGTTTATCTGCATACCTCTTAAACCTGTTTATGGCAACTTCCAGTTCTCTCTTGACATCTTGCTGTACTGATTGAATTTTTGTTGATAACTTTCCAGCCAAAGTATCTTGAGTGATGTGAACTGAGTCAAAATGAGGATCTCTTCCATAAACAGTGAAAAACGGTGATTGTTTTGTTGAAGAGTGGTCAGAGTTATTGTAGGCAAATTCAGCCAGAGGGAGCCAGGTGTTCCAATCATATTGATGATAACTGACATACATCCAAAGGTACTGTTCTAATATCTGATTTACCCTCTCTGTCTGTCCATCAGTTTCTGGATGATAAGCAGTTGAAAAGTCTCTTGAAATCTTGAGCTGCTGACAAAGATTGGTCCAAAAAGAAGAAACATAAAGAGAACCTCGATCACTAACAATGCTTGAAGGAAGGCCATGCTTTGAAAAAATATTCTTGATGAATAGATGGGCCAAATCTAATGAAGTGATTGAAGCTATTGTTGGAATAAAAACTGCCATTTTTGAGAATCTGCCCACTATAACTAAAATTGAATCAAAGGAATTGGACAGTGGCAATTGAGTGATGAAATCCATTGAAAGACAAATCCAAGGACCACTTGGAATTGGAAGAGGCTTGAGGAGTACAAACTTCTTGTGATTAATATTTTTGTTTCTTGAACACTGTTGACAGGATGATACATAATCCTTGATAAATTGAGTCATGCCGGACCAGTGGAAATCCCGCTTGACAAGCTTGAGAGTCTTCTCTTGGCCAGGGTGTCCAGCTAGAGGAGAGTCATGCCGGTTTTGAAGTATATTGAGCTGAATTGTGGGGTCATTTGGGACCACCACCCGATCTTTGAAAAGGAGAAGCTTGGAAGAGGAATCAAGAGAATAATCTTGGACAGATTTACCTTTACCCAAATCTTCAAGGACACTTCTATATTGAGAATCTTGCCACACTGCCTTCTGAATTGAATCAATCAAATTTGAAAATGAATCCACCTTGACTGCAAAAAGCTTTGAGGCTTGAATTTCATCTTGATTTATTATCTTCTGGTAGTTCATTGGATTCTTGCTCATGAAATCCTCCCCCTTCTCTGGGTAAATGTCGTCCCAACGTGACAAGGCATCTGGAAGGGTGGCCAATCGGCCAGGGAAGTAACTGATTGAGAAATGAAATTCAGATAAGAATTCAGCCCAGCGGGCTTGACGGCAAGTGAGAATCTTGGAAGAGATGAATGATCGGTGAGAACTTCAAAAGGGGAAGAAATTGAAAGATGGAAAGCTCTCCAGCGCTTGAGAACCCAGACTATGCCAAGGAGTTCCTTGTCATGAATCTCATAATTGAGCTCAGCTGGGAGAAGCTTGCGGCTATCAAATGCAATGGGATGTTTTCCTGAGTCAGAGACCTGACTCAGTACAGCACCCAAGGCATAATCTGATGCATCGGTCTCTACAATGGTGGGTAGAGAAGGATTGGAGCAGTGGTGAATGCCTCTTTGAGTTAATGAAACTGTCTAAGAGCTTCCTCATTGAGGGGAAAACGGGAATCTTTCTTGAGGAAACTAGTGAGTGAACTAATGTTCTTTGAATAATTCTTGATGAAACAGCGGTAAAAATTGGAAAAGCCAAGGAATGATTGAAGAGCCTTGAGGTTTCTTGGAGGTGGCCAATTGAGAATTTTCTGGACTTTTGCTTGGTCCATCTTGAGGCCTTCAGAAGAAACAACATAACCTAAATACTCTACACTAGAAACATGGAATAGGCATTTGGATGCCTTAGCAAAGAGGTTATTGGCTCTGAGTCTGGAAAGAACAGTGGACACATGAGTGACATGTTCTTCCACAGATTTGGAAAAGACCATAATGTCATCCAAATAAACCACAACATAAACATCAAGAAGATCATAAAAAATATCATTGATGAGATTTTGAAAATAAGCAGGAGCATTGGTAAGCCCAAATGGCATAACCAAGTACTCATAACTACCATATTTGGTTCTAAAGCAAGTCAAATGCTCATCACCTTCCTTGATTCTGAGCAGGTTATATGCACCACGCAAGTCAATCTTGGAGAAGATAGAAGAACCATTGAAAACAGTGAGAAGCTGATTCATAGGAGGAACAGGATACTTGTTCTTCCTAGTAACAGAATTGAGTTTGAGGTAATCAACACACAAACGGAGGCCACCATCTTTCTTTTTGACAAAAAGAACAGGTGCTCCTGTAGAAGAGGAGCTTGGCCGGATGAAACCTTTCTCTAAATTCTCTGAAATGTAGGCCCTGAGTGTATCTGTCTCTTGGTTTGATAGAGAGTAGATCACCCCAACTGGAGGTAGAGACCCCTCCAGTTCGATATGATGATCACAGGCACGGTGAGGAGGAAGTTTCTCTGCCTTCACCTTGGAGAATACATCCAAGTATTGGTGATAAACAGAAGGAACAAACTTCATCACGGTTTCTATTTCTTGTGGCTCTTCCTCTTCATCCCACAACTCCTCCAGGGAGTCATGATAAGATGAAGGAGGAAGGTCCATATTCCCAAAGAAGAGATGAAGTGAAGATACAGAATTATCTTCTCCAAAATCTTGAATCTCTTTGAAGACTTCATCTCTAGATGATAGTAATGACTGATGGGAATTAAGGGAAGGAATATGGACAGAAGACGGAAATGATGGTTTTCTAGAATCACCAACCAGAGCTGCACATGATTTGGCAAAAGAACAGTCATTACTAAAAGAAATTGAAGAATCATTATAGTCCTTATGATCAGAGTTAAAGGTGATTAATCCTTGCGTCCAATCAATAAACAGATTAAAATGATTAAGAAAGTCAAACCCCAATATGAGGTATTCTCCGTTGGGAGTATCAATGACTAAAAAGTCCCATTCAAAGCTTGGGAAGGAAGGGAGCTCAACCATATATTTAGTATGGTGAGTCACAAATAAAGAAGGAGACTCAGAGGAGTCTAAAATGATGAGGGGAATCTTCTCTGGAAGTTCTGAAGTAGTCAATGAATACTTGTGAACAAACTTCTTTGCAATAAATGAGTTGTTAGCACCAGAATCAATGAGAATACTGTAAAAAACATAAGAAAGAGAAGAAAAAACAAAGATTTCAAGAGAATTCTTGACACCAGTATTCAGAATGCACAATTGTGCTCTGGATGGAAAACTGTGAAGACCATTGAACACAACATGATCTTCACTCAGGCTTTTCCCTGGCTGGGAAATTTGCCTGACGGTTGGGTAAGCTTGTTTTGAGGCCTTTTGAAACAGGACTCAAGACTATGCTTCCCACCACAATAGGTACAAAGACCCTCCTTGATTCTTCTTTCTTTTTCAGAGTTCATGAGCTTGAAATCTTTATTCAATAAAGAAGAATGGGGCTTGTCCCTCTTCTGAAAATTCTTCTTCTTCTTATGACTTGAACTTGAAGAATTTTGAGGATGAGAAGAACTTGACTTTGAGGCTTCCGGCTTCTTCTCTTGATGATGACTCTTTTTCATTTTGCCTCTCATAGTACCTGGTATCAAGTTCCAGGGTAATTGTCACAGGGGCTCTTGGAAGAAGAGGGCCTGGCACTCAGGAATCAAGAACTCACTTGGAGGGCTCCAAAGATAGAAGAATAATAAGAATGAATTTTCTCTAAGAAAGAATATGGGAGAAAACAAGTATGCCAAAGATGAGATAAGAAAAAGATGAAGCCAATGGCCAAAGATACTAAAGAAGCCAAAAGCCAAGAAGCCAACCAGGTGAATCCTCAATTCACTGTTTCAATCTGCCAGAAAAGGAAATGGAATTAGTATAAGGATATGACCACCAATATCCACTGGACAGGCGAGGAAATAAAAGAAAAAGGGTGCTGAATGACTGACTTAAGATTATCAGTATTAACTTTAATAAGGTAAAGAAAATAAGGATAAAAATAAATCCAATATATTAATTAACTGGGGAAAAAGTCCCCAGGTGCTGAAAGGTGGCCAGTATATGTGAAAAGCTGAAAGATTGATCCTGGAGTTGGATCACCAGCTGTATTGTCCGAATCGGGCCAATACAGTTCTGGCCATCTTGAATTTGAAACTGTGTGATTGAATTCCCACAGTAGAATATGAATTGGCCCAATTGGGCCAAGTACGTACAGGTTGATTGATTACCGCCTGTATGAACCAATTGAGTTGTCCAAGAAGTATTGAAATACTTGATGCCTTGACAACTGATTGAAAAGATGTAATACCTTTTGAGAATTGCCCTTAAAATAACCCTGAATGAAATTGCCAACCCAACTCCTGCTGAGCCAGGTGATTGGAGTCCTTGAATGGTCTTCTGATTGCCGCCATGGATTACCAAACTGATGAGTCCAAAGGTTCTCCTTCGAAATGGGCGTTGGATCTTGGTACCTTGAGTTAAGAAGGTTGATTTGGGTCCTGAAAACGTCACCATTGAATTGCTGAGCAAAAATGGTGCATAATGGTATATAACACCATATATGCACCACTCCTGCAAACTTGAGTACGAGGTGCATGGAGGAATGAAGCAATCCTCCCTTAAGTTGAGGGAAATGCTTGTTGAGATGATTTGGTGGCCTCTGGTGGCTGCCAGAGGCCATGGCGGTGAGGTTGGTCCATGGTGGTCCAGGGCCAAAAATGGGTCCTACGGGATGTATGGCCAAAAATGGATCCAAGGTGTTTTTGGTCCAAGGGATTGGTGGCCAAAAATGGCTCAGGTGGGCCCAATTGTGGTTTGGGACCCACCTGGCCTTGTGGGCTAGGTGGCTGCCCCCTTTTGGCCTCATTGGATTAGGCCAAAAGGGGCCTAATCCGCCTACGGACCGTGGACCGCTTATTACGGCCCACGGACCGTAGAAGCTGTGGGGGGCCTAAATGGCCCAAAAAGGCCATTTAGGCCAAAACCCCCATAATGAAAGGGGTGGCCAGGAAACCAATGAAGGTGGCCATGGGGCCTGGAAGCTCCTAGAAGACAAAGGGACCCCCAGGCCCAAAAACAGTGATGGAGGCCTGGGGGTTGGTGAGGTGGAAATTGGCCAAGAGGACCAATGACGCAGGATATGGCCTGAGGCCATAAAAGATGATGGAGGCCATACGTGGCCAATGGAATGGGTTATGGCGTAAGAGCCATGGAACACCCAAAGGGGTTCAATTGGCCATAAATGATGTGACATGGCCAATTGGCCCCAACTTGGCTCCAGGTTGGATTGCCGCCGCCATCAAGGAGGAGGGTCAAAATACGTGGTTGTGACAGTACCCCCCTACCTTGAATGGTGAGCTCCTGAGCACCAAGGTAAGGTAGAGGCCTGTTAAGGCTAATGAGACGGATTTGACATAAGGATTCCAGAGGTATTGAATCTTGAAAAGAAGAATTGAACTGATAAGCGTATTGGCATATGAATTGAGGTTGACTTGATCTTCTCTTGACATTTGGCTTTGAAAAAGTTGAAGACATGATTTGACATAAAGATTTTGGCATTAAAGAGTTATAAGAAAAGAAATTTTAAAAGAATATAAAGAGTAAAAGAGAAAAGGAAACATATATAAAGAGAGAAAACAGAAAAAATAAAGAAAATGAAATTTGAGGAGGAATCCAATCTTCATCACGGATTACAACAATTGATTTTGAAAGTGACCAAGGACCTGGATAAAAGAATTTGATGCCAGGTGCTCACAGAGTGGCCAAGGTGATGTTTTGACAGATTGTAGACCCCTCAGGGAAGTGCACACCAGGAGAGGAACTTACTTTTAGTAGTTGCCACTCCCGCCAGTGCCATAAATAAGAAAGATCTTGATAAATGAATGTGTTGAAAGAATAAAGTCTTGGGAAGGAGAATAAAAAAGGAATGGTCCATTTGCCCAAGTATAAATGGCCATAAATTTGGAATTCGGATGTTGAAAGCCGGGCCAAGAAGTCTGTGTCCAAATTGAAAAGTGCTCACAGAGTGGCCAAGGTGATGCTTACAACAAGAAGAGTAGAATACCCCTAAAGGTGCATACCAGGAGTGGGACTTACTTTTGGTAATTCCTCTCCCCACCAAGCACCATAAAAATTCAAGCCATTGAAGAATTGGGTCCTGGCTTGTCAGGATATAACGAATGAAAATCTTTGACAAGTTCAGGACAATTCTTGAGGTTTTCAGCTGGTTCCCATGTGGATCCTTCTGCATATTGACTGAAACCTTTCCATTCCACCAGATACCATAATTTTCTTCTCTTGAGCTTTGAATCCAGTACTTGAGAGACTTCCCATTCCTCTTCTTCTTCAATAATGATTGGCGGAGGAGGCTCTTGATGCCGATTTGGGATTGTTGATGTCTTGACTGGTTCCAAGAGTGAGATATGGAAGACTGGGTGGATGGATTTCCATTGAGATGGAAGCTTGAGGTGGTAAGCATGAGTACTGACTTTCTTCAAGATTGGAAAGGGACCCAACCATCTTTCAGACAGTTTCTTGGTGGGTCTAGTTGATTTGATATTCTTGGAAGAAAGCCATACCATGTCACCAGGATTGAAAACTGGTGGACTTGCTCTACTTTTATCTGCATACCTCTTAAACCGGTTTATGGAAGCTTCAAGTTCTCTCTTGACATCTTGCTGTACTGATTGGATTTTTGTTGATAACGTTCCAGCAGGAGTATCTTGAGTGATGTGAACTGAATCAAATTGAGGATCTCTTCCATAAACAGTGAAAAACGGTGATTGCTTGGTTGAAGAGTGGTCAGAGTTATTGTAGGCAAATTCAGCCAGAGGGAGCCAGGTGTTCCAATCATCTTGATGATAACCGACATACATCCGAAGATACTGTTCTAGTATCTGATTTACCCTCTCTGTCGGTCCATCAGTTTCTGGATGGTAAGCAGTTGAAAAGTCTCTTGAAATCTTGAGCTGCTGACAAAGATTGGTCCAGAAGGAAGAAACAAAAAGGGGACCTCTATCACTGACAATGCTTGAAGGAAGGCCATGCTTTGAGAAGATATTCTTGATGAATAAATGGGCCAAATCCAAAGAAGTTATTGAAAACATTGTTGGAATAAAAACCGCCATTTTTGAGAATCTGTCCACTATGACAAGAATTGAGTCAAAAGAATTGGACAGGGGCAGTTGAGTGATGAAATCCATTGAGAGACAAATCCAAGGACCATTTGGAATTGGAAGAGGTTTGAGGAGTCCAAACTTCTTATGGTGGATATTCTTGTTTCTTGAGCACTGTTGACAGGATGATACATAATCCTTAATGAATTGAGTCATGCCGGACCAGTGGAAATCCCGCTTGACAAGTTTGAGAGTCTTCTCTTGGCCAGGGTGTCCAGCTAGAGGAGAGTCATGACGCTTTTGAAGAATGCTGAGTTGGATTGTGGGGTCATTTGGGACCACCACCCGATCTTTGAAGAGGAGAAGTTGGGAAGAGGAGTCAAGAGAGTAATCCTGAATGGATTTACCTTTACCCAAATCTTGAAGGACACTTCTGTACTGAGGATCTTTCCATAATTTCTTCTGAATTGAATCAATCAAATTTGAAAAAGAATCCACCTTGACTGCAAAAAACTTTGAGGGTTGAACTTCATCTTGCTTAATGAGTTGTTGAAAATTCATTGGATTCTTGCTGATGAAATCCTCCCCCCTCTCCGGATAGACGTCGTCCCGACGTGATAAGGCATCTGGAAGAGTTGCTAGGCGGCCAGGGCGGTAAGTGATTGAAAAATGAAATTCAGATAAGAATTCAGCCCAGCGGGCTTGACGGCGAGTGAGTACTTTTGAGGACATGAAGTATTGAAGGGAACTGTGATCGGTGAGAACTTCAAAAGGAGAGGACAGAGAAAGAAGAAAAGCCCTCCAGCGCTTGAGAGCCCAGACTATACCAAGGAGTTCCTTGTCATGAATTTCATAGTTGAGTTCTGCTGGAATAAGCTTGCGGCTGTCAAATGCAATGGGATGTTTTCCTGAGTCAGAGACCTGACTCAGTACAGCACCCAAAGCATAATCGGATGCATCGGTCTCTACAATGGTGGGTAGAGAAGGATTGAAGTGGGAAAGGATTGGAGCGGTAGTGAAGGCCTCTTTGAGTTGATGAAACTGGCTAAGAGCTTCCTCATTGAGGGGGAAACAGGAATCTTTCTTGAGGAAACTGGTGAGTGAACTGATTTTCTTTGAATAATTCTTGATGAAGGGGCGGTAGAAGTTGGCAAAGCCAAGGAAGGATTGAAGAGCCTTGAGGTTTCTTGGAGGAGGCCAATTAAGGATCTGCTGGACTTTTTCTTGGTCCATCTTGAGGCCTTCAGAAGAAACAACATAACCAAGATATTCTACACTAGAAACATGAAAAAGGCATTTAGAAGCCTTGGCAAAAAGGTTATTGGCTCTGAGTCTGGAAAGAACAGTGGACACATGGGTGACATGTTCTTCCTCAGATTTGGAAAAGACCATAATGTCATCCAAATAAACCACAACAAAAACATCAAGAAGATGTTGGAATATATCATTGAAAAGATTCTGAAAAGAGGCAGGAGCATTGGTGAGCCCAAATGGCATAACCAAATACTCAAAACTGCCATAATTAGTTCTGAAGCATGTCAAATGTTCATCACCCTCCTTGATTCTGAGCAGGTTATATGCACCACGCAGATCAATCTTGGAGAAGATAGAAGAACCATTAAAGACATTAAGAAGCTGATTCATAGGAGGAACAGGATATTTGTTCTTCCTAGTGACAGCATTGAGTTTGCGGTAATCAACACACAAACGGAGGCCACCATCTTTCTTTTTAACAAAGAGGACAGGTGCTCCTGTTGAGGAGGAGCTTGGCCGGATGAAACCTTTCTCTACATTCTCTGAAATGTAGGCCCTGAGTGTATCTGACTCTTGTTTGGATAGAGAGTAGATCACCCCAACTGGAGGTAGAGACCCCTCCAGTTCGATATGATGATCACAGGCACGGTGAGGAGGAAGTTTCTCTGCCTTCACCTTGGAGAATACATCCAAGTATTGGTGATGAACAGAGGGAACAACCTTCATCACGGTTTCTACTTCTTCTGGCTCTTCCTCTTCATCCCACAACTCCTCCAGGGAGTCGTGATAAGATGAAGGAGGAAGGTCCATATTCCCAAAGAAGAGATGAAGTGAAGATACAGAATTATCTTCCCCAACATCTTGAATCTCTTTGAAGACTTCATCTCCAGATGATGGTAATGACAGATGGGAATTAAGGGAAGGAATATGGACAGAAGATGGAACTGATGGTGTTCTAGAATCACCAACCAGAGCTGCACATGATTTGGCAGAAGAAGAGTCATTACGGAAGGAATTGGAAGGATCAGAATAGTCCTTTTGATCAGTATTAAAGGTGATCAGCCCTTGCCTCCAATCAATAGAAGGATTAAAATGATTGAGAAAGTCAAAGCCCAATATGAGGTCTTCTCCCTTGGGAGTATCAATGACTAAAAAATCCCATTCAAAGCTTGGGAAGGAAGGGAGCTCAACCATATATTTAGTATGGTGAGTCACAAATAAGGAAGGGGACTCAGAGGAGTCCAAAATGATAAGAGGAATCTTTTCTGGAAGTTCTGACGTAGTCAATGAGTACTTGTGAACAAACTGCTTTGCAATGAATGAGTGTGTAGCACCAGAATCAATGAGAATACTGTAAAAAACATCAGAAAGAGAAGAGAAAACAAAGAATTTGAGAGAATTCTTGACACCAGTATTCAGGATGCACAATTGTGCTCTGGAAGGAAAACTGTGAAGACCATTGAACACAACATGATCTTCACTCAGGCTTTTCCCTGGCTGGGAAAACTGCCTGACGGTTGGGTAAGCTTGTTTTGAGGCCTTTTGACACAGGACTCAAGACTATGCTTCCCACCACAATAGGTACACAAACCCTCCTTGATTCTTCTTCCCTTTTCAGAACCTTTCAACTTGAAGTCCTTATTCAACAATGAAGAATGGGGCTTGTCCCGCTTTTGAGAATGAAATTTCTTCTTTGGTCTTGAACTTGAAGAAACTTGATGATGAGAAGAGTGAGATTTTGAGGCTTCAGGCTTCTTCTCTTGATGATGATTCTTTTCCTTCTGCCTCTCATGGTACCTGGTATCAAGTTCCAGGCTGACGTCCATTAAGTCTTGAAGAGAATCAATGTTTGAAGGATGGGAGGCCAATTGATCCAGAATCCTGGAGGCCAAGCCCTTCCTGAAATGATGAATAAGAGCCCTTTCACCCCAATCCCCAATTCTTGAAATCAAACTCCTGAAGTCGGCAATATACAAAGCAACATGCCCACCTTCTTTCATCCTAAGGCCATCCAATTCAGCTTCTGCTTTTCTAACTTCATTTGGGTCTCCAAATAAAGTGAACAATTGGGATTCAAATAATGGCCAGGAATTGAGGAGATAATTTGAGTATTGATTATTGAGGTTGGAAAGATAAGGCTCAATCCATTTTGCAGCCCTGCCAACTAAGAATGAAGTGGCATAAAGAACCTTCTTTCTGTCTTGAGAGAAGTTTGCCGGATCATTATGAAAGATGAGTTGACAAGATTGAATAAAGCTTCTGACTTTGAAGGGCTGAGTCCCATCAAAGCATTCTGGAGCCTTCATAGATGGAGTCTTGAAGGCTGGTGGTCTTGATAATTCAGAAGAAGAAGCTGCTTGAAGATTGGCCATAATCTGAGTCATTTGCTGCATAATGGCCATTAAAGACGTTTCAGACTGATGAGAGGCAGGCTGATCAGACTGGGCTAGAGTTGGTCCTCTGGTGCCCTCAGATGCTCCCACAGGAGCAGGAGCAGCCTCAGTGCCATTAGACTCTTCCTCTTCCACAGAATTCTCCTCCTCCTCTTCACCATCTTCACCTTGAACCTTGGGACTGGTTCTTGAAAATCCTGGGAATCCGCCAACCACTCCTGATAAAGACATTGATCTTCTTGGCCTCCTTCCTTCCTTCCTGGATGGTGCTGCTCCTTCCATAATGGGTCCTCTGTCCAATCTGGCCCTCAGTTGAGAAACTGCTGGGGTACCGTCAAGAGGAGCCCTTGGAGTTGGAGTCAGAACAGCTTGAGCTCTGGCCTGAGATCTAGTCTGTCTTGCTGGAGATGAATGTTGAACTGGCATGATTTCAGGAATAATCAACCAAATAAATGAAATAAAATCAAAATTTTCTTGAAGTACAAAATCAACAATCAAATCTTGAGGAAATTGGATAATCAATGAATCAAAATTCTTCAAATACGTCAATCAATCAAATCAAATGAGTCTTGAAGTAAAAATCAATATCAATGAGAATCTTGAAGTCAATAAATCAATCAATCAAACAATCAAAATCAAATCAAATCAAAATCTTGCAGAAAAAATCAATCAATAAAAATGAATTCTTGAGTCAAAATCAATTTATGTCAAAAATCTTGATGTGAATAATCAGCAAAATCAATAAAATCTTCAGGTCAATCAATTATGTTGAGGTCAATTTCAATTATGTCAAATTAGTCAATCAAATCAATTTTCAAGTGAATTCTTCCAAAAAATCAAAAATTCTTGAGGAATAAATCAAAGTGAATCCTGATATGAAGAACGTGTCTGAATAACCTGATGAATAACTTGAGAAACAAAGATAAAAAATGCTTGGATTATGGATAAAAATCGATTGATTAAGATTGAGAATGAGATTGAAAAGATAACAAAAAATAAAAAATGGGTCAGCCTTCAATTTTCAGAATGAAGAATGAATGAGAGAAAATTGAGAGGTGACGAAGAATCATAAGATCATAAAACGTTAAAGAATCATAATTTTGATGAAATGAATGAATGAATTTAAAATATAAGAATAAAAGAATGAATTAATGAAGAAGAATTATGAGTTAATTAATATAATGTCACAGGGGCTCTTGGAAGAAGAGGGCCTGGCACTCAGGAATCAAGAACTCACTTGGAGGGCTCCAAAGATAGAAGAATAATAAGAATGAATTTTCTCTAAGAAAGAATATGGGAGAAAACAAGTATGCCAAAGATGAGATAAGAAAAAGATGAAGCCAATGGCCAAAGATACTAAAGAAGCCAACCAGGTGAATCCTCAATTCACTGTTTCAACCTGCCAGAAAAGGAAATGGAATTAGTATAAGGATATGACCACCAATATCCACTGGACAGGCGAGGAAATAAAAGAAAAAGGGTGCTGAATGACTGACTTAAGATTATCAGTATTAACTTTAATAAGGTAAAGAAAATAAGGATAAAAATAAATCCAATATATTAATTAACTGGGGAAAAAGTCCCCAGGTGCTGAAAGGTGGCCAGTATATGTGAAAAGCTGAAAGATTGATCCTGGAGTTGGATCACCGGCTGTATTGTCCGAATCGGGCCAATACAGTTCTGGCCATCTTGAATTTGAAACTGTGTGATTGAATTCCCACAGTAGAATATGAATTGGCCCAATTGGGCCAAGTACGTACAGGTTGATTGATTACCGCCTGTATGAACCAATTGAGTTGTCCAAGAAGTTTTGAAATACTTGATGCCTTGACAACTGATTAAAAAGATGTAATACCTTTTGAGAATTGCCCTTAGAATAACCCTGAATGAAATTGCCAACCCAACTCCTGCTGAGCCAGGTGATTGGAGTCCTTGAATGGTCTTCTGATTGCCGCCATGGATTACCAAACTGATGAGTCCAAAGGTTCTCCTTCGAAATGGGCGTTGGATCTTGGTACCTTGAGTTAAGAAGGTTGATTTGGGTCCTGAAAACGTCACCATTGAATTGCTGAGCAAAAATGGTGCATAATGGTATATAACACCATATATGCACCACTCCTGCAAACTTGAGTACGAGGTGCATGGAGGAATGAAGCAATCCTCCCTTAAGTTGAGGGAAATGCTTGTTGAGATGATTTGGTGGCCTCTGGTGGTTGCCAGAGGCCATGGTGGTGAGGTTGGTCCATGGTGGTCCAGGGCCAAAAATGGGTCCTACGGGATTTATGGCCAAAAATGGATCCAAGGTGTTTTTGGTCCAAGGGATTGGTGGCCAAAAATGGCTCAGGTGGGCCCAATTGTGGTTTGGGACCCAACTAGCCTTGGTGGCTAGGTGGCTGCCCCCTTTGGCCCCTTTTGGCCTCATTGGATTAGGCCAAAAGGGGCCTAATCCGCCTACGGACCGTACGGACCGTGGACCGCTTATTACGGCCCACGGACCGTAGAAGCCGTGGGGGCCTAAATGGCCCAAAAAGGCCATTTAGGCCAAAACCCCCATAATGAAAGGGGTGGCCAGGAAACCAATGAAGGTGGCCATGGGGCCTGGAAGCTCCTAGAAGACAAAGGGACCCCCCAGGCCCAAAAACAGTGATGGAGGCCTGGGGGTTGGTGAGGTGGAAATTGGCCAAGAGGACCAATGACGCAGGATATGGCCTGAGGCCATAAAAGATGATGGAGGCCATACGTGGCCAATGGAATGGGTTATGGCGTAAGAGCCATGGAACACCCAAAGGGGTTCAATTGGCCATAAATGATGTGACATGGCCAATTGGTCCCAACTTGGCTCCAGCTTGGATTGCCGCCGCCATCAAGGAGGAGGGTCAAAATACGTTGTTGTGACAGTAATGTCCATTAAGTCCTGAAGAGAGTCAATTCTTGAAGGATGGGAGGCCAATTGATCCAAACTCCTGGATGGCAATCCCTTCCTGAAATGATGGATGAGAGCTCTTTCACCCCAATCCCCGATTCTTGAGACTAAACTTCTGAAATCAGCAATGTATAAGGATACATGCCCACCTTGTTTCATTCTTAAAGAATCCAACTCAGCTTCTGCTTTTCTGACTTCATTCAGGCACCAAATAGAGTGAAGAGTTGAGATTCAAATAAAGGCCAAGAATTGAGAAGGTAATTTGAGTCTTCATTGGTGAGATTGGAAAGATAAGGCTCAATCCATTTTGCAGCCCTGCCAATGAGAAATGAAGTGGCATAAAGGACCTTCTTTCTGTCTTGAGCGAAGTTTGCCGGATCATTATGAAAAATAAATTGACAGGACTGAATAAAGCTTCTAAATTTGAAGGGCTGAGTCCCATCAAAGCATTCTGGTGCCTTCATAGATGGAGTCTTGAAGGCTGGTGGTCTTGATGCTTCATAAGATGAAGCTGCTTGAATATTGGCCATAATCTGAGTCATTTGCTGCATGATGGCCAATAAAGATGGTTCAGACTGATGAGAGACAGGCTTACTAGACTGTGCTAGAGTTGGCCCTCCATTACCTTGGGATGCCTCCACAGGAGCAGGGACACCTTCAGTACCATCAGACTCTTCCTCTTCCACAGAATTCTCCTCCTCCTCTTCACCATCTTCACCTGGACCTTTGAAAATAGTCCTTGAAGTTCCTGGGAACCCGCCAACTACTCCTGAAAATGAACTTGAACTTCTTGGCCCTCTTCCTTCCTTCCTGGATGGTGCTGCTCCTTCCATGCGGGGTCCTCTATTTAATTGGGCCCTCAGTTGAGGAACTGCTGGGGTGCCATCTAGATGAGCTCTTGGAGTTGGAGTGAGAACAGCTTGAGCTCTGCCCTGAGATCTTGTCTGTCTTGCCGGAGGTGAATGTTGAACAGGCATGATGTCAGGAACAAAATTGAAATAAATGAATCAAAATCAAAATTTGCTTGAAGTGAAAAGAGTCAAAAATCAAATCTTGAGGGGAATCAATGAATCAAATGAAAATCTTCAAGTTCATCAATAAATCAAAATCAAATGATGTCTTGAAGTCAAAATCAAATCAATGCCTTGAAGTAAATCAATTAATCAAATCAAAATGAAGTCTTCAAGTCAATAAATCAATGAATCAAATCAATCAAAATAAAAATTTTGCAAAAATCAATCAATCAAATGAAATCTTCAAGAAAAATCAATTTATGTCAAAATTCTTGATGTGAAAAAGTCAGCAAAATCAATGAAATCTTCAGGTGAATCATTTTTCTTGAGATCAATATCAAATATGTCAAATCAATCAATCAATCAAAATCAAGTGAATTCTTCTTTAAAAACCAAAATTCTCAAAGAATGAATTGATTATGAATCTTGATGTGAAGAATGTGTCTGAATATATTGATGAAAAATTTGAAAATCAGAGAAAATGAAGATGACGCCTGAATTATGAATGAAATGAAAATTTGATTATTTGAAAAAGATTTTAAAAAGAATAACAAAAATAAAAATGGGTCAGCTTTCAATTTTCAAAATGAAGAATGAATGAAAGAAAATTGAGAGGTGACAATGAATCATTAAGTTCATAAGCGTAAAAGAATCATAATTTTGATGAAATGAGTGAATGAAACTATAAAGAAAGAATGAACAGAATGAAAAGAAATTATAAGTTAATTAATATAATGTTACAGGGGCTCTTGGACAGAAATACAAGAGTGGCCTGGCACTCAGCAATCAGGGAACTCACTTGGAAGACTCCAAAGAATAAAGAATAAAGATAATAAGAATGAATTCCTCTAAAAGATATGCAGGTACAAGATGAGATGCAAAAGAGGAAAGGGGAGCCAAATGGCCAAAGAGCCAACCAAGTAAGACCTTAATCACTGTTTCAACCTGCCAAAAATGAATAATGGAATTAGTAAGGATATGACCACCAAATATCCATTGACAGGCGGAGAAAGAGAAAGAGAAGAGTGCTAAATGACTGACTTAATAATATCAGTATTTGCTTAACTAAAATGAAAAGAAAATAAAGATAAAAATAAATCAAAGTATATTAATTAACTGGGGGAAAACCCCCCAGGGTGGAAAGGGTAGCTGGTATATGTGAAAAGTTGGGAGCTTGAGTTCTTCAGGCTGAAAACTGATCTGTATTGATCCTTGAGGCTGTATTGATTGTTTTGGGAATTGATACAGCTGGCTGATATTGAAATTGAATTGGGTTGAATGAATTTCCCATACTTGAAAATGAAATACAGTTCTTGGTGGATCCAGACTGTATTGAAATGAATGTGGTCGTCAAGATGGATTGGGTGGAGCTTTGACACTTGAAAACTGAATGAATGAACTGCCTCTTGAATCCCTTGAGAATGATTGAACAGTATTGCCTTGGAGGAATACTGTGAATGAAATTATCCAATGACACCTTGATGGCGTGATTGGTCTTTGAAGCTGAAACACTTTCTCTTGAGCCTTGATGATTCCTCTGAATGATTGGGTGCCTTGATGACGTGATGAGATGTTGGAATGCTGAAATGACCATTTGATATTGCCACCATTGAATTGCTGTTGAAAAATGACGCACAATGATATATAACATCATTTATGGCATATTGGTTCATTGGCAGGAAGATTATGTCCAAAGGTCTTGAGGTTGAAAGGCAGAGGGGAAAAGGATGGATGTGATGGCTTCAGAGCTTGGAAAGGTGTTTCTGGGCCCTTTGGGGTTTTTGGCCACTTTTGGGTTCTGAGCAAAAAACTGGCCCAAAAGGCGGGAAAGTGTCTTTTGGACACTTTGCGTCAAAGTGCGCAAATGCGCATTATGATCCCAAATGGCCAAAAACAGCCATTTGGGCCATTCCCCCTGGTTTTGAGGGAAATGACCAGAAATACCCATTTGGGCATAAATTGCCGCTATGGGTTCTGGATTGAGGTGAAGGTCAATGAAGGCCCCAAAACACAAATGGTCCATAAGATGATGACGTGGCCATATTGGCCACTTGTAAGCTGGGGTCTCTTTCGTGACTTCCAGTTTATATAAAAGGAATTTAATAAATTCATCAACAGTGGAATAGTGTTAAAATAAGATAACAGAGATGTCACTATGGTTAAATTATAGTATTATTAGAGGGATGAGCTTCACTAATAATATTAAAGATAATTTAGAATTTTAAGTAATATAAATTACTATATAAAAGTATTGAGAGATCTTATATTTTTTAAAGTAATAAATGATTTAATTTAAACTGTAAAAAATATATATAAAATTGAGCTCTGAGGTATCATTCAAAGGTAAGAATGATCCTCCTAAATATTGTAAATACAAAATTATAAATGATGTCATAATAAGATTATTATGACATCATCAAAAGAAATTAATAATGATTTTATTTACAAAATTAAATGATGTCATATGATGTTTTATGACATCATTAAGATTTAAAATAATAAATTTTAATTTTTAGGTTAAAGTTTGAACCTAATAATTGAATAAAATAAAAAATTAAGATGTAGATGGTGTAGCAGGTAAGCCATTACATGCTTGCAGGCTCACACCACTGGTGATGGATATGGCCAATTGGACATAAAAGAACTATGGCTTGATATGCTATATGGGAATCCAAGGAGGTGAATTGCCATGGTTGTGACAGCCAGTATCAGAAAATATCACCCCAAGTGAAATTTGGAGGGTTGGGGATGTCAATCAGATCAAACGCATTCACTTTGGCCGTGTGGTCATTTTCTCTTCAACCGGATTGCTCATTGCCCTTGTCGAATTCCGACCATTCATAACAATGAGTGAAGTTGAGGTAAATCAATGGGATGAATTATCACAATTCTTATTTCACAAAAAGAGATTCACCGACCTGATTGCAACAAATGGGGCATTACTGGAGGGATATATGTTCGCAATTGGGTGGCGCAAATGCAGCATGAAGAATGAACAATTTGGTCTGTATGGAAGTGTCGGGAAAATTGAAAACGCAAAAGATGAATGGCGGAACCAAGGTGCCAATCTTAGCTCGGAGGGTTGCATTCTAGGTCAATCCTTACGATATTTTGGGGATAACTTATTTGAGAAGATTCAAAATTGCTACAACTCATTGGGGGTTCCGTCTTTTGATCAAGTCAACTATGAAGGCAATATTCCCGCAAATCAGGGTGCATGCAAGTTTGCTTCCGCACTCACTTTCACCATGAATGGATTCAAAAACTCACCTCATATTGATAAGGATGCATCACTGTATGCTTTGGGATGGTGGTTTCAAGATGCTGCAACTGAGAAGGGAAATGCTGGCATGAGGCAGAAGAACAATGGGGTTCTGGCTGAGTATTGCTATTGATTGAATTGTCAAGCTCAGTCAAATCCCCTTTGTTTCCTTAAATAGCCACCTGATCACCCAGGAGGGTGGCCATGAGGCCCTCGCTGAATGTGCACGGTGGGTGCAATTCCCAAATGCCCCATGCAGAAAAGAACGTGGTGCATTTGGTCACAAGTGACCCCGGCGAGATTACCGGCCGTATGGCCTGGTAATAGTGTTTGAACAAAGGGGGGGCTGTAAGACAAGTGAATACAGCGTGCGCTTGCCTTGACCCATTGCTCAGGTTTGCTTTTGGGTCATAATTGAAATGCTCAGTGGCTGAACATTTTAAGTGCACAGTAATTGAACTATTTATATAACAATATCAAATGCACCATGCTGAGCCATTGATAAGTCGTTTTTGCATGCACACAATCTGAGCATTTGGCACAGCATTGGATGACATTTCAGCCAGGTGCAGCATTTCAAACGCTTTGGTGAAGTGCTCCAAGCTGAGCCTTCCAATGAACTATTGCAAAAATGGTCCGGGCCATGGCTTTACTGAGCACTTCCACACGGTGCTTTTGACCATGACATGCTCACCTTGCGTGTGCAAATCGGGTGAAATGAAATGCTGAGCATGTGGCACATGAGCTACGTATATGAAAACAATCGGAAGGTGGATACCCATTGGCTATATGCATGCAGGCTGAGGTAGCCTGCATGCTTTCTAATCTGTACAGCCAACACTGTAGTATGCAGTACACCTTTGTAAATTTATGCTGCAGGGAATAGCAAAAGCTGTTCAACAATGTAACATGCAATCACGTCAAGCCATCGAGTCATATATCTCAACTGCATCCCTTTGATGCACCTTGTTGGAGAGCTCTGCCTAACTACGGCACAGATGTGGGTGTAATCCAAGTTAATGAAAGTGGGTCATAATGGGATGACTTATTATTTAGGTCATACACAAACAGTGGATTCACTCTGGTGCCATTGTCGGGCAAAATTTGACTGGCCACGCTTGTTCATCACGCGTGCTCATTGGTGGGCAGGCACACACTTTCATACGCACCCCCGACGGGTAATATGCAGACAACTTTCACACGCCTGGAAGACATTTTACTGCCAGTCTTCCGACTGGCTATTTTCTTGGTCAGGTGGTCAGCTTGACTGCAGATGCTCACCTGCTCAGGTGTGGAAACCTGAGGCCAATCAGTGTGGATTTGCTTCAGCCTCATCCGCATTAGAATAATCCCAACCTATGATTGCTGAGGCTGGTTATGTTTGCGTGGGGATCTCCCACTGTGGGTCATTTTCTGCACGTTTTCACGCGCACTGCGCATGTTGTGACCCCTTGCTTGCAGCCAAAACATCCCTTGGGCGGGTGGCCTCTTTCTCTGGAGTTTGGTACATGCGTGAGGCAAAGACACTGATGCCAATCTTGGTGGTTTTGTACCCACCTCAAATGCAATATGGGTGAATGTATATGTGGATCACGGTTCATGGCCCGCGCCCCCTTTGATCATGCCACACATTCCTCCCTGGAAGCCCAGTAGGCATCAGTCAGCAAAAAACTTCAGGCAAAACCAAGCTCATGTTTGGTGGCACGCCACCAAACATATCCCACCTGCCCACACACAAACATCCCACAATGAGATTTCCCTTTGAAACCGCCAGCATTTCCCAGGAGGTCCCTGTGCAAAAATTAACCTTGGGAAGATACGCTCATTGTTTGCTGTCACACCAGAAAACATGGCTGCATGCGTCTAATATGCCCCTCCACAATAAGTTGCTACAGCCCACCCAATTTTGGATATGCTAATGTCAACCTTGTTCCACCAAAGGATTTGTAACTTGCTACAGATCCAGCAGTCATATCGGTGCACCCACATTTTTTCCACCTTGCCTTGATATATGCCCCGAATCAAATATGAAAATTATGAGCCCAAGAGGCCCACCTCCATCAAGACCATGCCCGTAACCACAGGCCATCCCCCCTTGAGCCCATTGCTGCCTCTCATATAAGTTCCCCACCTGCGCTTATTTGTCTTCATTCCCTTTAGCTAACCCTTCCTGATCATATAATTTCCAACTGTCCCAAAATAATTTAAAATAGCCATCATGTCAACCTGTGAGCCTGTGAGGTATGTATAACATACCCATAAGGCCACAAATGATTTTATAAACAGCTAATTTTGTCTTAAACAGACTTTTTAGTTGAAATTAAACTAAAAAATAACAAAAAATAAGTATAGCTTTATTTTGGATAAACAAAGTTATAAATATTATGTCATTTTTGGATTCTACACCAAAAATAACCTAGGGTACATCCATAAGGTGTTATACCCAAAAAAACTTATTTCTTGTGTTATTAGAAGATTTAAGAATCTCACAGTACTAATGTAACTTTTTTAACATTTTTTTAAAAATTGTTAAATTTAAGCTTAAATAAGCTTAAATTCAAAGTTGCATAAGGTTAATGCAAACTTAACAAAATTTTAGTTAAAATTGAGGTGTGGTGTATATTTACTGAATTGGCTAAGGATTTGCCATACAGAATGTAAATCCTGCGTGAGCTCAATTTAAAAGGGTTTAAAGCCATGGTATGGCTTTAAATAAATAAAAGGGCAAAATCCACGCAAAAAGGTGGGACAAAGGAAAAAGACCAAATAGAGCTGGGGTACCCAGCTTTTTGGATCTGCAATGATTAAATGAAGGTTGTCCACCTGTATTGGAGGATTTTCAACCTTATTTAAACTTTAAGATTAGACTTTGACCCAACCTTAAGGTTTAAACTGGTTTTATCCCAATTCGGACAGGAATTTCAAGCTGCCAAAGGGTAAATCCCAATATGCAGGCTTGAAATCAAGGTTTTAAGAACTGTCAAAGCTTAATAAAGCTTAAAACTTTAAAGTTACAAGCATCAAAACCTTATCAAAAGCTAAGGTTTGGTGTGTATTGCTATTATACGTGGAAAAATAGCAATATCTTCAAAAATTCATTCAAAATCCAAATCTTAATGGATTTGCTTGAAAATTTCACACAGCTTAGAATTTAATATTATCTATATATAAATTAAATTTTAAGTATCCTTTATAAATATATTTCATGGGTAATTAGCCTGGAAATTTACTCTTTTAATTAAGCTCAAAGAAAATTATGATTTCTTTAAAAATTGATTAAAAATTGAGCTTAAGAGATTTCTGCTTGAAACTCTATTTTTAAGTTGTTCATGTGATGAACTTGAATATAAATAAGTTTATTTATATTAAAAACTCAAAATAATTAGTTTAAATGAGGATTAAAGTTACATGGAGTTAATAATAACACTGGTAACTTTAAATTGGAATTAAAAATAAGTTGCCTTAAGTTAAGAACTTTGTTTTTAAGTATGGTTTTTCATTTTTGACCTGAGCACGCCCTCTATATTCATTATGAATCATGAGAGCTGCTCTGAAGACATAAAAAGAGTCTTTTCATCACTGTTTTTGTCCATCATTCATTATCAATCCAATCATATTAGACATTTAAACACGTAAAATTTTATTATTTATAAAATCTTATTATTAAAGTAATTCTTAACTTATTTTATTCTTTATTAATTGTAAATTAAAGAATTGAAGTCATAGAATTCAGATTATTGTTGTAATCATCAATAATATATTTTATATTATAAAATTATCATCTTAAATATCTTTCAAAATCCACAAATTCCTCTTAAAAACTGTTTAATCTTAAATTTTATCATAAAAAGTTGTTTTATCTTTAAAATTATTGATTTTGGGCGTGTTTTTAACTTATAATCATTATCTAATATAATAACTGTTGTTGTTTAACTTGTTGTATTAAATAAATATTATAAGTAAGTTTTCTCTAAAGTTCTATATTTTTTTTATCTAGTATTAGTTTTCTTATATAGAACTTTATTCTATAAGAATTATTTCTGCACAGTGTGTGTTATAATTCTTTCATAAATAATATTTATATTATTTATAAGTGGTTAATATTCATATTTCCACATGTAATTGTCTCATTAAGAGCTTTACAAGTCTTATTGTTATAACTGTCAGTGACTATAACAATAATAGAATAATTATAATTTATTATAATTATTATTTTTTTATTATTATATTTTTATAATAATAATTAAATTTATTTTTTTATATAATTATTTTTAATAATTATATTTAAATTTGTGGTTATAATATTTTATTATATTATATATTTCTATTGAGGACAGTCATAGTACTCTTGATTTTGCTACTATTATCAAGAGTTTCATAGACAAACCTTACATTTGGGGGCCTGGCCATGATTTTAAACCAATTTTTGGGACATAAATCATATTCTAGACCTTATTTTACTATTTTTTGACGTAAAATTGCCATATTTGTCTTAATATTGGCTTTTTTGGGACTTATCCCTTATAAATAATCTTTATAATATTAATAAAGTTAATTTCTTCTTAAGAATATTGCTTAAAACAATATACTATTGAGTGATTTGGAATAAATTTCTTTTGTCTAACTAGTGGCTTTTTCACATCACAGACTTGAAATTTATTCTTTGAGTTATTCTAGTATAAAGTGAATAATAATACAATTTTGATTAATTAACTTGTTAATTGCATAATTATTATTTCTTTAAAGAAAATAATAAATAAAAAAATCTTTAAAAATAAAAATCTTTACTAAAAACATTTTTTTCTTTTATCTTAGACATTTTTCTTTATTTTTGATGTAATTTGCCATAAAATTACATTAAAACAACTTTATTTGATAAGTTGAGTTTATAAGTTATTTTCATTATTTGATAAAATAACTTATATTTTTAATTCTCTCTAGTGTCTTCCATCAGAGAAAACTCTTCAGACTCTGAAACCTCAGAGTCCAGTATTGAAATTCAAACCAGTCCAGCACCAAGGGGTTTGATAACCAAAGAGCCCTTTAAAGGTCCTGCAGGTGAATTAAATTCAATTTTACTGTATTTTTTATTGAAATTGACGTGAAATGACTCCTACTAGAAGTGGAAGTAACTACTCCATCCAATCAAATGGATCTGGACCAGGACATTCCAGCCACAAATCCAAAAGGCAAGAATGTCCTCCCAGAGGAGAGGCACAAATGGAGGATGCCAGAACTTCCACCAGGTCCCAAAGGTTAGCCAGCACCTTTGAACCTCTTCTTGAGAGTCCAGAAGCTGACATAACTGCTATTGCTGTTAGACCTGAACCATTTCCAACAGGCAGCTGTGGAAAGTTATCAATCCCAATGGAAAAACTGGTTCCTGGCGTCAAAACAACAAGAGTGGGAACTCCTTCCAAGTCTTTGGATAGGCACCATGAACTCTTATCTTCAAGTGAAGAAGTTCATGGGGCCAGAAAATACAGAAGAGCTTCTGATGGGTTGGACACCCATGTCTGTCAAAGGACAAGTCCAACAGATAAAAGCTTGGTTGAAAAACCAAAGCATGTTATCAGAGGACCAGAAGAAGAAATTGGCTCAAGGCAAGGACAACAGCCCAGTGGAAGCTCCTCAAGCATCCACAAGGAAAAATCCGCCTCAACCAGTGCCAAACAAGCCCAAGCAAGCCCCAAAAACCAACCAGAAGGGCAAGCAGAAGGCAAAGGGAAAGGCAAAGACCAAGTGGAACAAGCCTTACCCGCAGAATTACAGAACTCCAAAGAAGGAAAAAACAGCCATGGACAATGTGTTCAATATGGCAAGAACTTTGATGGAATTCAAAAACAAGGAGGAGGAAAGATTGAACCAATCCTTTCCAAAGAAGTAGATCTTGTAAAGCTTGTAACTTACTTTGAATCTTGTAATAAAGAAATTATGGCAAAATTTAAAGCATTTGATCATGTCCAACAGAAGTTGGGTAATGAAATATTACAAGTAAAAGACCAACAAAAGACCATAATTGGCCTTGAAAATGTTAATAAGGCAAATACTTTGTCTTTGACACAAATTTGTGAAAGACTTGAGCTTAAAGTTACCTTACTCAATCAACCAGATGAACATTCAATTTCTTTTATAACTGGACAGTTAAAAGAATTGAAAATACAAGTGCAAAACTTGGAAAACTCAACTGGTCACAATGCAGCTCTTTTTCAAGAACAATTGGAAAAAAGTGATAAAGCAAGACTTGAATTGAAAGAAGATATTCAATCAAGTATTAACAATATATCACTAAAACATGAATTGCCAAGGAAATCCACACCAATTCTTGACATAAATTTACTTAACTTGAATAATGAATTACACCATACAGTTTCAAGTCATGACGTGGAAAATGCTTGCAATTATAAGGACATTCCAAGATTAGAGGAATGGCCAACCTTCAGTGGTGAAGGGGAATATAATCATATGGAATTTATGAAAACAATTGATATGTTTAAAGAAGACTTTAACATACCAGATGAATACATAAGTGCCAGATTACATTCATTATTTACCAAATCAGCACAGAAATGGTATTATAAAATGAGACAAGACCATGGTAAACATTCTTGGCCTTGGTGGAAAGAACAATTTATGTCTAAATGGGCAAATGATTCCTGGAGATTTAGAATGGAAAATTATTTTGAAGAAGCCATTTTTAATATTGAGAAGGACAGGCCCATTACTTGGTTTCTTAAGCAGAAGGACAGGTTAACTGCCCTTCATCCTGATATGTCTGAAACAATGATACATAAAAGGATATTAAGAAAATGTGGTGGTGACCTTGAGCATGCTATAAGAAGCAGATGTATTGAGCCTTGCTCTACAGAAGATTATGTCAATGCTATAGAGGACATCACTACTAGAACAAAAATTGGAAGAAATTGGTCCAAAACCCCAATAGACAATAAGACTAGTGGGAAACCAATTTCAAGACCAAACAAACCACATGACAGACCTCCTTTGAAATGTCATAAATGTGGAAGTACATCTCATTTGGCAAACACTTGTCCAAAAAAGACAAGAGTCAATGAGATAAATGTTGAAAAAGTGGAAGACACAAAAGAAACTGATGTATCTTTACATGACAGTGATTCTGAACCTTCAGAAGAAGAAGAAATATCAGAAGAACTGGGTATAGAGAACATTAATGTCTCTTTTGAGGTAACTGAGGTACATACTCACTTACCACAGTATAGTGATGAATGTATGGATCTCATACATATGCAAGATGCCAGGATGCAAATAGCCAAACCTGCCAGAGGTAAAGGTTATACAGCTGGGTCATCTTGTATCACTAATATTGTGATAAATAACATAGAAGCCAAGATACATCTTGACTCAGGTGCTTCTTGCACTTGTGTTGGAAAAGATTATCTTGACAAAATTTATACCAATTGGCAAGACAAATTAATGCCAATTGAAGGTATAACATTCAGCAGTGCTAGCCAAAATATGCACCCATTGGGTATATTTGAAGCAGCAATCATATTTCCTCATCCTGCAGGAAGTATATAACTGAAAGTTGAAACTGTTGTTATGAATAATTGTACTTCACAACACTTTATACTTGGGAATGATTATCTCAATATTTATGGTATTGATATTAATAATCATAAAGACAGGTATTTCACTATAGGGGAAAATAAAAGACAAAAATTTGCTTTTCCTCTAGAAAAAAGAGAAATTACTGTCATTAAACAAGCAAAAAATGTTAATAAGGAAAAATTTGTATTAAATCAATTGATTGAAGCACAAATTAGTCCTGAGTTAACACTGGAAATGAAGCAAGAGCTTATTGAAATTTTATTTCAATACAGAGAAGCCTTTGCTTCAGATAATGAACCACTTGGGGCTATAAAAGGCCATGAGGTGGACATTATGCTCAATGTGGAAAGGCCTTATCCGCCACTGTTAAGAATACCAGCTTACCCAGCTAGCCCTAGAGCTAGAGAAGCATTAGAAAATCATATCAATGAACTGATGAAACTGGGAGTTCTTAGAAAAGTTGGACACAATGAGGAAGTGGAAGTCACAACCCCAGTAATCATTACTTGGCATAATGATAAATCAAGGATGGTTGGTGATTTTAGAGCACTGAATACCTACACTATCCCAGACAGGTATCCAATCCCTAGAATTCATGAGACTTTGACTCAATTATCCAAAGCAAGATTCATCACTTCTATGGATGCTCTAAAAGGCTTTCACCAGAATGTTTTGACACCTCATGCTAGGAAATTATCGAGAATAATTGCTCATTGTGGTATTTATGAATATTTGAGGATGCCTTTTGGTATTAAAAATGCACCCTCTCATTACCAAAGAATGATGAATACTATCTTCCCACATGAACTATCAGAGGGATGGTTAATCATTTATATTGATGACATTATCATTTGTTCAGAAACCTGGCAATTACATTTAGAGAGACTTTCATTAGTACTTAAGAAAATTCTACAAGTGAACATGAAAATTTCTCTTAAAAAATGTAATTTTGGGTTTCATGAGTTAAACGCTCTAGGACATGTAGTCTCAGGACTAAGCCTTGGTGTTGATAAGAACAAATTGGCTGGGGCTTTACTGAAACAGATGCCCCAGAACAAAAAATAAATGATGTCTTTCTTAGGTTTTGCCAGTTATTACAGGAAACACCTTAAAGATTTTGCAATCCATGCCAGATCATTATACAGAATTTGTGATCAACAAACTGTTTTTGAAATGACTCAGGAAAGAATTCAAGCATATGATAAAATGAAGTATGCCTTGACCAATGCACCATTATTACTGATGCCAGACTGGAAACTTACTTTCAAGCTGTATATTGACGCATGTGGTGAAGGTCTAGGAGCTGCTCTTCATCAAGTTCAAATTGTCAATGACAAGCCTTATGAAGGTCCAATTTGTTTTATTTCAAGACAAATTAAACCTACTGAGGCCAGATATGGAGCTAGCCAAATGGAGTGCCTTTTCCTTGTTTGGGCTCTGGAAAAACTTCATTACTATCTTGATGGTAGTTTGTTTGAAGTAATTACTGATTGTAACGCAGTAAAGTCACTTCTTAACATGAAAAATCCAAACAGACACATGTTAAGATGGCAGATTGCTATACAGGAGTATAGAGGCAATATGACCATAGTACATAGAGCTGGAAATATTCACAGTAATACTGATGGCTTAAGTAGATGGGCATTACCCAATACACCTGAAAATCCTGCCTATGTTCCTACAAGTGCAGAACCTCAAATCCCAATTGAAGGAATTAACATCACAGATGTAGGAACAGAATTCTTTGAGGAAGTTGGAGAAAGCTATAAGCAAGATAAAAATTGCCATATACTTACTGCTCTACTTGACAAAGATTGCAAAGATGCAGCATTGGCTAATTTTCTAGATGATATTTGGAAAACATCTTATGATAATGGAAGATTCCATTTGTTTGATGGTATACTATATCATAGATCTAAACACACATGTGTCATGGTCCTATGTAGTAGAATGTTGATTAACACAATACTACTAGAATGCCATTATAACATTTATTCTGGACATCTGTCTGAAGACAGAACAATGGAAAGAATTAAGAAATGTGCCTGGTGGCCATCTTGGAGAAAAGATGTCATTGAGTAATGTCATAGTTGTGATAGATGCCAGAAAGCCAATAAAGCTACTGGTAAAAGATATGGTCTGATGATCCATATCCAACAACCAAGTACCCCATGGGAAGTGGTTCACATGGATTGGGTAACCGCACTACCACCTGGAGGTGATAAAAGTTACAATGAATGTCTTGTTATTGTAGACAGATATAGCAAAACACCAATCTTTTTACCATGTCACAAAGATGACACAGCTATGGATACAGCTCTTTTGATCTGGAATAGAGTAATATCCCATACTGGTCTCTTTAAAAATATCATTAGTGACAGAGACCCAAAATTTACATCACCCTTATGGACTAATTTACATAAGCTTTTGGGTACAAAATTATCATTCTCAACAGCATACCATCCACAAACAGATGGGTTAGCAGAAAGAATTATTCAAACCCTTGAGGACATGATCAGAAGATTTTGTGCTTATGGACTGGAGTTTAAAGATTCTGATGGCTTTGACCATGATTGGTGTACTCTTATACCAGCATTGGAATTAGCCTACAAGACCTTGATCCCTGCTTCAACAGGCAAGACCCCTGCAATGTTGGAAAAAGGATGGAACCCCAAAGTTCCAATTGATACTTTGAAGAAAGATCTGGTTGACATTCATCCAGCTGCTTCAAGCTTTAAGCTATTGCTTGATAGAGTGAGACATCATGCAAATAAAAGCATGAATGATGCCTTTGAGTATGCTAAGCAGAAATGGGTTAAAAGTCATAAATCCCCAGAATTCAAAGTAGGGGACTTAATACTAGTTTCAACCTTGAACTTTAATAATATTAAAGGCCCAAAGAAATTGAAAGATTCCTTTGCAGGACCACTTATTATTAAAGCCTTTCATGGTACAAATGCAATACAAGTAGAACTGTCAGGAGAACTGGAAAATAAACATCCAACATTCCCTGTCAGTCTAGTAAAGCATTACACTTCAAGTGACAAGGAATTATTTCCTTTAAGAAATGAAACACCCTTAGAAGTACCCCCACTAGATCTAAGTGAGGAGAAGAAGGTACTAAAAGTCTTGAAAGAAAGAAGACTTAGGGGAAAAAATGAAAGAGAATACTTAGTCAGGTATAAAAATCCACAACATGAAGATGAGTGGATTGTAGAAAGCAAAATACCTGATTCCCAAACGTTTCTCAGAAGATTCAGACATGAGAGAAGACCAATTGCTCAATAAAAAGTTTGAATTGTGTGCTTTACATACTTAAAAGTAGAAGTAGAGAGGTTGGACAGAGGATTATACCCCCCCAAATAACTTGGGGGTAAACTACAAAAGAAAAATTGTGGTACAATTTTTTTTGGTGGTAGGGAATGTGAGCCTGTGAGGTATGTATACCATACCCATAAGGCCACAAATGATTTTATAAACAGCTAATTTTGTCTTGAACAGACTTTTTAGTTGAAATTAAAATAAAAAATAACAAAATATAAGTATAACTTTATTTTGGATAAACAAAGCTATAAATATTATGTCATTTTTGGATTCTACACCAAAAATAACCTTGGGTACATCCATAAGGTGTTATACCAAAAAACATTTATTTCTTGTGTTATTAGAAGATTTAAGAATCTCACACTACTAATGTAACTTTTTTAACATTTTTTTAAAATTGTTAAATTTAAGCTTAAATAAGCTTAAATTTAAAGTTGCATAAGGTTAATGCAAACTACCAAAATTTTAGTTAAAATTGAGGTGTGGTGTATATTTACTGAATTGGCTAAGGATTTGCCATACAGAATGTAAATCCTGCGTGAGCTCAATTTAAAAGGGTTTAAAGCCATGTTATGGCTTTAAATAAATAAAAGGGAAAAATCCACGCAAAAAGGTGGGACAAAGGAAAAAGACCAAATAGAGCTGGGGTACCCAACATTTTGGATCTGCAATGATTCAATTAAGTTTTTCCACCTGTATTGGAGGATTTTCAACCTTTATTAAACTTTAATATTAGACTTTGATCCAACCTTAAGGTTTAAACTGGTTTTATCCCAATTTGGACAGGAATTTCAAGCTGCCAAAGGGTAAATCCCAATATGCAGGCTTGAAATCAAGGTTTTAAGAACTGTCAAAGCTTAATAAAGCTTAAAAACCTTAAATAAGCTTAAGACTTTAAAGTTACAAGCATCAAAACCTTATCAAAAGCCAAGGTTTGGTGTGTATTGCTATTTTACGTGGAAAAATAGCAATAACTTCAAAAATTCATTAAAAATCCAAATCTTAATGGATTTGCTTGAAAATTTCACACCGCTTAGAATTTAATATTATCTATATATAAATTAAATTTTGAGTATCTTTTATAAATATATTTCCTGGGTAATTAGCCTGGAAATTTACTCTTTTAATTAAGCTCAAAGAAAATTATGATTTCTTTAAAAATTGATTAAAAATTGAGCTTAAGAGATTTCTGCTTGAAACTCTATTTTGAAGTTGTTCATGTGATGAACTTTAATATAAATAAGTTTATTTATATTAAAAACTTAAAATAATTAGTTTAAATGAGGATTAAAGCTTCATGGAGTTAATAATAACACTGGTAACTTTAAATTGGAATTAAAAACAAGTTGCCTTAAGCTAAGAACTTTGTTTTTAAGTATCGTTTTTCAGTTTTGACCTGAGCACGCCCTCTATATTCATTATGAATCATGAGAGCTGCTCTGAAGACATAAAAAGAGTCTTTTCATCACTGTTTTTGTCCATCATTCATTATCAATCCAATCATATTAGACATTTAAACACATAAAATTTTATTATTTATGAAATCTTATTATTAAAGTAATTCTTAAGTTATTTTATTCTTTATTAATTGTAAATTAAAAAATTGAAATCATAGAATTCAGATTATTGTTGTAATCATCAATAATATATTTTATATTATAAAATTAGCATCTTAAATATCTTTTAAAAGCCACAAATTCCTCTTAAAAACTCTTTAATCTTAAATTTTATCATAAAAAGTTGTTTTATCTTTAAAATTATTGATTTTAGGCGTGTTTTTAACTTATAATCATTATTTAATATAATAACTGTTGTTTTTTAACTTGTTGTATTAAATAAATATTATAAGTAAGTTTTCTCTAAAGTTCTATATTTTTTTATCTAGTATTAGTTTTTTTATATAGAATTTTATTCTATAAGAATTATTTCTGCACAGTGTGTGTTATAATTCTTTTATAAATAATATTTATATTATTTATAAGTGGTTAATATTCATATTTCCACGTTTAATTGTCTCATTAAGAGCTTTACAAGTCTTATTGCTATAACTGTCAGTGACTATAACAATAATAGAATAATTATAATTTATTATAATTATTATTATATTTTTATTATTATATTTTTATAATAATAATTAAATTTATTTTTTTATATAATTATTCTTAATAATTATATTTAAATTTGTGGTTATAATATTTTATTATATTATATATTTCTATTGAGGACAGTCATAGTACTCTTGATTTTGCTACTATTATCAAGAGTTTCGTAGAAAAACCTTACACAACCCCTTCACAACCACTTTGCATTGGGATGATTAATATTTGTATTCAAATAAATAGTGATCTAACCTTAAATCCTGATACTTCCCACTTAGCTTCTTGGATTATCCTATGGCCCAATCAACACAACATATTTGTATATCTCTCCAATCACCAGCGTTCTATTGGCTCTCTCCCTGGAACCCTTTCCCAAACATTGATACCATTCCTTGGGGAACCAAAAACTTTCATGCACTGTGGTCCTGGTGGGGCATGGATTGAAAATTGCCAATCCAATCCTACTCAAATATTATTTGTTGAGGGAGTATTTATGACTGTTGCAAATGATCCCTCCTCATCTCAGAAACCCAATCTAGCATTGATGTTCTTCACATGGTAGCCAAACATTCTATTCATAATGGAAAGCTTTCGAACACAAGATTTCAATCTTAAAATGCCCAAAGAATATGACTGTAATACTCATAGTCAATGTCAACTCTTTACTCCCACATTTCCTGCTTCAAACTTGACTCCAGCTTCATATCCTGCTGTTTCATCATTGATTTCCAAGCAAAAACTGATACAATTACCCAGTGGATCAGACATCCCCATGATGACCCTGCCCCATTCCATTATTCAAACCGCCCTCCTCCCTCATCAAAAGACCGGACTAGCTTTTCTCTGCGATTGAGAAATCCCCAATGGCCAATCAGCCCGTAACCTTTGGGCCAACTCACCCCCAGGATCCACTTTTAATGCCAGGCACATCTTTACAAACAAGGTCGTTAGCTCATTTGAATCCCTTTTGACCAATACCCCTCCTGGAGGACTGCTTGCGGATGATATGGGATTAGGTAAAACCATTCAGGCCATTGCTCTGATTGGTACCTCCAAGGAGCGGATGATTGCAAACCCCCATTGCTCCACGCCCACCATGATCATCTGCCCCCCTCACTTAATTACCAACCGGCAATCAGAAATATCCAAGCATGCTCAGGCTGGAGCGCTGCATGCCAAAATCTACCATGGTCCCACTTGTCAGTCATTATCCAAGGCCAACATCTTCAGATATGATATCATAATCACTTCTTACAATACTATCACCCAAGAATTTAAGCAAACCAATACCTCTACATCATTCATTTTTCAAATCAATTGGCATTGTATAATTTTGGATGAAGCACAGTGAGTGTCTGAGCTTAAATGATTCAAATTACCTTCTATATCCAATACCCCTTTCCCCATCTTACAGCTATATTTGCTCTCAATACACTGCCACTCACCATGCCATTAATAGCCTCCTTTCATCCCGTCAAATATGTTTAACGGGCACACCTATTCACAACACCATTTATGACCTTTTGGGCATAATATCATTCATCACTCAACCCCAGAGCTCCGATCAAGATAACTGGTCACCATTCATCCTGAGTAGTCTTTCCAAAGGTTGCAATGATATTTTGCATTTGGCATTGCGGCATTTAAGTTTGCGCCGCACCAAAACCACACATCTCAAATCCCTCCCCACTATCAGCCATCATTATGAGCTGCTTTCACTCAACCCGACCATGCAGCAAGAATATTCCACATTATATGAAGAATTCCTATCATCCAAAAGGAAAGGACCAGGAGAATTTTTCAGAAATATTAATAAGCTGCGAATATGTTGTAACCATCACATCATGCTTAACACAATTGCGGAGGCGGATTTGGAAGACCCCAAGGGCAGGAGCACTCAGGATAACTCCCCAACAATCACAAAAACTATTTTGGATGTGGAAACATGAATGATGAGTAGTAAAATTGCACACCTCCTACAAAGCTTAATGAAGAACAAACAAACAAGGTGTGGTCCAACCAAATTGGTGGTTTATACCCAATGGACCCAATTTCCAGATTTGTGCGTTGATTCTAATATTCATACATTACCAATTGAATCCATCTGACTTTTTTATATTGTAGAATTGGTATTGCACTTGCCCATCACTCTATCCTTTCAGCATGAATTGATGGAACAATTACAGCACGAGCACAGGAGAAGGCACTGGAGAATTTCTTCAATAATCCTGAATGTGAAGTACTGATTGCATCCATTGCCGAATCTGAAACTGGCCTCAATATAACTTGTGCTAATATGGTCTATTTAGTGGTGAGGGGACCCTCAAAACTCTACCCTGATTTGTGGCCCCTGACATCCACATTTCCAGGAGCCCAATTGGAACCCAGCCATTGAGGCTCAGGCTGTTGATTGACTCCATCATATTGGCCAACAACAACCTGTAAAGGTCATCCACTATATCACTCCTCATTCAGTTGTGTTCAACATGCGGAAGGTATGTTTCAAGCTCATCTTTGACCCTGATTGTATTGCTATTCTAAAATCTTTCCTTATGGAAATGCCATTTTCCAAACACCAATAGGTACAAGAAAAGAAAAAATCATTCACTGCATGAGCCTTAGTGATATTATATAAGTTGCGTTTGACCAAGTTGATCACACCTGTGCACCCTGGCACAGGTCCACAATTATGAACACCATGAGCCGGATTGAACTCCTTCAATATTTCCTCAATGAAAATGAGCAATAGAGTATTATTTCTGAGGGAGACGGTGATACAGTCCAACTCATATTGTCTATATTCTGACATATTTAACCAGTTTTTGCATCTTTAAGAAATAATAATCAGATTGTATTACACCTGCACAAATAATTTACAAAATTTTAATTTGTAATGGTGCTATACATTTATATTACTAAGTTATTGCAGAGCATCACCATTTGGCCTAATAACTGGCATGTCAAGTATTTTGAGGGCGCTAGTCTGCATCTTACTACAGCTTTTGAGCTAATCTTGATCAAATACCTGAAATGATAAGCCTTCCGGAACATCACCATAATCTGTTGATCGTAATTCTGGCAATCTATCAATAGTTTTTTTACCCTTTTTTTAATGCAATTACAAAACTCTATGTCTCAATACATTTTTAATACCAATTCATTAAATAACTGGGAGCGCCAGCGTAATCCCACTTTGTGGTAAACTTGAAGGCCATTTTTGAGTACCTCCTCAGTATCTGAGCATACTCGAGGGTCATTGAATTGTGATGCTAGAATGGGAAATTTAGCTGTATCACACCATTCACGATGGCGCTCACAGGTCTGCACATAATCAACTAGATCATCATCAGTCTTTGCTCACAATGAAGAAGAGATACATTAGCTAACCCTTTGATGAATCTTTGCGAGCTTTTGATTCTCCTTCTTTTTAACCAAATACTCCGCATCCTTTTGAATAGACTTCCATTCTCTTTTCAAATAAGTGAAATATTGCTCCATTAAAGCCGCCACAACCCCATAGTTATTATGATCCTTGTTCCAACAGTAATGATGAAACTCAGTGCTGACAAGTGCAAGACGGAATGTATGGTAAAACACCATAGACATCAGCTCATTGAACGGATGTTGCCATGAGCTCTCCCAGTCCCAAGTGAATTGCTTTAGTCCTAGCTTGTGGAGCTCATTTTCGCAGTAGCTTTGGAAACACTGAGACTGAACCTGTGTTGATGGCTCATTGAAAACATCTTTGGGGACATATCCAAGATGACCATCCACTTGAACTGCAATTTCACGCTCTTCTGTGCTTGGTGGTGCTGGTAGTGAGGAAAAATCCTTATCCCTAACTTTGAGTAGGAACAGGCAATGGGCATGTACTGCTGATCTCATTCCATGGACATTCTCTGGAAGTTCTGCTTTCAGCCATTTTTGTTGCTCCTTCTGGCTTGCACGTTTTGCCACATTGTGAGCTTTACGAGCCTGGTTCCTTTTCTGTCTGACCTCGGATTGTTCAAGCATACTCTGGGCAAGGGGCATTTGAGGATGGGTGAACTCACTATTTGACTGAGTGCCATGCTCATGAGAAGTGAAATTGTCCCTCCTTGGTTCATCATTTGTTTCCATTTGAGTCGGAGACATGTTCTCATCCTCATCATCCACCATTTTTTCTCTTGATGAACTGGCATGAGCTGTTCTTGGCTTGGAGGCATATGGATGATGATGTCCAGTGACTTTCTCTTTATGGACCAGAGGTGAAGATGCATAAAGGTCATCACCTGCCATGCACATCATCAGTTAACACATCAAAAAATTAATGAAGACTGGTCATACTCACAATCTTCAATTGACTCCTGAGATCGGACTGACTTGCCTTTAGGTGCCATATCTAACCCATGAAACAAAAATATCAAATTGTGAAAAAGGTTATACTCCGAAATTTAAATGACTTACTTTGCTGAAGTGTCAATCCTGGATTTCCCTCCAACAGACCACTCCAAGTTACCTTCTCCAATGGTCTTTTTTGTTGCCCCCCATCCACACGCCTTTCATTGCCCACATGAACCTGAGATCCTGATGGAATATTGAGGGTTGGCTGTTTACTTTGGCCAAAGGGATCCTGGGATGCGACTGGATTCCGACCGGCATTAAGAAGGAGCTCACATGGAAATTTTGATTGGGGATTAGCATTTGATGAGATTTGAGGTGTGCCTTCTGGCCCCTGAGACACATGCGTTTGTGTATTAGTGGGATTTGGGGGAATTGGAGTGACAGAAATATTTGGGATCGACCAAGTGCTTGAAGTTGGAGCCTTTGGATTTCCCACATCAATGTTAAGACCTGATACATTCATTGAGGATGCAATAGGGGTTGTGAGAGGAATGTTGGGACTCAATGGTGACTGTGTTTGAACATATTCTATGCTAGATTCACTCTCTGAGGCATGAACAGAACCTGAACGGGATTTATGTGACTTGGAAGATGACATAAGGGCCAAAAAAGTAAAGTAATATTTTTAACTAGATAAAACACCTCAGTATTATGATAAAATAGAGTGATATGAGATGAAATCTTTTCAAATTTAGAATAGAGATATTCTATGAATATTTCTAAAAAGTGTCTCATTGGAAGTCTAATAAGCCTCTTTTTAGGAGAATCCTCCCTACCTCCCCTTGAGCTCCTCTGCTTTTGTCGGAAACCACCCTGCATGGCCTACCACCATATAATGTAATATTCCCTTGATCTCAAAGGGGACCCATTATCCATAAGTAATCATATTTGGTAACATTCCCGCCTCCCCATTGTCACATTTTGTGAATTATCCAAACTGCCAATATATGCATTGAAATTCCACAGAAATGTACATCTGTAAAGGGGTATATTCATGAAGGATTTACCCACAAAAGAGACATCACCTTTTCAAGAAAGGAGATACAATCCAAATCACATTCCAACTGATTAAAAGCCTGCTTCACTCAGACCAAATACCAAGACTTTAGCTGCACTCCAACCCCTTTTGTAATAAAGTTATATCGTAATGTCTGTAATAAGGTTTAAGCCATGTACAATGGCGTGCCAGCGTACATGGTTTGAATGTCAATCCCCTCAATTCAGTTTTGACACATCCCTATTGGAACGCTCCTCAAGGGTCAAAACTTCAGTATCACCATGTGTAAATAAAATAGAATATGTATGAGCATTGAGCAGCATGGCATTTTACCCAATTAAACTCCTAACCAACTCCGCCATCCAGATGAGACATGTTACACTTTGTCAGCTGCAGCTCACGCACCATTACAAATGGGATGAAATTCTCAGATGGCTCAAATCATCTCCCCCTTCATAAATAATCACTCAATTTTTTTTCCAATTAATAACACTCCTAAACACTTTCACATCAGCCATAGATATTTATACACAAACCAACCGTACTTTCAATTCCTGCAACAATGACAACCCGCCGCTATTCCTCAATGCGTATATGCATGTGTCAACACTGCTCAACTCAAACACACTCTTCCCCTGAGGGTGATAGGCACGGAGTTGCCTTCACACCTTTCCAATATAAACAGCACATTAAAAAGCTCAAATCAAACATTGCACCCAAATCTCTTCCAAACATCCCTACTTCTGCATCAGTATCTGAGTGCCCACAACCTCTATTGGATCAAATATTCCCAGCTGATTATTCACCATTGACCCACAGCACCGGGTCTCAATTCAACTGCACAGAAACCATACAGCAGCAGTCAAACCCTTCCCCCACAAGACCTTGGAATGATAATATCTGCCATTCTATCATTAAGGTATAATATACCCTGCAAAGCTTCATGCATTCTCAACCCCGCCCTAAACCTGCTGATCAAGTCCAGCATCTCAAGCTCCGGTGGTCCCCCCACTCCTGCATTCCATATACCTCAAGATCTGAGTACCATATTTGAACATCTCCAATTGGAACCAGTGATTCAAAACTATATATGTTGTCCTCAATGTTTCTCTCTTAATGGCCTTACTGAATCAGTCACAACTGACCAACCCCACTGTCAACGCCATCATGACCCCAATGATCATGATCCCCCTTTCACACAATCATTAGGCAAATTCATCTATTCATTTGAATCCTGCACCCAAAACACAACCAACATGAAGCAAAAATTTATACCAACAAAACATTTCATTTATCAACTATTCAAAAATTGGCTTGCCAGATTTCACCAGTGGGCTGGAATTATGGAAATTCTGCATCAACATCAACAATCCCAAACTCCCAAAGGTTCCCCAAAATGTGATGTCTGGGATGGATTGGTCTGGAGACGCTTCACTGGCACTAGAAATATCAATGACCCCCCATTCATGTCCATTCCTGGTGCATTGGCCTTCTCCATTTATGTGGACTGGTTTAATGCACATGGAAAGTCAACCCGGTTGGAAAGCATTGGACCTATCATGCTTATTTGTCTTAATCTCCCCCCAAGTGAAAGATTGAATCCAGAGAGTGTCTATGTTTCAGGAATTATCCCTGGTCTGAAGGAGCCAACTTCCCTTCAATTGAATTACCTATGAGCTATGGCAAGCTTACCATTTTTCACCCACCTCAACAGGTCCTTCAGGATCCTTTATCCATGTTGCCATTCCCACAGCCATTGCCGATGTGGTTGCCATGTGCAAGCTTACTGGATTTATTTCCCATTCAGGCAACCACTTTTGTAACTTTTGCACCATTCAGAAAGCTCAAATTGAAGAAATTGGTCCTCAATTTCACTACACATGCTCATATCAAAATAATAAATCAACCATTGCCAAATGCCTTCAGGCAACCCCACAACAAAGACAAGCAATTTTCTCTGAGTATGGAGTGCAATATTCAATTTTAGAAGACCTTCCATATTGGGATGCAACCAGAATGGTTAATCTTGACATAATGCATAATTTAATACTGCGAATTTTGAAGGATTATGCAACTTTCAAATTGTACATTCCAGAGTCCAATTCAAAAAATTACCTCAGGTCCTGCAGGAAATCCAATGACACCAACAGTTCAGACTCAGATTCCATTACTGTCACAGGGGCTCTTCTAAAATGAAGAGGGCCTGGCACTCAGTGAACAGACTTACTTATGGAGGGCTCAGAAGAAAATACTCAAATGATAAGAGTAATGGAGTAAGAGGATAAATTCGTAGTCATAAAATAATAAGCAAAAAAGATAAGAGATACAAAACAAAAGCAATAATAAAGAGCCAACCACAAATAATCCTGAGTCACTGTTTCAACCTGTTCAGAAAAGAGAAAAGGAATTAATAAGGATATGGCCACCAGGACTCTACTGAACAGGTGAGGGAAGGCTAAGACTAACTTAATAAGTAATAAAATAATATTCCAAAAGTGAGAATAAAATAATATTAAATAATAAATCAACTATTTTAATTAACTGGGGGAAAAACCCCCAGGTGGGTGAAGAGGGGCTGGTATATGTGAGAAATGCCAGCCTTGGAGTTTGAGTGTTGAGATACTGGCCTGTATGCTGGAAGAAGTTGGATGTGGGATTGAATCCTGTATTGGTGAATCCAATACAGGTTATACAGTCAATACAGGTATTTGTGCCTGTATTGATTACAGGACTGTATTTGGTGAATCCTGTATTTGGGTCTTGCCTGTATGAAAACTGTATTGAGGTCTGGAACTGTATTTGGAGACTGTTGAATGAAACCCCCTTGCTGATTGGGTTTTGAGGGGTATCAATGAAGTAATGATTGTAGAATATGATTGGTAATGCCCCTGCCTCCTTGGCTGTGACATTATCCCCCTCTTGAAAATGGTGAGCTCTGAGCACCATAAGTACAGTGAGTCTTGATGAGCTTGAAACAATCCATACAGTTCTTTCCCCCAATTCCTTAAATTATCCCATTAAGCCTTCTTCTTCAACAATACTCAAACAAACCTTCACTTGATAACTTGTAGGTATTTTCCCCTTGATCTTGATTCTGAATTCCCTCTTTTACTTCAAAATACTTTCATTCCTCTTAAAATTTCTTCTTTCTTGTCTTGAGTGTCTTCACCAAAACTTTTCTTGAGTCCTCATGGCTTTTGAAAAGTGGGTGACCTGGGTTTATGTCCCAAGAGCACCTGATATCATCATAATTTTCATCATGAGAGTGTTGGCATAAGGTGGCCAATACTTGAGGTTATGGACCATTTCAGAGGTCCTGGCCAAAATCCTTGATTTTGTGTTTAAAAGGGGATTTTAGCCAATTTGCGCAAAAATGCGCAAAGTGCACAAATGCGCATATATGCCATAATGGCATATAATATTGAAAAAATTGAAAAACTTGATTCTTGATGAAAAATTGGCCTTATAGAGTGTCCTGGCCATTTTGCGCATTTTTGCGCAAAATGCGCAAAAAATGCGCAAAGTGCGCAAATGCGCATATATGCCATAATGGCATATAATATTGAAAAAATTGAAAAAAACTTGATTTTGATGAAAAATTGGCCTTATAGAGTATCCTGGCCATTTTGCGCATTTTTGTGCAAAGTGTGCAAATGCGCAATCATGATGAAATGGGCCAAAAAGGCCTTTTGAAGCCTTTTGACAAGATGAAAGGGCCTTTTGCGCAAAAGTGCGCAAAAAGTGCGCAAATGCGCAAAATTGCGCAAAATGTGCAAATTTTCCAATATGCCTAATTAAGCATATTTTGATGGAAAATGATAAAAAATGAGCTATTTTGAAGTTTTGAGGTCTGATGTGGCCATTTGTGCCAAAGTGCATAAATCCATGAAATTGGCCAATTGGGCCATTTGAAGCAGTTTTTCTTCTTTTAATCTTGATTTCTTCTTGAATGTCTTCCTTCCTATCCCCTCCTTGACTGGTCAATTGCCATAAATGCCTTGCTGACTTGCAATTGCCCATAACTCTCTTGGTCTTGAATTTGAAATTTTGACTTGAAGATGAGTTCAAGGCTGACTTCCCTTTGTGATTCCAATCACTCTGATTCCCCACCTTCTGTACTTTATGGTCCTGGTGTTTTTGATAACTTGAGGGAGCTTTCTGAAGAGAGTATGGCCCCTACAGAGATTTGGGACATCAAGAAAACCTATAATGGTTTTAAATCTGTCAGAGTTATTGAACCACCCTGCACCAATTGTAAGAGGAAAGGGATTCCTTGTGTGGAATCTGCTACTGCTAGGTCCACCAGGTGTCAATTTTGCAATCTTGGAAAAAGAAATTGTTCTCAAGCCCACTATAGCTTTCCTGAAGATGCCAGAAGATTATGGAGCAGCATCAAGAAGGGTGGAAGATTTGGATTGGAAGCTCCTGTTGATGAACCTCCCACCTCTGATGCCACCTCTGGTCACTCCAATTGTGAGTTGATTGGCCATAAAATTGATGGGTTACTGACTTCTATGTTTTATTTTCTTCTTCTTCAGTGACTGGATCTAGAATGAGAGGTGTCCAACAATGGAATAATACCAGTGGTTCCTGGGCAGCCATTGGAGGATCAATTCACCCCCAAGGAAATCCCATTGGAGTGGCCCCAGAGGTTCCCATTTTGGTTACCAGAAAGGATGGAAGACTTGGAAAATTGAAGAGAAATTTGGTGGTTCAAGATGAAAATGATACTGATGCTGAAGGTAGTGATGAGATTGATGGAGAAGAGCTTGAAATGACTACCCCAATCCAGAAAAGAAGAATCCAATCCACCTCACAATCCCCAGTCCAAGCCAGTACCACCCATAATGAAGTGATCAGGTCCCCCCAACCACCTCAGCTTCCAATTAGATCCCCAACCAGGCCCTCCACACTTGCCTCCACCTCTACCAATATCCAACCACCAGTGGCCAGCACTTCTAGAGACCCAATGTCTCCAGAGCCTGAATCAATCTTTGAAAACCGTCGCCACTGGAATATTACTGGCAACTTCACTGATCAGAAAAGGGTGAACAAGAAGGTGGTCACCAATCTATTTGCTGAAGTTGATGCTTTGACTGAGGTGTTTGTTGATAAGGCTATGAAGAGTGCTATTCCAGGGGAGCCCACTGCTGCTTTGGCCAGGGAGGCAGTTGCTTATGAAGATGCCATGGTTGCTAAGTTTAGAGAAGCCTTGAAGAAATTTTGATTAGGATTATCTGTAGCTGGTCTTTACCATTACTAGTGTTTGCTCTTGATTATTACATAAATTGACTCCCCAAACAAGATATGGGAGTTATGATTGCTGCTTTTGAAACAAGAAATGAAAGATAAATCATACAAGTAAAAGAAATAAAAATAAAAAATAAAAATGAAAAAGAATTGAGAGAAAGAGAGAGTAAAGAAAGAAATAAGAAATTCCTGAGGGTTGTCCTTCTTGTGGTGAGTTTCTTGATTTTGGCCAAAATGTTCTGAAAGATAAAACCAAGCATTTGATTCTCACAGCGTGGCCAAGGTAATGTTTTACAAGGAGTAGACCCCGCAGGGATGCATACCAGGAGATGGAACTTACTTTCATAACTTCCACTCCCCACCAAGCAGCATAAATGAAAATTGAAATATGCCATAAGATGAATTTGATAATGAATGTCTTGAAATATAATTTATGGCATGATTTAAGAAAGAAGAGAAAATAAAAGAAAAGATTGGGCCAAATCTTGATGAAAGGTCCAAATCTTGAGGGTATTATGTTGTAAGGCCTTCTGAACCTGTCCAAATAATTGACAAGTGCTCACAAAGTGGCCAAGGTGATGCTTACAACAAATTTGGGTAGAATACCCCCTTAAAGGTGCATGCCAGGAGAGGAACTTACTTTCATAAACTCCAATCCCCACCAAGCACCATAAATCAAACTCTTGAGGCATTTGGGCCAGGCTTGTCTGGATACAAAGTGTGAAAGTCCTTGACAAGGTCTGGGGAGTTGGTGAGGTTGGAAGCTGGTTCCCAAGTTGTTCTTTCTGGGTCTTCATTGAATCCTTTCCACTCCACTAAATACCATAATGAACCTCTCTTGAGTTTTGAGTCCAGAACCTGAGCCACTTCCCATTCTTCTTGCTCTTCCACTATTACTGGAGGTGATGGCAATTGGTGTTGATTTGGGATAGTTGATTGCTTCACTGGTTCTAACAAGGACACATGGAACACAGGGTGAACTGACTTCCATTGTTGAGGCAACTTGAGGTGATATGCATGGCTGCCAATCTTCTTGAGAACTTCAAAGGGTCCCAACCATCTTTCTGAAAGCTTTTTGGTGGGTCTTGTTGTCTTGATGTTCTTGGAAGCTAGCCATACTTTGTCCCCAGGTTGGAAATCAGGTGGAATTGCTCTATTTCTATCTGCATACTTCTTAAAACGCTTTATTGCTGACTCTAATTCTTTTTTGACAACTTGCTGTACTGATTGGAGTTTTGATGATAACTTTCCAGCAGGTGAATCTTGAGAAACATGGATTGAGTCAAAGCTGGGATTTCTTCCATAAATGGTGAAAAAAGGTGATTGCTTTGTGGATGAATGTTCTGCATTATTATAGGCAAATTCAGCCAGAGGGAGCCAGGTGTGCCAGTCATCTTGATGGTAACTGACATACATCCGAAGATACTGTTCTAGAATCTGATTTACCCTCTCTGTCTGTCCATCTGTTTCAGGGTGAAAGGCAGTTGAAAGATCTCTTGATATCTTGAGCTGCTGACACAATTGAGTCCAAAAAGATGAAACAAATAATGAACCTCTATCACTAACAATACTGATTGGAAGACCATGTTTGGAAAAGACATGACTAATGAATATTTGAGCTAAGTCCAAAGCAGTGATTGTTGAAGAAGTTGGAATAAATATTGCCATTTTTGAAAATCTGTCTACAACTACTAAAATGGAATCAAAGTTGCTTGACAAGGGCAATTGAGTGATAAAGTCCATTGATAAAGAATTCCAAGGACCAGATGGAATTTGAATAGGCTTGAGTAATCCAAACTTCTTATGGTGGATGTTCTTGTTTCTTGAACATTGCTGACATGAGGACACATAGTCCTTGATGATTTGATTCATGCCAGCCCAATAAAAATCCCTCTTGATGAGCTTGAGGGTCTTCTCCTGGCCAGGATGGCCAGCCAACGGTGAGTCATGACGCTTTTGAAGAATGTCCAATCGAACTTCATGATTGCTTGGAATAACTACTCTATCTTTGAACAATAATAATTTTGCTTGAGGTTCAAGAGAATAGTCTGGGACTGATTCTCCTCTTGCTAATTTCTTGAGGATCTCCTTATAGTCTTTGTCTTGCCATACTTGTCTTTGGATCTGATCAACTAAATCTGAAAACATTTCAACTTTTATGGAAAAGAATCTTGACTCTTGAATTTCATTTTGCTTGAGAACTTGATGAAAGTTTTGAGGATTCTTGCTGATGAAATCCACCCCCCTCTCTGGGTACACGTCGTCCCGACGTGACAAGGCATCTGGTAAAGTGGCCAGCCTGCCTGGGCGGTAAGTGATAACAAAGTGAAATTCAGACAAAAATTCAGCCCAGCGGGCCTGACGACGAGTAAGGACTTTAGAGGACATAAAATATTGGAGAGAACAATGGTCTGTCAAGACCTCAAAGGAATCAGAAAGAGAAAGGAGAAAGGCTCTCCAGCGCTTGAGAGCCCAAACTATGCCAAGGAGTTCCTTGTCATGAATTTCATAGTTGAGTTCAGCTGGTAAGAGCTTGCGACTATCAAATGCAATGGGATGCTTTCCTGAGTCATTCACCTGACTCAGTACAGCACCCAAGGCATAATCAGAGGCATCAGTCTCTACAACAGTTGGGAGAGAAGGATTAAAGTGAGAGAGGATAGGGGCAGTGGTGAAAGCTTCTTTGAGTATCTGAAACTGGCTAAGAGCTTCCTCATTGAAGATGAAGGGAGAATCTTTTTTGAGAAGGGAAGTGAGAGAAGAGATTTTTTTGGAATAATTTTTAATGCAACGACGATAAAAGTTGGCAAAGCCAAGAAAAGATTGGAGGGCCCTGATGTTCTTGGGCTGAGGCCAATTGAGTATTTGTTGAACTTTTGAAGAATCCATCTTGAGGCCATCACTTGAAACAACATAGCCCAAGTATTCCACACTTGAGGCATGGAATACACACTTGGAGGCTTTAGCAAACAAATTATTGTCTCTCAGTCTTTGGAGAACAGAGGCCACATGTTTAACATGTTCATCCAAAGAGCTAGAGAAGACCATAATATCATCTAAGTACACTACAACAAAAATATCCAAATAATCTGCAAATATATCATTCACAAGATTTTGGAATGAAGCTGGAGCATTGGTTAAGCCAAATGGCATAACCAAATACTCATAACTGCCATATTTGGTTCTAAAGGCAGTTAAATGCTCATCCCCCTCTTTAATTCTCAGGAGATTATAAGCACCACGCAGATCTATCTTGGAGAAGATAGTAGCACCGTTAAAGACGGTAAGAAGCTGATTCATTGGAGGAACAGGATACCTGTTCTTCCTAGTGACAGCATTAAGTTTGCGGTAGTCAACACACAAATGGAGACCACCATCCTTTTTCTTAACAAAAAGGACAGGTGCTCCTGTTGAGGAGGAGCTTGGTCTGATGAAACCCTTCTCTACATTCTCTGAAATGTAGGCCCGCAGTGTTTCTGAATCATTCTTTGATAGAGAGTAGATAACCCCAACTGGAGGTAGAAGACCCTCCAGTTCAATATGATGATCACAGGCACGGTGTGGAGGAAGTTTCTCTGCTTTCACTTTGGAGAATACATCCAAATATTTGTGATAAACAGGAGGGACTACCTTCAGCACAGTTTCAATCTCTTCTGGCTCTTCCTCCTCATCCCACTGCTCCTCCAGGGAGGCATGAAAAGATAAAGGAGGAAGGTCCATATCCCCTTGAAAGAGATGAAGTGAAGATATAGCAACATCTTCTCCAACATCTTTTATCTCTTTGAAGACTTCATCTCTTAATGGAAGTAATGACTGAGAGGGAAAAGTGGAGGGGTTATGGACAGAAGGAGGAAAGGAAGGTGTCTTAAGTTCACCAACCAGAGCAACACTGTTGACAGCAGTGGATAAGTCATTACTAGTAGAAGAAATAATACCACTAGAATCCTTATGACTAGAATCATAGGTGATCAATCCATTTTTCCAATCAATAATGGGATTAAAATGGTAAAGAAAATCATAGCCCAATATTAGGTCTCCTCCCTTGGGTGAATCTATGATAAAGAAATCCCATTCAAAGCTTGGGAAGGAAGGTAAATCAACAACCCACTTGGTATAATGAGTGATGAACAGGGAAGTGGATTCACTGGAATCCAGAATGAAAAGAGGAATCTTTTCAGGGAGCTCTGACATGGTCAATGAGTACTTGAGAACAAAATTCTTTGCAATAAAGGAGTTTGTAGCACCAGAATCAATGAGAATACTATAAAAAATATCAGAGATTGAAGAAAAAATAAGAAATTTTAAAGATTTCTTGACACTAGTATTCAGAGTGCACAATTGTGCTCTTGAAGGAAATAAGTGAGAACCATTGAACACATCATGATTCCCACTCAGGCTTTTCCCTGCTTGCTAGGGAAGCCTTTTGAGGACCCTTGCCTATTTTCAGGCCTCTTGAAGCATTTTTCAAATGGGTGCTTCCCACCACAATAATTGCACAAGCCTTCTTTAATCCTCCTCTCCTTTTCAGAACCAATTAATTTGTTGTCCTTATTGAGGAGAGCAGCATGAGGCTTGTCTTTGGACACTTGAAAATTCTTCCCCTTCTTATTCTTCTTATGATAAGGCTTCTTTGATGATGAACTTTGAGGAGGCTTGGAGGAGTTGGATCCACTGATTGGAGGCTTCTTCTCTTGATGACTGCCCTTTTCCTTCTGCCTCTCATGGTACCTGGTATCTAATTCCAAGGTGATATCCATGAGTTCTTGAAGACTATCAAAAGTTCCAGGGTGAGAAGCCAATTGGTCCAACAATCTTGATGCCAAGCCTCTTCTATACACATGAATATAGGCCCTTTCCCCCCAGTCTCCAATTCTTGACATTAAACTTCTGAAATCAGCTATGTACAAGGAAACTTGACCACTTTCCCTCATCCTCAAATTGTCCAACTCTTGTTCAGCTTTTCTGACTTCATTGGGATCACCAAACAGAGTGAATAACTGGGTTTCAAACAACTGCCAGTTATTGAGGAGGTAAGAAGGGTCTTCATTGGAGATATTTGAGAGGTAAGGTTCAATCCATTTGCCAGCTCTACCAGTAAGAAAAGAAGTTGAATAAAGCACCTTCTTCCTGTCAGAGAAGAAGTTTGCTGGGTCATTATGAAAGATTAATTGACAGGATTGAATGAATCCTCTCAATTTATGAGCTTTAGTACCATCAAAAGAATTAGGTGCCTTCATTGATGGAGTCTTGAATGCAGGGACTTTTGAAGTGTCCCTTGGGGCAACTGCTTGAGTGAGTTGTCCCATAAACTGAGTCATTTGCTCCATCATCTTGAGGAAATTTGGTTCAGCTTGAGAGACAGAAGGTTGATTAGAAAGGGCTAGATTTGGAGCCTCAGGAGCTTCAGTAGCACCTGCCAAGGCAGCTGCCACTTCAGTCTCCTCAGATTCTTCCTCTTCCACAGACTCCTCCCCCTCCTCATCTTCAGCTTCCCCCAATCTACTTCTAGGCCCTTGAGAAACACCAGGATAACCACCCAATAGTCCAGAGAATGATCTTGATCTTCTATACTTCACACCTCCTCTTCTGGAGGGTTCTGCTCCTTCCATTGGTGGTCCTCTGTCCAGATTTGCACTCAGTTGATGAACTGATGGTGTGCGGTCAAGAGGAGCCCTTGGTGTAGGAGTGAGAACAGCTTGATGTCTCTGGGATCTTGTATTCTTGGCTGGTGGGCTATGCTGAACTGGCATTATGAAAGAAGAATGAATAAAAACTTGATGATACTCTGAATAAATTAAGGCTTGACCAAATCAAATTAAATGAGAATCTTGATGATCTTGAAGAATCAATAAACAGTCTTGAAGTGAATCAATATGAATAAATCTTGAAGAGTGAAGATGACAAAGTCAAATTCTTATGAATAATCAATTTCAATCAATAAGTCAAATCAAGTCAATCAAAATCAAATCAATTAAGTCTTGAGGAATCCAATCAATATCTTCAAAAATCAATTCAATTTTCTTGAGGAATCAAATTCAAATCAATCAATTAAATTAGATCTTGAGGATAAATCAGGTATCTTGAAGAATCAAATGAAGTCAATCAAATCAAATCAAATCAATCAAAGTCAATTCAAAATCTTGAGGTGAAATCAATGTCTTGAACAACCAATCAATCAATCAATAATCTTGAGAAATTTCAATCAAAACCACTGAATACCCCAAATCAATAAATCCCTGAATAATGAATCAATTAACCCAAATAATTCCACTCAAATAACCTGATAAAAACCTGAATTCAGACAAAAGAGAAATTAGAATGATAAAGAATAAAGTGAAATGGTCAGCAGAATTTTTGAAATGAGAAAGAGAATCAATTTTCATTTGAATAAAATGAATGAGATGAAAATTGATAAGAGAGAAAAATCATAAAAATCATAAAAAATCATAAAATCATGAAAAAATCATAATTGAAGAATGAGATAAATGAATAAAATGAATGAAAGGAAAGAAGCAATTATGAGTTAATTAAAATAATGTCACAGGGGCTCTTCTAAAATGAAGAGGGCCTGGCACTCAGTGAACAGACTTACTTATGGAGGGCTCAGAAGAAAATACTCAAATGATAAGAGTAATGGAGTAAGAGGATAAATTCCTAGTCATAAAATAATAAGCATAAAAGATAAGAGAGACAAAACAAAAGCAATAATAAAGAGCCAACCACAAATAATCCTGAGTCACTGTTTCAACCTGTTCAGAAAAGAGAAAAGGAATTAATAAGGATATGGCCACCAGGACTCTACTGAACAGGTGAGGGAAGGCTAAGACTAACTTAATAAGTAATAAAATAATATTCCAAAAGTGAGAATAAAATAATATTAAATAATAAATCAACTATTTTAATTAACTGGGGAAAACCCCCCAGGTGGGTGAAGAGGGGCTGGTATATGTGAGAAATGCCAGCCTTGGAGTTTGAGTGTTGAGATACTGGCCTGTATGCTGGAAGAAGTTGGATGTGGGATTGAATCCTGTATTGGTGAATCCAATACAGGTTATACAGTCAATACAGGTATTTGTGCCTGTATTGATTACAGGACTGTATTTGGTGAATCCTGTATTTGGGTCTTGCCTGTATGAAAACTGTATTGAGGTCTGGAACTGTATTTGGAGACTGTTGAATGAAACCCCCTTGCTGATTGGGTTTTGAGGGGTATCAATGAAGTAATGATTGTAGAATATGATTGGTAATGCCCCTGCCTCCTTGGCTGTGACAATTACCTCCAACAGCTCTCTTGATAAAATCACATTGAGAGAGGCCCACTCCCTGAGAAGAGACGCAGCAAAAGTAATAAATGAGCCACTCCCCACCCCCACATGGAACATCCATCTAGTGGTTCTGCGGAGATTCCTTCATTTGATGTGGATTACATCCCCACTTCTGAAATCCCCTCTGAGTTGGATATCACTGCACTGAGTGATCACCAGATCAATGGTGAGGCTCTGGAGCATCTCCAACAAATCATATCTGAGACGATAATTCCCTCATCATAGACAAGAGTACCTCGCAACATGGGTTCTCCCTCTCATGGTAGCTTAAAAGCCGCTGAATGGGCTCTCTTATATAAGGTCCATAATCCACTTTTAATGCTCAGTCAACAGATGTCATTATATGTACACCAATCTGCCAATATTCATAGAAAAATGGGTCAGTCAGAAGAGCTTGCAAATGAACTAACCAAGAATAAATTCCATTTGATTAGTGCTATCAACATTGCCACAAGTTGGACTGTTTCAATAGATGATGTGACTGCATTTGCTGAACATTGAAAAACATTCCGCCTTTCCAATAAACACCTGTTCCCAAAACAGAAAAGTAAACCAAATCATCATTTTGCTGATCATATTCCTGAACTCTTCCAATGTTGGGGCCCAGCAAAAGCCTCAGCCACAGGGGGTTATGAGCGCTTGATTGGAGTATTTGCAAAAATGCCAACAAATAACAAAATATGTATGTCAATTAATAAGATAAATATATTCACATTGATTAAACACCTGAACTGAATAAGACTAACTTCTTGCAACTCTGAATAGATGATATAGATAAAACCTTACTTCAACATATCTGTCGATGTTCCAACCTTTCCGTTCTCCTGAAATCCCCATCCGTGCCTTGTGAAATAAAACAGCTTTTCGAATCACAGCCACCTGCCCTGTTCAATCACCATAAATATAACAAACCATCCGGCCATGACCAAGAAAATTATGATTGCCTGGTTGCATACTTACAGAATTTCCATTCCACAAGGGAAATAGCTGATTGGATCAGCTTAGACACTACCGTGAAATCCACAAGTCCTCCAACTCCAAGGATTGTCTCACCTTGGTATTTTCCAGTTTCAAACATTAATATTGGGAACAATATATTTTCAACTGAATCCAAAAATGTCAGCAACAGTGTGATATGTTTTCTGAGGGGCAACTCACAACGATTTGGTATTATTAATAGCATTTTCAAAGTCTCTGAGCCATCTAGCATACTGAACAATAACTTTCTGATCTTAAAAACATTGAAGATTGATGTGAATTTCTTACGAGATTGGCCACATCTGAATATTTATAAAGCTGTTGGTTTTGATGATGGACACTTGATTATATCTGAAGAAGGAATAGAAGGTAACTGTGGATTGTATGATAACAAAGTTCTGTCATGTGGACTTCTTGCAATGATAAAGCCATTATTTCATGATATTTAGTCTACAAAAATGCAAATATCTCAGATTCATTAGCAATTTTTCTAGTGAAATAACTGCCTCGAAATTTAGTGGCAGAGACATGCAATTGTGACAAGCAAAGCCCATTATTTCACATTGCCACAAAGAACGTACTATTTTGACATTGGGTACAGTGTGAATAAGCCAAGTTCAATGATCAAATGAATCACACACTCACCTTTCACAGCATCCAAAATTTCTAACTGCGCCATCATCATGTTGGGAGGTTAATCGGCCCTTGCACACCCACACACGCCATTGCACACGCAAGCGCACCCTCACCCCCCAATGCACATGCAAGCACACCCGCACTCGCCAATGCACACACAAGCGCACCCGCACCCGCCAAGAGTGGTTTCATGTGTCACCCACAAATGGTCAATTCCACCTGACATTAGGCCGTCACATGTATTGCCTTTGTGTGCATGTGTCACCCATGCACCCACTGCATTGTGCAGCGGGCTCTAACCATGTCAACCCCTCCTGTTGAGCTAGCTGATTCATTGCTACACAAAATTAGGACAACACATCATTTGGCCATGGTGTGCCCGTCACACACACACACCGGCACCTGCAGTATTGTGCAGCGGGCTCTACCAGTGACATCTGCAAAACGACAATGACCTGCTGAAGTCAAACCCCCCGCCTACATCAAGACTGGCTGAAGGACCTCTTTGATGTGTTTTTGTGCAAACAGGAGGGTCTTGTGTAATTTTTACCAACCATTGGACAGTTGCGGGATGATCAGGTGGTGAGGAATCTGATTTGAAGGCACAGGGGAACCAATATTGGTGGGTGTAAGACAAGAGTGGGACGTGTGCTCGACATTTGCTTGACGTGAGCTCGACTTTTATCCTGCTTGACATTTGCTTGACATGAAGTCAATCGCCCACATTTGACACGAGATTTGCCCTGGTGTGATGGACTTAGCATGTGGGCATTAGTCAACACCCCTGATAGCCCAGCTTATGTACCTTTGGAAGCTGGACCACAGATTCCAATTGAAGGGATTAACATAACTGATATTGGGACTGAATTCTTTGAAGAGGTCAGAGAATCTTATAAGCAAGACAGGAATTGCCATATCTTGACTTCTTTATTAGATAAAGACTGAAAAGATACATCTTTAGTCAATGCACTATATGAAGTTTGGAAAAATTCCTATTCTGAAGGAAGATTTCACTTGTTTGATGGGATTATTTACCACAGAACCAAACATTCTTGTGTGAGGACATGATGCAGCAGATTGCTTATCAATACCATTCTCCATGAATGCCATGATAGCATCTACTCTGGACACCTTTCAGAGGACAGAACACTTGAAAAAGTGAAAAACTGTGCATGGTGGCCATCTTGGACAAAGGAAACCATTGAATATTGCCATACATGTGACAGATGTCAAAAAGCAAACAGGAGTAAAGACAAGCAATTTCGACTTATGATCCATATTCAAGAAGCAAAATCCCCTTGGGAAGTTGTTCACATGGATTGGGTCACAGAACTTCCTCCAAGTGGTGACAGAATTTATAATGCTTGCTTAGTCATTGTAGACCGATATAGCAAAACTCCCATATTCTTACAATGTCATAAAGATGACACTGCTATGGATACAGCTCTTCTTCCATGGAGTAGAGTTATTTCTCATACAGGATTATTTAAGAATATCATAAGTGACAGAAATCCTAAGTTCACATATGCACTTTGGACCAATCTTCATAGATTGTTTGGGACTAAGCTATCATCCTCTACAACATATCACCCTCAGACAGATGGGCTAGCAGAGAGAATGATTCAAACTTTGGAAGACATGATCAGGAGATTCTGTGCTTATGGATTAGAATTCAAAGACTCAGATGGCTTTACCCATGACTGGTTCACTCTGATACCTGCACTATAATTGGCATATAAGACATCAGTCCATTCTTCCACAGGAAAAACTCCTGCTATGTTAGAACAAGGATGGAATCAAAGACTCCCAGCAGAAACACTGAGGAAAGACTTGATTGACATTCATCCTACAGCTTCTAGCTTCAATATGATTCTTGATAAAGTAAAAGATCATGTAAAGCAAAGTATGACTGATGCTTTTTATTATGCAAAAAAGAAGTGGGACAAGAGTCACAAAGTACCAGACTCCAAAGTAGGGTACTTAGTTCTAGTTTCAACCTTGAATTTTAATAATATCAAAGGCCCAAAGAAACTTGAAGATTCTTATGTAGGGCCTTTTTTTTATTGTTGCCTTACATGGAACCAATGCAGTTCAAGTGGAATTGAGTGGTGAATTGGAAAATAAACACCCCACTTTTCCACTCAGCTTGATAAGACCTTATCAACCACCTGACAAAAAATTGTTTGCTTTAAGGAACCCAACTCCTTTAACTGTACCACCAGTGGAACAGAATTAATACAGAAAGATAAAGAAAGTCATTAAAGAAAGGAGACTTAGGGGTAAAAATCAAAGAGAATATCTTGTCAGATATAGAAATCCAGTACATGAAGATGAATAGCTGGCAGAATCAGAAATACCTGACTCAGATAAACTCTTAAGAAGATTTAGACATGAAAGAAGGCCACAAGCCTGAATATGTCTATAAAATATGCTGTAAATTACTTGATCTTAGTAATTTAAAGAGGTTAGACAGTGGAAATTAACCCCCTTTGGGGCCTTTTATTCTTCATACCATTGATAAAATTGTAGTACAATTTTATCTTTTTGTGGGAGGGAATTCCCATGACTGGTTCACTCTGATACCTGCACTATAATTGGCATATAAGACATCAGTCCATTCTTCCACAGGAAAAACTCCTGCTATGTTAGAACAAGGATGGAATCAAAGACTCCCAGCAGAAACACTGAGGAAAGACTTGATTGACATTCATCCTACAGCTTCTAGCTTCAATATGATTCTTGATAAAGTAAAACATCATGTAAAGCAAAGTATGACTGATGCTTTTTATTATGCAAAAAATAAGTGGGACAAGAGTCACAAAGTACCAGACTTCAAAGTAGGGGACTTAGTTCTAGTTTCAACCTTGAATTTTTATAATATCAAAGGCCCAAAGAAACTTAAAGATTCTTATGTAGGACCTTTTGTTATTGTTGCCTTACATGGAACTAATGCAGTTCAAGTGGAATTGAGTGGTGAATTGGAAAATAAACACCCCACTTTTCCAGTAAGCTTGATAAAGCCTTATCAACCAGCTGATAAAGAATTGTTTCCTTTAAGGAACCCATCTCCTTTAACTGTCCCACCAGTGGAACAGAATGAAGACAAAAAGATAAAGAAAGTCATTAAAGAAAGGAGACTTAGGGGTAAAAATCAGAGAGAATATCTTGTCAAATATAGAAATCCAGTACATGAAGATGAATGGCTGGCAGAATCAGATATACCTGACTCAGATAAACTCTTGAGAAGATTTAGACATGAAAGAAGGCCACAAGCCTGAATACGTCTATAAAATATGCTGTAAATTACTTGATCTTAGTAATTTAAAGAGGTTAGAAAGTGGAAATTAACCCCCTTTGGGGCCTTTTATTCTTCATACCATTGATAAAATTGTAGTACAATTTTATCTTTTCGTGGGGGGGAATGTGAGCCTTGAGGTATATTTTACATACCCAAATAGGCCACAATTATCTTAAAAATAAATTTGGAATTACAAATAACTCATAAGTCATGCATATATCCAAAATTTGTCATTTTTTATTTCAGAAAAGATGAATAAATTTTTATTGAGTAAGTAAATCCATGGATTTAAGGCTGGATTTGGATTCTACACAAAACTTCACCTAGGGTAGCTCCATAGAGGGAATAAGTTCAAATCAACTCTTTAAGGTGGTAATAAGGAAAATAATTCAATACCACATAAAAGATCTGTGAAATTTTTCTGATTTTCTTAATTTCACACCAAAATAATGGGAATGTGAGAAATCCCATGTTAAATATACACTAAGAGTAGTGTTATGCATGTTTTGGGAACTTAATATCATGGTATTCTTACATGGACATCTGGTACACCCATAGTGGATATCTCACTCGAAGCTCAATTTTCTATTTTGACGTAAAAATAGGCAAGGGGGACAAAAGACATCACAGAGAGCCAGGATACCCAACTTCTGAGGCCTCAGAGGCATGGACAGCTCCAAAGCTTGGATCCATGGCTGATTTTGGCCCAATTAGTAAACTAAAACACTTTGGGAACTTGGTTACCATGTTACAACTACAGTAAATATTAAGAAAATAGCAAATAACCTGCTATTTTGATGTGCCAAGGAGGTAAAGAGCTACTTAGACTCCTGTAAACATGTCAATTCTTAATTACTTTCAATGGATAAGCCCCAAAAGAGTACTTAAAACCCTTTTTGGCCTTGTATCCATTTATTTACCTCATAGCAACCAGTTAAACACTGATATTTGCAATTCTATGTAGAAATGAGGTAAAAACTTCAAAAATTCATTAAAAATGAAATTCTTAATGAATCCTTCTGAAGCGTTCAGGACCAATGGAGAGCTGTATCATCTACGGTACTACCAAAAAGAATCATGGTTTTACTAGTAGAATTAAACGTTTTACTTACAGTCCACTTTTGATTATTCTATGTGAAACACTGAATCTTCAAAAATTCACAGTAATTACAACCTGTGATGAAATTGCCAATAACATCGATAACTTTGAAAAATCAATGAAAATTTTGGGATAAGAGAAGATTTCCAGATGTTACTCCTTTTATTATTAACTATATTGGGGTTGGTAGTCACGTAAAAGCATCAATTAAGTAATTATGATAATCTTATGTGACAACAGATGATGCAATCAATAATCCAAAAGGGTTTAGTGTTTTCTCACTCACTGGTCCTTCAGTTTGCTCCATGGCACGCCTCTGTGAGCTGTTGTTGACTTAAAAGAGGCCTCCTCTTGCTGTTTTTTCCATATAAAATTATCTTATTATCCATTTATATCATTTTTACCAACAAGTAAGTATTAGTTAAACTATTCTTAAGTGTTTTAAATATTTCAAACAATCAGAAAGACGTGAAATCATAGAATCCAACTATATATTGTTGTAATCCTGCTATAAATCATATTTATCCTTTAAATCAACAATTCTACATCAAATTTCTCTACTTATATCTTTCAATAAGTTCTTTGGAATATAAGTGAGTCATTTATCTTTAATTATTAAATTTTTTCTCTAAAATTAGTTTTCTTCAAAAATTATCTGTATAATTATATATTAAAGTAATTTTATTATTTTAATAAAAGAAGGTTTTATTATTAAATTCTTCTTGTAATTGATTCTTGTAGAAAATTACTGCTCACTGTTAAAATCACTAGTAGTGTTTAACACGTGAAAGAAATAATTCTTCAATTATTTAATTGTGGCTATAATAATATTTTATTATTATATTTCATAAGAACAGACACAGTACTTTTGATTAATAGTAATATTATCATCAGTTTTATAGTCAAATATTACACAAAAACTCACTTCATCTTGATAAGGATGCATTGCTGTATTCTTCAGGATGGTGGTTTTAAGCTGATAAGCAGACCGGCCCAATTCAAAGAGATGCGTCAAAGCGGTGTATAGGGGGAAAATTAATTTTCCCAAATGAGCATTTTTGGATTGATCTATCCGAATGTCATGGCCTCATTCAGGTATTGTGGGGCAGTAGTACATTTGTTCATTATACTGATCTAGCACAGGAAAACGAAAGCATGACACTAGTGGGTATGTCCGCGCAATTCTCAAGCAGGTTAGCAAAAACAATGTGGCAAAAAATCCACGGCTATTATGAGATTGTAGAGAGAGCAGGCTATCAAATCAGGGATGGTAATACAATATCATCCCATTTAGAAGAATGAGAGAGTGGTAATGTGCAGTACAGCATACACCTGGTTTTTATGGGTTGGAATTGGGGAGATAGGGTGGCTCACATGAAAAAGGGGTGAAATGGCTCATGTATGGTGGCATGCCACCGTACATGTGTCCTGGTTCCTTGGTCTTGTCCAGGATCCCAACGCATCACACGGGAATCCTTATGCTTCTGCATGTTTCCAATAATTCAAACAATGGCTTACACCGGTGCAGGCTTCCAATAATTCACACACAAATCCTGACACTTGTGCATGTTCCTGACAATTCAAACAATTCCTTACGCCAGTGCAGGCTTCAGACAACTCACATGCAAATCCTGATTCTTGTGAAGGTTCCAACAATTCTCAAAATTCCTTACGCCTGTGCAGGCTTCCAAAAATTCACATGCAAATCCTGATGCTTGTGAAGGTTCCCAACAATTCAAACAGCTCCTTACGCCAGTGCCGGCTTCCAACGATTCACACGTGAATCCTTCTGCTTGTGAAGGCTCCCAACAATTCAATACATGACTAAGATTAATAGCATGTGACCATAGGAAAGGCAATGTCTCATGAATCTGCAGTGGATTGCTCACATGCAGGGAACACCCGCATTTTTACAGTTAAGATCTGATATGGTTGTAAACCATATCAGAAGAAAATATAGGAGGCCGTAATGGTGACTATTTGCGCATTTTTGGCAAAAGAGGTTCACACCAAGAAATATTGACTGAAACATTTGGTGGGGCACTTACAAAAATTATTATCACACAATAGGTGATTTGCACAAATGGCAAAAAAGGAGTATCTCACGGGAAAAAATAATATAGCAAAAATGGAAAAAAGGATGTATTGATTACAACAAACTAATTTAAAAGAGTGTATTACAAAATTAAATAAGAGGAAAAAGATTTTTTTTATTTTTTCAAAATATTTGGAGACTATCCTGGTGATGTCCTCTCTTGGATAAGCCTCCAGTGCCTGGCAAAGGAGGCTGTTTAGTTCCTCCTGGAATTCCCGGTGCATCTCATTTCAATGAGTTGCATCCAGGAAAGGAATCATGTGGAGCAAGCAACCATGCTCCAACAAGATTTGGTTGATTGATTTGTGGACAATGGCTTGAGGAATCATCAAACTTGGTTGTAAGTTGGTAAATTCCTGGCGAGCGTCATTGTGGGAATGAGGGGAGGTGGTGGTGGGGTTCTTGGAGGCACTTGGGGGGATCCAACGGGCATATTGTTGATGATGATTACAGAGCAGGGAGTAGCGGGACAAGCTGGAGATGGTCAAAGGAGGGGTGAGGAAAAGTTGATAGGAGTAAAGAAAGAGAAGTGATGACTTACCAAAAGGTTCCTCTGTGGATTGCATCGGAGGCAGCTCAGGTTCTGGCTCACGAGTCAGAACGTCCTCAGGTGGTTTGGAGGTTGGACTCGATCCAGGAATAGGTGGCTCATCGTGTCAGGAGGGTTCTGAAAAAGGGGGAAGAGTCAGTTAACTTGATGCAAAAGTTAAAATGAGAAAAGGGAAAGTTGGCTTCTTACCGTGGGATAAGTCATCCAGCCATCAGGTGCCACTCAGGCCTGGAGTGGGTTGCCGTGGGGTTTGCTCGCAAGGCATACGTGGAACGGGTGAGTCTTGTTGGGGGGATTCGGTGGGTTTTGTTCTATGTGTAATGGAAAAAATTCAGTATTATTGCATGAAAGGAAATGAATTAAGGAGGAAAAAGAAAACTTACTTTGGCATTTGAATCCCATGGGTGACAATCGGCCCAAGCTTGAATGTCCTCTCGCCATTGTCGACCACAAAGGAGTCCTTGCGAGGGCATCTTGGGTGGGAACTCCTCTGGCCGCGTGGTTGGAAGGGTCGGACAACAAACAAGCATTTCTGGTGTGCTTGTTGGAAAGCATCACAAGCATTGGTCATTGTTGAGGAGCAAATGCAGGGGATACCCCGCTTAGTGCATAAAGTGCACAACATCTAAAAACAAAACAATTCAGGTTAGTAACAGAATAGGAAGTAAACAATCAAGAAAAAAATGAAGACATACAATGAATTCTAAATTTAGAACTGAATTAAAATATGGACTCTTTAGTTGGAAGTTTGGAAAACTCTAAAGGAAAGTCATGACAAAGAATTAGGATTAATATTGGAACATAATATTGACAAAAATTTTAAATGAAGGAGAAAGAAAAGATGGATAGAAGGGGGGTTCTGGTTGTATAAGCGGGAAAAACAAAAAGCAAGAAGGAAGGGGAGTGGGGTTAGTGGAGTGCAATAGAAAAGAGTGGAAAAGCAGGAAGACGAGGGGGAATATGCACAAAAATGAGAAGAGCGGGTGATCTGGAAAAAAGTGGATGGCTTGTTGGGTGAAAATGGTCTTTTATACCATGGTGAAGCTGAGACAATTGCAGCAGTCGCAGCACCCTACAAAGGCTCAGCTTTAAGGTGTGTCAGCAAAATTGAAGCTCAGTCACAGCCAATGCTGCTACTGAGAAGGGAAATGCCCGTGTGAGGCAGAGGAACAAAGGGGTTCTGGCTGAGTATTGCAATTGATTGAATTGTCAGACTCAGTCAAATCCCCTTTCTTTCCTCGAATAGCCACCTGATCACCCAGGAGGGCTTTTGTGAGGGCCTCGTTGAATGTGCATGGTGGGTGCAATCCCCAAACGCCCCATGCAGAAAAGGATGTGGTGTATTTGGTCACAGCTGACCACGGTGAGCATACCAGAGTTATAGCCGGGTGAGGGAGTTTGAACAAAGGGTAGGGCTGCTGTATGACAAGTGAATACAGCGTGAGCTTGGGTCAACCCATTGCTCAGCTCTACTTTGGGGTCATAATCCAAATTTCCAGTGGCTGAACATTTAAATTGCACAGTTATTGAGCTATTGATATAGCAATATCAAATGCACCATGCTGAGCAATTGCTAGGTCATGTTTGTAAGCACACAATCTGAGCATTTGGCACAGCATCAGATGACATTTCAGCCAGGCGCAGCATATCACACGCTTTGGTGAAGTGCTCTGAAATGAGCCTTCCAATGAACTATTGCAAAAATGGTTCCGACCATGGCTCTAGCAAAAACTTCCACACTGAGCTTTTGACCGTGACACGCTCAGCTTTCATGTTCAAATCGGGTGAATCACAATTCTGAGCATTGGGAACATGAGCTATTTATATGCAAAGGATTGGAAGGTGGATACCCATTGTCTATATGCTTGCAGGCTGAAGTAGTATTACACAATCCTAAACTGTACAGTTGACACTGTAATACATAGTATTACATGCACCTTTGTACGTACTACAATTTTGGGGCAGAGCAAAAGCTGTACAAGAATGTAACATGCAATCACGCCAAGCCATTGAGTCAAATATCTCAAATGCATCCCTTTGATGCACGTTTTTGGAGAGCTCCGCCTAACTACTGCACTGATGCTGGTGTAATCCAAGTTAATGTAAGGGGTGCATAATTGGATGACTAATGATTTGGGTCATACACAAATGGTGGATTCACTCCAGTGCCAAGGTTGGGGCAAACAATGACTGGCCCCACATTTTTTTTGCACCCGCTCATTGTTGGGCCCCCACACGCTCTCACATGCCTGGCGGACCTTTTACATGCCTGTCTTCTGACCAGCTATTTGCTTGTGCAGGTGTCCCACTTGTGCACCAAAGCCTTAGGCCAATCAGCATGTATTTGATTAAGCCTGATATGCATTAGCATAACCCCCGCCTATGATCCCTGAGGCTGGTTATTTATGCATGGGGATCCACCACCGCGGGTCATATCACACACAATCTCACATTTCCCGCAGAAGTTTTGGCGCCTGGTTTGCAGAAAAATACCTTGGGCGGGTGGCCTATTCCTCTGGAGTTTCTCACATGCGTGAGGGAAATACCCTGATGACAATCTGGGTGGATGAGTAACAGCCACAAACGCAATAGGGGTGAATGTGTAAGTGGATCACAGCTCATGGCCGGTGCCCCCTTTGATGAAGCCACACATTCGCCACTGGAATTCCAGTAGGCATCAGTCCACAAGAATTTTCAGGCAAAACCAAATTCATGTTTGGTGGCACGCCACCAAACATACCTCACCTGCCCACAGTGAAATTTTCCTATCCACTCCCACCATTGCCCAGTAGGTCACTGTACAACAATTAACCTGGGGAAGATACGCTTATTGTTTGCTGTCACACCAGCAAACATGGATGCATGCCACTCTTATGCCACTGCACAATAAGCTTCTACAACACACCCAATTTTGGATATGCTAATGTCAACCTTGGTCCACCAGTCCTTGCGTAATATGCTTCAGATCCAGCATTCATATCTGTGCACCCACATTCTTTCCACCTTGCCTTGATATATGCCCCAAATTGCATATGAAAATTATGAGGCCAAGAGGCCCATCTTCCTAACAACCATGCATGTAACCACAGGCCATCCCCCTTTGAGCCCATTGCTGCCTCTCATATAAGTTCCCCACCTGCACTTATTGGTCTTCATTCCCTTCAGCTACCCCTTCCCAATCATATAATTTCCAACTGTCCCCAAATAATTCATAATAGTCATCATGTCAAGCTCTTCACAACCACTTTGCATTGGGATGGTTAATATTTGTATTCAAATAAATTGTAAGGTTTGACTATGAAACAATAAGTAAAAATTACTAATATTTTACTTATTGTACTATGAATGTCCTTATAAATGAAATAAATAAGATAAAAATAATTATAATAATAAAGAATTATTATAATTATGGCGTAAAAATAATTATATTATTTAATAAATATAATATTATTATTTATATCATAAAATATAATATAATAAAATAAATATATTAGTATAAAATAATTAATATATTTAATAGCACTTTATTATTGTTACAAACAAACAATAAAGGCGTAAAAAATTGTTTTTTATTAATAAAAAACAATTAATAACAATAATATTACCAACATTAAAGTTATAAATCAATATAAATACTATTTATATTAACTAAAGAATTATTAAAGTAATAATAAACAGAAATTTATTATAATAAGAGAAAATAACCTACTTTTAATACTTAATATAATATTTTGAGATATTTTACCCCAAAAAATGTAAATACAACTTATCCAAATTGTATTTACAATAAAAAATAGAGAAAATTACAAATATTCTTGATTTTTACGTGGAAATGAGATTTTAGAGAGATTTTTAACAAAAACAAATAAATGAATGATTTTGGTCATGTAAAAATTTATGATTATAATAAGATGATCTTTGTTCTTTAATAATATAACAGTTTTATATATAAGGAATAAATATATTACCTTTTTAATTGTATTAATTTAATGTTTTTGATGTGTCTGAGAGGAAAACAGAGTAAAAAGAGCTCTATTCATAGTAAATACCTCCCTCCTAGAGTCAAACAGGCTTCTAGTAGACGTGTACTGATCATATCCACTGAAATTGATCAATATTTTAAGGTTTAGTGATGATTACATCATGATCAAGCCATATTACATCATTATTATGCCATTATTTAGAGTTATCGCTATAACTCTAAGTTTGATGATGTCAAAGGCTTGGCAGAACCCCAAATTTTGTGGATTTTATTAGTTTTAATAATAAACTAACAGTATTCACTAATTTTATCACTCATATGACTGTTAAACTTAATTTAAAGTTACAGTGAGTGATCATAAATGATCAAATTAAGCTCAAACTTTGATCCTTAATAACTTTTAAGATTTACACGCTACAGCAATTCAGAGAGTGAATTCTCATATCTTGGCATAACCTTATCATGCTTCCAAGAGAATTTCATTACATCATCAAAACTCTATTTTTGATGATTTTTCTTGTAACTCATCTTTTCTGTCGAAATTTGATATTTTAAGCTTCAAACCATGATTTCAAGGGGTTGTACCTTGAATATTATGATAAAAAATACATAATTCTTCACAAATGAACTAGGAGAATCCAATTGTGTGTGTTTTTTAAGTTTGAACCACTTTCACAACAAAGTGGTCAACAGCTCTGTTGATTTTAGTCAATAATCCCATACAGTTTTTAGCCTTGTTTATAACTTGTGAAATAAACTTCATTTCTGTATTCCTACAGTAATTAAGTGATGACTTTCTTTTTGGTTCATCACTCTATCATGCATATTTCAACAGATATTAGCTAAAATCCTTGAATATATGCATTGACCAAAAAAGTGCATATATTCAGCTTAATTCCTTAAGTATTGACTTTGGAGCTTAGCTTCTTAAATGTTTTATATGTGGATGTTTATGGAGAATCAAATGGTACCATTCTTTTTTACATTTTTTTTCATTGGCGTTTGAAATAAATAGGGATTTGTGTTTTTTATAAGGTATTATTACTTATAACTTATTAAATATTGACTTTACAGATATGCCATAAAATGATATATGTGTATATTACCATGGGGAATCCAATGGTATAATTTATTTCACATGCTTATTCATTGGTTTTTAAGCTAAACCAAGTTTTATGCCAATTTATGGTATTTTTGTAGCTTTAAGGTAATTATGTTTAATGTATAATTATTTTAACTATTTCTTGTGACCTTTTTTGGGTATGTGGTCATATCTCAAAGGTTCACATTCCCTACCACCAAAAAATATTGTACCACAATCTGATATGTGTAATTAGGGTATCATCCACTGTCCTACCTCTTCAATAGACGTTGTTAGTCTTGAAGCTCAATAATGCTTAACTTTGCTATTTTTCAGGTTTTCTTTCATGTCTGAACCTTCTTAGTAGTTTATCAGCATTTGTTATATCTTTCTCAAGTAGCCATTCATCTTCTTGAGTTGAATTTCTATACCTTACAAGGTATTCTCTTTCTTTTTTGTTTCTTGTCCTTCTTTCTTTAAGGACTTTTACTATTTTCTTTTCTTCTTCTTGTTCCAAGGGGGGAATTTCAAGTGGGGTTTATTTCTTAGTGGAAATAACTACTTGTCACTTGAGCTGTAAGGTTTTATCAGACTTACAGGGAAAGTTGGGTGTTTGTTCATTAGTTCACCTGTGAGTTCCAATTGCACAGCATTGGGTCCATGAAGTGCTTTTATCATAAATTGTCCTGCAAAGGAATCTTTGAACTTCTTTGAGCCTTTTATGTTATTGAAATTAAGGGTTGATACTAGTACCAAGTCTCCTATTTTGAAATCAGGTGGCTTATGACTTTTATCCCATCTTTCTTTTGCATATTTGAAAGAATCTTGCATACATCTGTTTGCATGGTGTCTTGCCTTGTCAAGCATTATATTAAAACTGCTTGCTGTTGGATGTATATCCACTAAGTCCTTTTTGAGGGTATCATAAGGAAGTCTTGGATTCCAACCTTTTTCTAGAATTGCTGGTGTTTTGCCAGTAGAAGAATGGATTGATTTTTTATATGCCAGCTCAAGAGCTGGTATTAGTGTACACCAATCATGGGTAAAACCATCAGAATCTTTGAATTCTAGTCCATAAGCACAGAACCTTCTGATCATGTCCTCTAAGGTCTGTATCATTCTTTCTGCTAAGCCATCAGTTTGAGGATGGTAAGCTGTTGAGAATTATAACTTTGTCACAAACAAGTTATGGAGATTTGTCCATAATGCTGAAGTGAACTTTGGGTCTCTGTCACTTATAATATTCTGGAATAAGCCTGTATGGCTAATAACTTTATTCCATATCATTATAGCTGTGTCTATAGCTGTGTCATCTTTATGACATGGTAGGAACATGGGAGTTTTGCTATACCTGTCAACCAGTACTAGGCATGCATTATAGCTTCTGCCTCCTCCTGGAGGTAATGCTGTTACCCAATCCATATGAACTATTTCCCATGGGGATTTTGGTTCTTGGATTTGGATCATCATTCTAAATTTCTTTCCTGTGGCTCTGTTGGCTTTTTGAAATCTGTCACAGGTTTTGCAGTATTCTATAACATCTTTCTTCCAATTTGGCCACCAAGAGCAGGTTTTCACCCTCTCTAGTGTTCTGTCTTCTGAAAGGTGTCCAGCTGCAACACTATCATGAAACTGATGTAAAGTAGTGTTTATCAGGGTTCTATCTGTTAAGGCCATAACACATGTGTGTTTTGTTCTATGGTAAAGGATTCCATCAAGGAGGTGGAATCTTCCTTCATCGTATGCCTTTTTCCATGTTTCATCTATTTTTGATGAAAGTGATGTGTCTTTGAAGTCTTTCATTAGAAGCTGGCTTAATATATGGCAATTCTTGTCTATCTTATAGCTTTCTTCAACTTGGTTAAAGAATTCTGTGCCAATGTCTGTAACACATATTCCTTCTATATGGTGTTCTTCCTGTGGTACCCATGCTGGATTGTCAGGGGTATTTGCTAGAGCCCTTCTGCTAAGACCATCTGCATTTTTATGAATATTACCCGATTTATGAACAATATTCATATTTCATCTATATTCTTGGATAGCAATTTGCCATCTCAGCATATGTCTATTTGGAGTTTTCATATTTAATAGAGATTTTACAGCATTACAATCTGTAATCACATCAAATACTGTTCCATCCAAGTAATAATGTAATTTTTCTAAAGCCCACACTAAGCAGAGGCATTCCATTTGGCTTGCTCCATATCTTGCTTCTGTTGGCTTTATCTGTCTTGAAATAAAACAAATTGGTCCTTCCACTGGTTTATCATTGATAATTTGTGTCTGGTGTAGTGCAGCACCCAGTCCTTCTCCACAAGCATCAATGTAAAGTTTGAAGGGTAGTTTCCAATCTGGCATTAGAAGAAATGGGGCATTTGTTAAGGAATTTTTCAATTCTTCATATTCCTTGACTCTTTCTTCTGTCATTTCATAGACTGTTTGTTGGTCACATAGCTTGTACAAGGATTTAGCAATTTTTGCAAAGTCCTTTATATGCTGTCTATAGTAACCAGCAAATCCTAGAAATGATTGCATTTCCTTCTTAGTTTGAGGCATTGGCTTGAGTAGTACTGCTGCTACTTTATTCTTGTCTATGCCTAGATTAAGTCCAGATACAACATGTCCTAGTGCGTTTAATTCACTTTATGCAAAATGACACTTTTTCAAAGAAATTTTCATATTCACTTGGACTATTTTTTATAGTACCCTTTCTAGTCTTGTAAGGTGATTTTCCCAAGTTTCTGAGCAAACTATGATATCATCAATATAGATAATTAACCATCCTTCTTATAATTCTTCAGGAAATATGGTATTCATCATTCTTTGATGATGGGAAGGTGCATTTTTTATGCCAAATGGCATTCTTAAGTATTCAAAAATTCCACAGTGAACTATTATCCTCAGTAGTTTTTTGGAATTGTCTGTTAAGACATTTCGATGAAAACCCTTTAAGGCATCCATGGCTGTAATGAATTTAGCTTGTGACAATTGTGTCAATGTCTCATGGATTCTGGGTATTCAATACCTGTCTGGAATGGTATAGGTGTTCAGGGCTCTGAAGTCTCCTACCATCCTTGATTTTCCATTGTGCCAAGTTATAATGACAGGTGTAGTGACTTCTACTTGTTCATTATGTCCTACCTTTCTTAATACTCCAAGGTTCATTAATTCTTTAATGTGTACCTCCAGGGCTTCTCTAGCGCTTGGATTAGCTGGGTAATCAGGTCTCCTTAGTAAAGGTGGGTAAGGTTTTTCCACATTAAGAATTATATCCACTTCATGCCCAATTATGGCACCTAGTGGTTCTTTGTCTGTTTTAAAGGCATTCTTGTACTTAAATAAGAGGTTAATTAATTTTTCTTTCATTTTTTGTGTTAATTATTGATTGAATTCTGCCTCTTTGAGTTGTTCAGATATAAAAAGTTCCTTTTCTGGACTTTTTTCTTCATTCTTAATAACTGTGATTTGTTTTTTGTTATTTAAGAAGCCAAACTTTTGTCTTTTGTTGTCTCCTATGGTAAAATATCTCTCCTTTTGGTTAGAGATATCTATACCATGAATTGACAAGTAATCATTTCCAAGTATGAAGTGATTACTAGTACAGTTTTCCATTACTACAAACTCTACTTTAATTCTGACACATTGTGAGGGATGAGGAAAAATTAGTGTTAAATCAATTATTCCAAGGGGCTTCATGCTCTCACTTCCACTATTAAATTTGACACCTTGTATTGGCATAAGTTTTTCTTGCCAGTCTGGGACAATGGTTTTTAAATAAACTTTACCAACACAGGTGCAATATGCTCCTGTATCTAAGCTAACTTTTCCTTCTTGGTTATCAACCATAACCATACTTATACTTGATTTTCCAGCTGTATATCCCATTCCTCTTGCAGGTTTGGTTCTATATATTTTGACATCTTGTATATTTGTCAGGCTTGTGTCAGATGTCCCAACTTGTGGTAAGTTTGAGTTAACATCCAGTACTTCATAGATTATATCAATATTATTAATTTGTGCATTAATTATGTTGATTTCATCACTTTCAGAGCTTTCTGATTCTTCTGTCTCTTTTTCAGAGTCAGATTCCTCCTCTTTATCATTGTGGTTTTCTGTTTCCACAATTTCATTAATCTTTGCCTTTTTGAGGCAATTATTGGCTAAGTGTCCAATACCTCCACATTTATGGCATTTTCTTTGCTCATTATTGTTGGATGTATTGGGTTTGAAAGATTCTTTTGATTTATCTTTTTTGATAAATTGTTTATTTGGACTTTTAATGTCCAATTTCTTCCAAGTTCTGCCAGTTTTTGTTCTTGTCACTATGTCTTCTAGTGCATTGATATACTCTTCTGTGGAGCATGGTTCTATACACCTGCTTATTAGGGCATGTTCTAGCTCTCCTCCACATTTTTTAAGTATTTTCATGTGCACCATTTTCTGTGACATTTATGGGCACAATGCATTAAGTCTTTCAACTTGTTTTAAGAACCAAGCTAAAGGTTTTTCTTTGTCTGGGTCAAAGAAAGAATTTTCAAATGCATTTTCTATTTTGTACCTCCAGGCATCATTAGCCCACTTGGTGATTATTTCTTGTTTCCACCAATACCAGGTATTTTTGCCATTTGTTTGCCTTATGCCATAATACCATCTTTTTGCAGATTTTTCAAATAATGAATGTCATCTTTCAGTGATTAATTCATCTGGTATGGCATAATCTTCTTGTAGCATGTCAACTGTTTTGATAAATGACATGTGGTCATATTCACCTTCTCTTGTGAATGTTGGCCATTCTTTTAATTGAGGTTCTTCCTTCATTAAGACTTGGTTATTGTCTTGGTGACTCAAGTCTGTTATGAATGTATTTGTTAATTCCTCTTTAGGTTTAACAGGGCTTCTTATGTGAGAAAATGGTGTTGATAACTTTGGAATATTTAAGTTAGCCTCATTAATTTCATCCATTTTTCTAGTAATAAGCCTTATTTCACTTTTAATGTCATATTTCAGATGCATTCTTGCTTCATCACTCTTTTCCACATGGTCCAAAAGTAATTTTTGGTGTTATGAAGTCTTTTCTTCAAATTTTTCTACAGAAATGCTTAATTTATTTAATTTTTTCTGTAAGATTATCAATACTCATGTCATAATGGATTGTCAAAGTTTTTTCTTTGATATCACTTATGTATTTATACAACTCTTGTTGTCCTTGTATTAACTTCTGATTATTGTAAATTAATACTTTTGGTTTATTATTTTCAATCATTAATTTTATGTTATCAATTTCTTTCTTATTTTGTACAACAAGTTTTGTTAAAGATGATAAGCTATTATTTATTTCTTGGAAAAATAATAAACTATTGTTAATGTCTTTAAGGGGTAAAATACTATTTTTAAGCTCTGTTAAAGTATTTACAACATCAGGAGACAAGGTTATTTCTTTGGGAAATGGGGTTGTTTCATTCTTTGTTCCTCTCTGTCTTTGAATTCCATCAAAGTACATGTAAGACAGTACAATTTCTTTCCAAATGCCCCAATAGCTTTTAAAATCAATAAATATAAAATTATTATATAATTTTATGATTCTAAGTATAATTTATTATTGGATAAGCCCAATTAGAATCTTTTTAAAGGTCTTTTAGAGTAAATATCACGGCCAGGCCCCCAGATGTAAGGTTTGACTATGAAACAATAAGTAAAAATTACTAATATTCTACTTATTGTACTATGAATGTCCTTATAAATGAAATAAATAAGATAAAAATAATTATAATAATAAAGAATTATTATAATTATGGTGTAAAAATAATTATATTATTTAATAAATATAATATTATTATTTATATTATAAAATATAATATGATAAAATAAATATATTGATATAAAATAATTAATACATTTAATGGCACTTTATTATTGTTACAAACAAACAATAAAGGCGTAAAGGATGGTTTTTTATTAGTAAAAAAACAATTAATAACAAGAATATTACTAAATTAAAGTTATAAATTAATATAAATACTATTTATATTAATTAAAGAATTATTAAAGTAATAATAAAGAGAAAATTATTATAATAAGAGAAAATAACCTACTTTTAATACTTAATATAATAATTTTGAGATATTTTACGCCAAAAAATGTAAATACAGCTTATCCAAATTGTATTTACAATAAAAAATAGAGAAAATTACAAATATTCTTGATTCTTACGTGGAAATGAGATTTTAGAGAGATTTTTAACAAAAACCAATAAATAAATGATTTTAATCACGTCAAAATTGATGATTAGGTATTTTTACTTATAACTTATTAAATCTTGACTTTACAGATATGCCATAAAAATGATATATGTGTATCTTACCATGGGGAATCCAATGGTATAATTCATTTCACATGTTTATTCATTGGTTTTTAAGTTAAACCAAGTTTTATTCCAATTTATGGTATTTTTGTAGCTTTAAGGTAATTATGTTTAATGTATAATTATTTTAAATATTTCTTGGGACCTTTTTTGGGTATGTGGTCATATCTCAAAGGTTCACAAGAGTACCCCGCAAAATGGGTTCCCCCTCTCATGGTAGTTTGAAAGCTGCTGAAGGGGCTCTCTTATACAAGGTCTATATTCCATTTTTAATTCTCAGTCAACAGATGTCGTTAGATGAACACAGATCCCCCAACACACAAAGAAACATGGGTCAATAAGAAGAAATTGCAAATAAACTAACCAATAATACATTCCATTTGATTAGTGCTATCAACATTGCCACAAGTTGGACTTTTTCAACGGATGATGCAAATGCATTTTCTGAACATTAGAGAAAATTCCACCTTTCCAATCAATACCTGTTCCCAAAACAGAAAAGTAAACCAAATAATCATTTTGCTGATCATATTCCCGAGCTCTTTCAACGTTGGGTCCTAGCAAAAGACTCAGCCACATGGTGTTATGAGCGCTTGATTGGAGTATTTGCAAAGATGCCAACAAATAACAAAATATTTATGTCAATTAATAAGATCAATATATTCAAATGGATTCAGCACATGAACTGAATAAGACTAACTTCTTGCACTTCTGAATAGATGATTTAGATAAAACCTTACTTCAACATATCAGTCAATGTTCCAACCTTTCTGTTCTCCTGGAATCCCCATCCATCCCATATGAAGTAAAACAACTTTTCGAATCACAGCCGCCTTCCATGTTCAATCACCAAAAACATAACAAACCATCCCACCATGACCAAGAAAATTATGATTTCCTGGTTGAGTACTTACAGAATTTTCATTCCACAAGGGAAATAGTTTAATGGATCAGCTTAGACACTACCATACAATCCACAAGCCATCCCACTTTAAGGATTGTCTCACCTTGGTATTTTCCAGTTTCAAACATTAATATTGGGAACAATATATTTTCAACTGAATCCAAAAATTTCAGCAACAGTGTGATATGTTTTCTGAGGGGCAACTCACAGCTTTTTGGTGTTATTAATAGCATTTTTAAAGTCTCTGAGCCATCTTGCATGCTGAACAATAACTTTCTAATATTAAAAACTTCAAATGTTGATGTGAATTTCTTACCAGATTGGCCACATCTCAATATTTATAAATCTGTTGGTTTTGATGATGGAAAATTGATTATATCTGAAGAAGAAATAGAAGGTAACTGTGGATTTTATAATAATGAATTTATGTCATGTGGACTGCTTGTAATGATAAAACTGTTATTTCATAATATTTAGTCTACAAAAATGCAAATCTCTCAGATTCATTAGCAATTTTGCTAGTGAAATAACTGCCTCAAAATTTCGTGACAGAGGCATGCCATTGTGACAAGAAAAGCCCATTATTTCACATTTCCACAAAGAAATTACTATTTTGACATTGGGTACAGTGTGAATAAGCCAATTTCAATGATCAAATGTCCCACACACTCACCAATCACAGCATCCAAAATGTCCAACTGCGCCATCATTACGTTGGAAGGGAAATTGGCTCTTACGCACCCACCCCCGCACACGCACACGCAAATGCAACCGCACTGCACCTGCAGTATTGTGTGGCGGGCTTTACCAGTGTCATCCGCAAAATGACAATCCCATGGAGGCGGAGTCCTTTCATGGATGACCTGGTGAGGTCAAACCCCCCGCCTCTACATCAAGACTGGCTGAAGGACCTCTTTGATGTGTGCGCGTGGAAACAGGCGGGTCTTGTGTAATTTTTACCAACTTTCAGATAGTTGAGGGAGGTTCTGGTGGTGAGGAATCTCAGTTGAAGGCACAGGGCAACCAATATTGGTGGATGTCACAGGATTTGATGTAAGACCAGAGTGTGACGTGTGCTCGATGTTTGCTTGACGTGAAGTCAATTGCCAACGATTGACACAAGATTTGCCCCAGTGACTGCTGCAACCTTGTTCTTGTCAATTTGGAGGGATAAACCAGATACTACATGTCCCTGTGCTTCAAGTTCTTTTAATCCAAAATGAAATTTCTTTAAAGAAACTTTCATGTTTACAGATGGGATTTTTCTCAAAACTCTGTATAATCTGTACATATGTTCTTGCCAAGTTTTGGAACAAACAATAATTTCATCAATGCAATTTATTAACCATCCTTCTGAAATTTCTTCAGGGAAGATTTCATTCATCATTCTTTGGAAGTGTGAAGGTGCATTCTTGATACCAAAAGGCATCCTCAAATATTCATATACTCCACAATGAACAATAATTATCAAGTATTTTCTTTCCCTTGGTATCACTACATTCTGATTAAATCCCTTAATGGAATCCATAGTGGTTATATACACTGCTTGAGATATCTGGGTAAGGGCAATTTGCATTTTTGGTATTGGGTACCTGTCTGGAACAGTGTAAGTGTTCAGAGCTCTAAAGTCCCCAACCATTATAGATTCGCCATTATTCCATGCCACTATTACTGGTGTAGTTATTTCTACTTCCTCATTATGGCCAACCTTTGTTATTACACCAAGATCTAGAAGTTCTTTAATATTAATTTCTAGAGCTTCTCTTGATTTAGGACTTGCTTGATATGCAGGTCTTCTTAAGAGTGGTGGATAAGGCCTCTCAATATTCAGGATGATGTCAACTTCATGACCAATAATTGTCCCCTAAGGTTCTTTGTCTGATGAAAATGCTTCTCTGTGGTCATATTAAAGGGAAGAAAGTTCATTTTCCTGACTATCAGTCAGATGAAGGCTTATTTCAGCTTCCTTTAGGTGTTCAGATTTGAATCTTTTGAGCTCTAAGTTGACTGGTGCTACTTTACTCACTATAATTTGTCTTTTAAGTGGTAAAAAGGCAAATTTCTGACGCTTATTGTCTCCAATAGTAAAGTATCTGTCCTTTTTGTTATGTAAATCTATTCCATACATGATTAAATAGTCATTTCCCAATATAAAATGGGTACTAGAGCAATTTTCCATAACAACAAATTCAACAGTGATTCCTAAATCTGCATTAATATGTGGGAATATCACATTGGTCTCACAGATTCTCAATTATTTCATTGGATTACTTGCACTATTGAATTTTATGCCATCAATTGGCAACAATTGGTCTTCAAAATTTGGTACACAAGTTTGAAGAAAATATTTTCCAACACAAGAGCAGAAGGCTCCTGGGTCAAGTAAAGGTTTAGTGGTTTTGTTGTCCATTACCACTTCTGTTATACAGGGGTTACCAGCTGTATAACCTTTTCCCCTGTTTGGTTTGGTTTTCATAAGTTGTGCATCTTAAATTTTTGATAAATCAAGTTGACCATTGCTTAATTATGGCAAGTGGGAATAAGATTCCATGATGTCAAAATTGGCATTGAGATTTTTTATATCTTTTGAAGATTCAGAAAATATTGATGACTTATCATCTTAATTTTCTTTAATTATATTATCATCTTTTTCAACATCAGGTTCTTTTTCAAAGTCAATTTCATTGATTTTCCCCCTTTTTGGACATTTATTGGCTAAGTGGGTGGAGCTTTGGCAAATATTGAACTTCCTGATTATATATGCAGATTTATACCTAAAACTATTAGAATTTGCTTTGGGACTTTTGTCCACAGAATCTTTCCAAGGTGTATTAAGCTTTGTTTTGAGATTCACCCTACTGGAACCAATCCTACTTCTGGTGGTTACTTCTGCTAATATATTAAGAATATCCTCTTCTGAAGATTGTTCAGTAGTCCTTCTTTTGAGAGCATGCTCTAAGTCACCTCCACATTGTCTAAGGATCTTTCTGTGGATCATAAATTCTGAGATTTCAGGATACAATGCTGTTAATCTGTCTTTTTGTTGGCAAAACCATGGTAAATCTTTGTCTTTATCAGCATTGAATTTGGCAGATTCAAAGGCTGTTTGCACTTTAAACCTCCAAGCATTGTTGGCCCATTTGGTGATAATTTGGGTTTTCCACCAAGTCCAACTTTGGTGTCCATGTGCTTGTCTTAATTTGATATACCATCGGTGGGCTGATCTGGTAAACAAGGTGTTAAAACTGGCTGTTACAAATCTTTCTGGTAATTCAAAATTTTCTTTACTCATTTCAATACCTGTCATGAATTACATATGGTCATATTCCCCTTCACCATTGAAGTGAGGCCATTCTTTAAGTTTTGCTACCTCTTTCAGGAGTGCTTGGCCCATTGATGGTTCCAAGTCATGAAAAGAAGTGGAAAATTCATTTTTTAACTGTGAGTTTTCAACCTCAAATACTTGTGTATTTTGAATTCTTGTGCCCTCATTTTGATTCAGAGGTGTAGACATGATTGGTAAGGTGTTCAGTATTTGTTCAATATCATTCATTTTACTGTTGCTACATCTTTGGGAATTTCTGAATCCATGTTGGAAGGCTTGTATCAAATCTATTACTTCAATTTTATACATGCCTTCTATATGTGTCAGTTCTTGCCATAACTCTGTTTGTCTTGTATCATAGGCAGTGACTTGATTCAATTTCATTGTTAATTTCTATACTTCTCCTTGTGAAGCATCAAAAAACTTTTTCAAGGCAATCATATATGTCTTTACTTCAGTAAACGAACTTGAAATATCATCAAGGACTTTCCTATTATCTTATTTGAAACTATTTATGTCTTGTTTAATTCTTGTTTCAATTATGAAATCAATATTAAATTAAGAATATTTGCCTGTTAATTCTTTAATAATGGCAGATTGTTCATTTATCTTATTGCCAAAAGAATTCTCATTATTAGAAGTTTTAATTGTTCTTAAAACGTTCTCAAAACACATAAGTGTTTCATTTATTTGGCTCAGACTTAAGTTTTTTGTTTTAAGATTGTTACAAATGGATTAATTTTTATCAGGAACATGAGTTTTTACATCATTTATAGCTTCATACAGCTCTGGGATAGAATCAGAAATGTCAGAAATCATTTCTGATATTTTACTCTGCCTTGCTCTTTTTTCTGTAATTCCATCATTGTTCTGGCCTCCCAAAAGACCTTTTCTATGTCATCCTGCTGAATATTTGGGATTATATAGCTCTGGCTGTAAGTTTTTGTGGCTGGTGCCTTGCCGTTTCCCTTGTTTTGAGCTTGTGGCTGCTTTGTTACGTTGGAATTGCTGCTGCTAGCCACTGGGGCTGTTTTTGGCACTTGCTTAGCTGGTGGAGGGTTTTTTTAGTCCATTCTGCTGTTAAAAGCATCATGTTATTCTTTTCCATCACTAGATGCCATCCATTGAGTAACTCTCAAGTGTTGGGATGGCCCAGGAATTTTCTCACAGTCAGGTAAGAATTCATGCAATTTTTCCACAGATCTACAAGGATCTGGTACTCTTTGTGCTGCAATGCATTGTTGTAATCCTTCTGGCTGGCTTTGTATATGTCCACTGAGGCTTCTTGTGGTGGTGTCAGCTCTGTTTGAAGGTAAAATAGTATTATCAGCTTCAGAATGACATAATTTTTTAATTTGGAGGTCATCAACTGACCCTTTTCCTTCTGTAACTGATTGGCTTCTGCCATAATCACATCTATGACCTTTTTGGGAGCCACTTGAGGGGTTATAGCTGGCTCCTGATCTGGTTGAAGGCATATTTTATGATTAAAAGGCTTAAAAGTAGTATTTTTACGTCAAAAAACTTACTATTGGTCCAATTCTTTGCTTTCTGAAGGGTATTACTTATATCCAAGTTAGTTAATTCAGAAGAAATTGGTTCAGGTTAATTATTCTGAGTTATAATAACTGTACTATTATGGTCACAGTTCACAGTACTTGAAGGAATAATGCTTGCTACTGTTGAGGCTGTTTCAATATTTTCTTGTCTTACCACATTGTAAGACACTGGACTTAATTAGTAAGCCAATTTATTAAGTAAAAAGTATTTTTTCAAGACAGAAATGAAAAAATGAAGCCTCACTTATAATATGAAAAAAGCTATTTTTTTGTGGATTTTTCAAATTATAAGTATTTTTTATATGTTTTTAAATTTTTCAATATAAGAAAAAAAGATTTCAAAATAGTAAAAAATTCTTTCACAGGTAAAATATCACAGCGGGGCCCCAAAATTTATGGTGTGGATATGAAACTTTGTTTAAAAATCAAGTACTTTTTGTGTCCTCAACATTTGTATAAGGTAAAATATAATTAAGAAAAGGTATGAAATAGTATTTTTAAGAGAAAACACACCAATTCTACTGCTTTCAACTTTATAGCTATAAAACAATAAAATTATAAAGATTTATTGTTTTGCCAACAATAAACATTTATCCAAAAATACTCTACAAGAGATATTTAAGGCTACAAAAGAAATTTCTTCAAGAGCAATTTCAATTTGAATTAATGGAGCAAAGAGCTGCAAGAAATCAATTCAAGAAAAAATTGTTTAAAAAGATATTCAAAGAGAAAACACACCGAAAAGTGACCAGAGTGAATTTGGAAACAAAGAGACAAAGTTAACAGTGATGAAAAATGCTTTAATTCAATTATGGGGTGGTTCAAGGGGTAAAAATGATTATAATGATTTTTTAACATAGTCAAAAGGTTTAAAATGATATTAAAAGGGTGGTTGGAATCTTTTATTGATTGGTTTAACAGTGTTATAGCTAATTATAAAAGGAAAAGATTCAAACATGAAGAGAAAAGTGGGGGAAAGAAGACATTATTTTATAGACATCACTTTTCTTACTCCAAAAGTAAAAGTTACTCTTTTCAGTCGTGGAAAATACTCTGACAACAGAAAGCCAATTATGGAATCATTGAACCCTGGTTTAGACCAAAAAAGGGCTGGTTTTAGCCATTTTAGACCCTTAAATCAGCTATTACTATAGTAATACCTGGTCTGTAGCCTTTGAAACACGACAGAATGTGTGTAAGAGGTGTAGAAATAAGTTAAAACTGTTTTTACTAATATTTTTTTAACTTAAGGGTAGTTTTACCCTCTTGGAAACAGTTAAAACGTCTCTGGTTGGTATCAAAACCTCATCATCAATTGAGTCACAGGGTCTGTGACTCAATTCCAGGCCAAAAGTGATGAACTTTTGCATGTATTTTGACATCCCAGGCCTATCAGAAAGGAATTTGGGGGTCTGGCTCCCCCCAGAGTTAATTTTTTCTTTAATTCCACATCATGTAATACACTTGTAATTTACACATACAATTAAATTGAGTTTTAAAGTACCCAACTGTAATAATTGATACTTCATATGTAAATTACAGCTCACTTATGTAATACATGCACACATTTTGACATTTCAATTGAAAATACTTCAATTCCTCATAACTTCTAGACTACACACAACACCTCAATTTTAACACAAAAATTGATGGTTAACACCACATGTGGTGTGAATTAAATAAGGTTTTGAGTATTTTCAACTTTTGTACAGACAATACTGAAGACTTAAGTTAAGCTTATTTAGAGTTGGGTTACAGAAATTTTACCCAGAGGTGGTGTGAGCCTTAGAGGTAATTTCATATACCCAAAAGACCACAAATACAAAATTAACATATTAATATAAATAAAATAAATTTATTTATATTATTAAAATAAAAATCAAAATATGAATATAAAATTATATTCAAAAATAAAAAATTAATTACAATTTAAAAATAAAATTACATCAAATTTTGAAATTATAAAATTACATTTATACTTGAAAAAATTAAGTAAAAATGAAATTTTAACAAAATTGTGAAAAAATAAATAAATTTGGAAAAAAGTTAAATAAAATTTATTATAACTTTTTATCCAATAAATAAACATATAAAATTTATTTCACCATTGGATTCCTCATAAAAAATCAGGTGGGGTCACCTCTGAGTGAAATTCTTGTAACTCAACTCTAAATAAGCTTAAATTAAGTTTCTAGTATTTTCAATACAAAAGTTGAAAATCCTCAAAACCTTAATTTAATTCACACCACATGTGGTGTTAACCATCAATTTTTGTGTTAAAATTGAGGTGTTGTGTTTAGTTTAGAAGTTATGAGGAATTGAAGTATTTTCAATTGAATTCAATTGAAATGTCAAATTGTGCGCGTGTATTACATAAGTGAACTTTGATTTAAATATGAGGTGTCAATTATTACTGTATTGTACTGTACAATTGAATTGAATTACATATGTAAAGTATAAGTATAATACATGATGAGGAATTAAAGGAAAAATAAATTGGAAAGATTAAATTTGGGGGGAAAAGGAACTCCAGCTCTAAGGGGGAGCTAGACCCCCAAAATCCTTGCTGACAGGCGTGGGATGTCAAAATTGACGCAAAAGTTCATCACTTTTGGCCTGGAATTTAGTTACAGGGTCTGTGGACTCAATTGATGATGAGGTTTTGATACCAACTGGGGTAGTTTTAGCTGTTGCCAAGAGGGTAAAACTACCCTTAAGATAAAACAATCATAATAAAAACAGTTTTAACTGGTTTCTACGCCTCTGACACACATTCTGACGTGTTTTGAAGGCTCTAGGCCTGGTATTGCTATAGTAATGGCTGATTTAAGGGTCTAAAATGGCTAAAAATGGCTTAAACCAGCCCTTTTTGGTCTAAACTAGGGTTCAATGATGCCATAATTGGCTTTTTTGTTGTCAGACTGTTTTTCACGACTGACAAGAGTAAATTTTACTTTTGGAGTAAGAGAATTGATGGCTATAAAAGAATGTCTTCTTTGCCCCACTTTTCTCTTCATGTTAGAATCTTTTACTTTTATTAATTAGTTTAAACACTGTTAAACCAATCAAACAAAGATTCCAACCACCACTTTTAAATCATTTTAATCCTTTTAACCACGTGAAAAAATCATTATAATCATTGTTTGTAACTCTTATAATCATTTTTACCCCTGAACCACCCCAAAAGTGAATTAAAGCATCTTTCATCACTGTTAACTTTGTCACTTTGTTTCCAAATTCACTCTGGTCACTTTTGGGCGTGTTTTCTCTTTAATATTCTTTTTAAAGACTTTGTTCTTTAATTAATTGCTTGCAGTTCTTTGCTCAATTAATTCCAATTGAAATTGCTCTTGAAGAAATTTCTTTTGTAGCCTTAAAATATCTCTTGTAGAGTATTTTTTGGATAAATTTTTATTGTTGGTAAAACAATAAATTTTTATAATATTATTGTTTTATACTAATAAAGTTATAAACAATAAATTTGGCGTGTTTTCTCTTAAAAATAATATTTCATACTATTTTTAATTGAATTTTACCTTATACAAATTTTGAGGACAGGAAAAGTACTTGATTTTTAATCAAAGTTTCATATCCACACCTTACATTTGGGGGCCCAGCCGTGATATTTTACCTGTGACATATTTTTTTTACTCTTTTTAAATCTTTTTTCTTATATTGAAAAATTTAAAAACATATAGAAAATACTTATAATTCAAAAAATCCATAAAAAATAACTTTTTTTTCATATTATAAGTGAGGCTTATATTTTTATTTCTTTTTTGAAATAACCCTTTTTTTTACTTAATTAATTGGCTTTTTCATTAATTTTAGTGTCTGACAACGTGGTAAGACAAGAAAACATTGAAACAGCCTCAACAGTAACCAGCATTATCCCTGCCAGTACTGCTAATTCTGATCATAATAGTACTGTTATTGTGACTCAAAATAACCAGCCTGAACCAATATCTTGTGAATTGATTAACTTAGACATAAGTAATAACCTTCAGAAAGCTAAAAATTTGGCCAATAGTAAGTTTTTGACGTAAAAATACTATTTTAAGCCTTTTTTAACCATAATTATGCCTTCAACCAGGTCAGGAGCCAGCTACAACCCCTCAAGCAGCTCCCAAAAAGGTAATAGACGTGATTATGGCAGAGGCCAACCAGGTACAGAAGGAAAAGGGTCAGTTGATGACTTCCAAACATTTAAATTGGGTCATTCTGAAGCTGATAATACTATTTTACCTTCAAAAAGAGCTGACACCGCCACAACAAGCCTCTGTGGACATATACAAAGCCAGCCACAGTGCATACAACAATGCACTTCAATTCAAGGAGTACCAGATCCTTGCAGACCTGTGGAAGAATTGCATGAATTCTTACCTGACAGTAAGAAAATTCTTGGGCCATCCCAACACTTGCAAATTGCTCAATGGATGGCATCCATTGATGGAGAAGAAAAACATGATGCTTTTGACACTAGAATGGAGGAAAAACAACCCTCCACCAGCCAAACCAGTGCCAAAAACAGCCCCAGTGGCCAGCAGCAGCAATTCCAACGTGAAAAAGCAGCCACAAACTCCAAACAAGGGCAAAGGGAAGGCACCAGCCCCAAAACCTTACAGCCAGGGCTACAGAATCCCAAAGATTCAGCAGGATGCCATGGAAAATGTATTTCAGATGGCCAGAACCATTATGGAATTACAGAAGAAGGAGGAAGCCAGATTAAGGTTCCAGAAATGATTTCTGACATATTTGATTCCATCCCAGAGTTGTATAATGCTATAAATGACGTGAAAAAACATCTTTCTGATAAAAATGAAACCATTTGTAACAACATTAAAACAAACAACCTGAGTCTGTGCCAAATTAATTAAACACTTATGTGTTTTGAAAAAGTTTTAAGAACAATTAAAAATTCCAATAATGATAATTCTTCTAACAATAAAATAAATGAACAATCTGCCATTATTAAAGAATTAACAGATAAATATTCTAAATTCAATATTGATGACATAATTGAAACAAGAATTAAACAAGCCATAAATATTATCAAGACAGATAACAAGAAAGTCCTTGATGACATTTCAAATTCATTTACTGAAGTAAAGACATATACCATTTCCTTGAAAAAGTGTTTTGATGCTTCACAAGAAGAAGTATCAAAATTATCAATGAAATTGAATCAAGTCACTGCTGATAATACAAGACAGACAGAGTTATGGCAAGAACTTACACATAAAGAAGACATGTATAAAATTGAAGTAATAAATTTAATACACAGCTTCCAACATGAATACAGAAATTCCCAAAGGTGTAGCAACATTAAAATGAATGACATTGAACAAATACTGAACACCTTACCAAGAATGTCTACACCTCTAAATCAAAATGAGGGCACAAGAATTTCAAATCCACAAGTATTGGATCCTGATAATTCACAATTAAAAAATGAATTATCCACTTCTTTTCATAACTTGGAACCATCAATGGGCCAAGCACTCTTGAAAGAAGTGCCAAAACTTAAAGAATGGCTGTCACAGGGGCTCTTGGAAGAAGAGGGCCTGGCACTCAGGAATCAAGAACTCACTTGGAGGGCTCCAAAGATAAAAGAATAATAAGAATGAATTTCTTTAAGAAAGAATAAGGGAGAAAACAAGTATGCCAAAAGATGAGATAAGAAAAAGGTGAAGCCAATGGCCAAAGATAATAAGGAAGCCAAAAGCCAAGAAGCCAACCAAGTGAATCCTCAATTCACTGTTTCAACCTGCCAGAAAAGGAAATGGAATTAGTATAAGGATATGAGCACCAATATCCACTGGACAGGCGAGGAAATAAAAGAAACGGGTGCTGAATAACTGACTTAAGATTATCAGTATTAACTTTAATAAGGTAAAAGAAAATAAGGATAAAAATAAATCCACTATATTAATTAACTGGGGAAAAAGTCCCCAGGTGCTGAAAGGTGGCCAGTATATGTGAAAAACTGAAAGATTGATCCTGGAGTTGGTGTTAAGAAAAGAATCCCCTTTTGAGGATAACTGTGAGGACAGAAGTTTAGAAGAAGGTTAGTAAGAGAAAAAACTATCATTATCGGATTATTAAACCTACCGTTTCGGGAAGAAGATGAGATAAACGATTAAGTGTTTACTCTTTGGGAAATGTAATCCCAACTGCCTGGTTAATTGTTATCATTCATATATAAAGACAATACTGTAGCTATAGAATTAGAGAATCATCAACTCAATTTAATTTCTCCTTTGTTTTCATTTCTCATTTATTCATCGTTTATTCTTTATTCATAATCAAATACATCTTTGTACAAGCTTCACGCGAACATTACTCTACTTACGAGGCTAGGGATTTATACAGGTATATAAATGTCCATTCATCAAGTATCAATTAATATGCTTACTGATCGTTAATTGTAACACTAGAGTACTGTTGGTGTGAGGTCATACAAATTCGTATATTAGTGTTTTTGAGTAGTATATCTAAATTCATTCAGTGTTACTATTTACTAGTTCTAATTATATATTATAGTAATTTAAAGACTTATTAACTTGAACTCATTGCATGGTAGCGAGAGTTAGTTATAAAAGCACTATAATATAGAACTAGAAATAGAACACAATCTTTTAGATATGGCTATGAGCAGCGGAACTGGAATAGAAATTCCAATAGTAGATTCGTCCGATGAAGAAGTTATCCTCAAAACCAAGATGATAAAACTAGACACCAGCAATTGGGTCCAGTGGAGTTGTCAAATGGAAAACTATCTTACAGCCAGACGATACGATGATCTACTCATTCCACCCTCTGAAGAAGTAAAAAGATCCCCGAAGTTTAGACAGAAAAATAGCAGTGCTCTAGCCCTACTTTGGGGATGTGTGAGCACTGAGCTTGAAGGGGTTCTGTTAGATAACAAAACTTCTTTTTATGACACCTGGGAAGCACTAGGAAGCATCTGTGGAAAAAATTCCATAGTCACGATATGCGAGACTTTCTATGAATTAATATCTTTAAAATACGATCCTGAAACCTCTCTCCAGACGCACATACACAATTTCCAGAAACTGTGTGCCAGATACAATTCTATCACAGCAGACAAGGATCTCGAAGCAACTTTTCCACCTAAGTTACTAGCGGCCACATTTATTCGAAGTTTGAATGGGGACCGGGAGTTAACTGGGTTGATCCAGACTCTTTACGACATAAAACCGTTCACCCCAGCTGCGGTTATCAGTCGGGTGGCCATTGAACACTCAAGAAGACAACCAAATGAACAAGCATTATTTGTCGGTTCGTCCAACAAACATCAAAAGAATAAATGGGAAGATCAAAAACCAAGAAATAAGGGTTGGAGAAATGGAAAAAGGATTGATAGACCTCCAGTAAACAATGGCAAATCAGATTCAGATAAAAGGATCGAGAACCTAGAAAGAATGATAGAGAAAATGCAAGCTTCAATGAAACCTCAATCCGCACACCTTGCCACCGAGAAGATTGACACCATTAGCTCAGATTCCGATGCTTTCATAGTTAAAGAAGAAGCTATATATTCAGTGGATGATGGAAACAAAATTTACCTGGATTCGGGGGCAGGGAAATCAGTAGTCAATAATTTGAAATATCTAAGTGACCCTGTAGCTATAAATCATCAGATCAACACATATGGCAATACTGTACCAATAACTCATCAGGGTACCCTCACTTTTAAGGGTATAAAAATCAGTCCAGTTTACTACGCACCAAGTGGACCCGTAAATCTACTCTCAGTATCACAGCTGCTTGACCATGGCATCCGACCAGTAATTAAGAATGATTGTTTCCTTTTAAAAAAGGAACAAACCATAGTGGCCGCATTCAAAAGAGAGGGAAACTTATTTGTCAGTAAATTGGAGGCCCATAAAACGTTTTTTACTAGCAACAATGACAGAGATTGGCATGTTGTTCTGGGTCACCCAAGCGACAGATACTTAAAGCATCTCATGACTACCAATCAGATTAAGGGGAACATCCTTCTCACTAAAAACTGCGAGGTATGTCAAATGGCAAAAATTAAGAATCGACCTCACTCACGGGCATTACCATCTTCAACTTCGGCTTTCCATCGGCTGCATGTTGACACTTTGGAAATTTCACCAGCCACAGATCAGGGGATCAAGTATGTATTGGTAATCATCGATGACTACAGTAGGTTTAACCGTATATACCTCATGAGTCAGAAAAATCAAGCCCAGACTCACCTTATGTCATATATCAACGAAATATACAATAAGGTAAATGTCACTCCTGCCTTTGTTCATACCGACAGAGGAGGGGAATTTGACTCAAACTCCTTTCGACAAATCTTATTTAAAAAGGGAATTGTTTTAGAACGGGGGCCTCCTGAATCTCCACAGACTAACGGAGTGGCTGAACGCTTTAATCAAACTCTTCTTTCGAAGATTCGATGTCTACTGGCCCAATCAAAGATACCTATCCAAATGTGGACTGAAGCCGCAAAACATAGCTCCTTACTATTAAACCTATTGCCCCATAAAGCTATTGATATGAATTCACCACAGCAGGTCCTCGAAAAAATCAAGAAGAATATTGAAGAACGTATCGACTTGAACTCTTTAATACCATTTGGAATGAAGACCACAGTTCATGTAAAAAATTCAAAGTCGAAATTGGACCCTAGAGGAGAAACGCTCAAGGCACTCACTTATGAAAGTCACTCTGATGGTATGCGGTTTTACAATCATAAAACAAAGAAAATACGGATTAGTCGTGATTTCCAGCTTCCTCAAATACAAGGCGAAGTACTAATTCGTCAAAACTTGGACAACTTACCTACAGCAGTAACGGAACATGAGAGTGATGAAGTACCAATGACTGCTCATGACGTAACCTCCCGCAGTCAAACTGATGAAACAGCTGTTCAAATTGAAGAAAATCAATCGCTAGGTAATGATAAGCATTATCAGTACGTGCCTTATTATAGCCGAGCACCGAAGGATATATCCAACAAGGTCGATACACAAAACATTCTCAAAGAAGGACGATGTAGCACCAAGCAACCAGACCAATACATGCTAGCCGATGTTGTACCCTACTCCAAGGCAACTTCAGATCCACAGGAAGGTGCTCAATGGAAGGAAGCAATGAAAGTCGAATTTGATTCCTTAATGAGTCACAACACTGGGAAGTTAGTACCGTATCCTAAAGATAGTAAGGTGATTGGAGGAATGTGGCGTTTAACAAAGAAGCTCAACGAATATGGAGAAGTGTATCGTTACAAAGCTAGGTGGGTAGTGTTGGGGAATCATCAAGAATACCTACTACACTATTTTGATACATGGGCGTCAGTAGGAAGAAATGAGAGTTTCAAGATAATGCTCTCTTTAGTTGTCAACTGTCAGTACATCCCCTACCAATTTGACGTGGAAACTGCATTTCTTCACGGAGAAATGGACACGACTGTATATGTTAAGCAAGTAAGGGGCTTTGAAACAAAAGGTAAAGAAGGATGGGTATGGAAATTGAACAAATCATTGTATGGAACAAAACAAGCCCCCCGAATGTGGCAGCTTAAACTCGTCAGCATCTTAGAGAAATGTGACATGCACAAATCAAAGTCCGATGACTCACTGTTCCTGAACAAGGATCTGTCGCTCATACTCCACGTACATGTAGACGATGGATTCCTCATTGGAAAAGAAGAACTGTTACTTCAAGATTTTTTGACTCGATTAAAGAAGGAACTTACAATTAAGTACAAGAAACAACCTACTCAGCATCTTGGTTATATGATCACATGGCACAAGGACGGCTCGCTGGGACTAAGCCAATCGGATCTAATTAAAAAACTCTTATATGATAATGACATGAGTGACAGCAAGGGGGTAAAGACTCCATGTAATGGAAACTTCCATACAGAAATAGACGATGAAGGTGAGGTAATCGCTATAACTGACTTTCAAAGGGCTATAGGAAGTTTAAACTATTTAGCTCAGCATACTCGACCAGACATTATGTTCACCGTAAATCAGCTATCGCGATACTCAATCAAACCTACCATCAAACATTGGACAGCAATCAAACATTTAATGAGGTATCTTAAAGCTACTATCAATTTGTCATTAATTTTTTCGAAGCGTACAAATGAAACCCTTCTGGAGGGATGGGCTGATGCTGATTACGCGAACGATAGAACCGACAGGAAATCTATCACCGGAATACTGACATCAGTGTATGGAAATCCAATCTCGTGGTTGAGTAAGAAACAAACAGTTGTGGCTCAGTCTACTACTGAAGCGGAATTTATTGCCATGAATATCTGTGCAAAACAACTGCGTTGGATGTCATTCCTGTTGATGGAAATGGGCATCAAAGACACAAAGCCAACTTTGTATAATGACAACTCCGGTGCAACAACAATCGCCAAACAAGCAAAATTAAACCCCAACACTAAGCATATTGAAATAAGGTTCCAATACCTTAGAGACATCGTACTTAAAAGGCAACTGACCATTGTCCAAGTTGGAACGAATGACATGTTGGCTGATGTACTTACCAAACCCTTAGGAGTGCAAAAGTTGATTATAGTGTATCCACAGATACATCTCAAGGAAATTAGAGGAGTGTTAAGAAAAGAATCCCCTTTCGAGGATAACTGTGAGGACAGAAGTTTAGAAGAAGGTTAGTAAGAGAAAAAACTATCATTATCGGATTATTAAACCTACCGTTTCGGGAAGAAGATGAGATAAACGATTAAGTGTTTACTCTTTGGGAAATGTAATCCCAACTGCCTGGTTAATTGTTATCATTCATATATAAAGACAATACTGTAGCTATAGAATTAGAGAATCATCAACTCAATTTAATTTCTCCTTTGTTTTCATTTCTCATTTATTCATCGTTTATTCTTTATTCATAATCAAATACATCTTTGCACAAGCTTCACGCGAACATTACTCTACTTACGAGGCTAGGGATTTATACAGGTATATAAATGTCCATTCATCAAGTATCAATTAATATGCTTACTGATCGTTAATTGGAACACTAGAGTACTGTTGGTGTGAGGTCATACAAATTCGTATATTAGTGTTTTTTAGTAGTATATCTAAATTCATTCAGTGTTACTATTTACTAGTTCTAATTATATATTATAGTAATTTAAAGACTTATTAACTTGAACTCATTGCAGTTGGATCACCGGCTGTATTGTCTGAATCGGGCCAATACAGTTCTGGCCATCTTGAATTTGAAACTGTGTGATTGAATTCCCACAGTGGAATATGAATTGGCCCAATTGGGCCAAGTACGTACAGGTTGATTGATTACCGCCTGTATGAACCAATTGAGTTGTCCAAGAAGTATTGAAATACTTGATGCCTTGACAACTGATTGAAAAGATGTAATACCTTTTGAGAATTGCCCTTAGAATAACCCTGAATGAAATTGCCAACCCAACTCCTGCTGAGCCAGGTGATTGGAGTCCTTGAATGGTCTTCTGATTGCCGCCATGGATTACCAGACTGATGAGTCCAAAGGTTCTCCTTCAAAATGGGCATTGGATCTTGGTACCTTGAGTTAAGAAGGTTGATTTGGGTCCTGAAAACGTCACCATTGAATTTCTGAGCAAAAATGGTGCATAATGGTATATAACACCATATATGCACCACTCCTGCAACCTTGAGTACGAGGTGCATGGAGGAATGAAGCAATCCTCCCTTAAGTTGAGGGAAATGCTTGTTGAGATGATTTGGTGGCCTCTGGTGGTTGCCAGAGGCCATGACGGTGAAGCTGGTTCATGGTGGTCCAGGGCCAAAAATGGGTCCTATGGGATTTATGGCCAAAAATGGATCCAAGGTGTTTTTGGTCCAATTTGGGTCCAAGGGATTGGTGGCCAAAAATGGCTCAGGTGGGCCCAATTGTGGTTTGGGACCCACCTGGCCTTGGGGGCTAGGTGGCTGCCCCCTTTGGCCTCATTGGATTAGGCCAAAAGGGGCCTAATCCGCCTACGGACCGCGGACCGCGGCTTACGGACCGTAGAAGCCGTGGGGGGCCTAAATGGCCCAAAAAGGCCATTTAGGCCAAAACCCCCATAATGAAAGGGGTGGCCATGGGGCCTGGAAGCCCCTAGAAGACAAAAGGACCCCCCAGACGCAAAAACAGTGATGGAGGCCTGGGGGTTGGTGAGGTGGAAATTGGCCAAGAGGACCAATGACGCAGGATATGGCCTGAGGCCATAAAAGATGATGGAGGCCATACATGGCCAATGGAATGGGTTATGGCGTAAGAGCCAAGGAACACCCAAAAGGGGTCAATTGGCCATAAATGATATGACATGGCCAATTGGCCCCAACTTGGCTCCAGGTTGGATTGCCGCCGCCATCAAGGAGGAGGGTCAAAATACGTGGTTGTGACAGTACCCCCCTACCTTGAATGGCTAATGAGAGGGATTTGACGTAAGGATTCCAGAGGTATTGAATCTTGAAAAGAAGAATTGAACTGATAAGCTTGTTGGCATATGAATTGAGGTTGACTTGATCTTCTCTTGACATTTGGCTTTGACAAAGTTGAAGACATGATTTGACATAAAAATTTTGGCGTTAAAGAGTTATAAGAAAAGAAATTTTAAAAGAATATAAAGAGTAAAAGAGAAAAGGAAACAGATATAAAGAGAGAAACAGAAAAAATAAAGAAAATGAAATTTGAGGAGGAATCCAATCTTCATCAAGGATTACGACAATTGATTTTGAAAGTGACCAAGGACCTGGATAAATGAATTTGATGGCAGGTGCTCACAGAGTGGCCAAGGTGATGTTTTGACAGATTGTAGACCCCTCAGGGAAGTGCACACCAGGAGAGGAACTTACTTTTAGTAACTGCCACTCCCGCCAGTGCCATAAATAAGAAAGATCTTGATAAATGAATGTGTTGAAAGAATAAAGTCTTGGGAAGGAGAATAAAAAAGGAATGGTCCATTTGCCCAAGTGTAAATGGCCATAAATTTGGAATTCGGATGTTGAAAGCCGGGCCAAGAAGTCTGTGTCCAAATTGAAAAGTGCTCACAGAGTGGCCAAGGTGATGCTTACAACAAGAAGAGTAGAATACCCCTAAAGGTGCATACCAGGATTGGGACTTACTTTTGGTAATTCCTCTCCCCACCAAGCACCATAAAAATTCAAGCCATTGAAGAATTGGGTCCTGGCTTGTCAGGATATAACGAATGAAAATCTTTGACAAGTTCAGGACAATTCTTGAGGTTTTCAGCTGGTTCCCATGTGGATCCTTCTGAATCTTGACTGAAACCTTTCCATTCCACCAGATACCATAATTTTCTTCTCTTGAGCTTTGAATCCAGTACTTGAGAGACTTCCCATTCCTCTTCTTCTTCAATAATGATTGGCGGAGGAGGCTCTTGATGCCGATTTGGGATTGTTGATGTCTTGACTGGTTCCAAGAGTGAGATATGGAAGACTGGGTGGATGGATTTCCATTGAGATGGAAGCTTGAGGTGGTAAGCATGAGTACTGACTTTCTTCAAGATTGGAAACGGACCCAACCATCTTTCAGACAGCTTCTTGGTGGGTCTAGTTGATTTTATATTCTTGGAAGAAAGCCATACCATGTCACCAGGATTGAAAACAGGTGGACTTGCTCTACTTTTATCTGCATACCTCTTAAACCGGTTTATGGCGATTTCAAGTTCTCTCTTGACATCTTGCTGTACTGATTGGATTTTTGTTGATAACTTTCCAGCAGGAGTATCTTGAGTGATGTGAACTGAATCAAATTGTGGATCTCTTCCATAAACAGTGAAAAACGGTGATTGCTTGGTTGAAGAGTGATCAGAATTATTGTAGGCAAATTCAGCCAGAGGGAGCCAGGTGTTCCAATCATCTTGATGATAACCGACCTACATCCGAAGATACTGTTCTAGTATCTGATTTACCCTCTCTGTCTGTCCATCAGTTTCTGGATGGTAAGCAGTTGACAAGTCTCTTGAAATCTTGAGCTGCTGACAAAGATTGGTCCAGAAGGAAGAAACAAAAAGGGGACCTCTGTCACTGACAATGCTTGAAGGAAGGCCATGCTTTGAGAAAATATTCTTGATGAATAAATGGGCCAAATCCAATGAAGTGATTGAAGACATTGTTGGAATAAACACCGCCATTTTCGAGAATCTGTCCACTATGACAAGGATTGATTCAAATGAATTGGACAGTGGCAGTTGAGTGATGAAATCCATTGAGAGGCCAATCCAAGGACCATTTGGAATTGGAAGAGGCTTGAGAAATCCAAACTTCTTATGATGAATATTCTTGTTTCTTGAACACTGTTGACAGGATGAAACATAATCCTTGATGAATTGAGTCATGCCGGACCAGTGGAAGTCCCGCTTGACAAGTTTGAGAGTCTTCTCTTGGCCAGGGTGTCCAGCTAGAGGAGAATCGTGACGCTTTTGAAGAATGCTGAGTTGAATTGTGGAGTCATTTGGGACTACCACCCGATCTTTGAAGAGAAGAAGTTGGGAGGAGGAATCAAGAGAATAATCTTGGACAGATTTACCTTTACCCAAATCTTCAAGGATACTTCGGTACTGAGGATCTTGCCATATCGCCTTCTGAATTGAGTCAATCAGATTTGAAAATGACTCCACCTTGACTGCAAAGAACTTTGAGGGTTGAACTTCATCTTGCTTAATGAGTTGTTGAAAATTCATTGGATTCTTGCTGATGAAATCCTCCCCCCTCTCCGGATAGACGTCGTCCCGACGTGATAAGGCATCTGGAAGAGTTGCTAGGCGGCCAGGGCGGTAAGTGATTGAAAAATGAAATTCAGATAAGAATTCAGCCCAGCGGGCTTGACGGCGAGTGAGTACTTTTGAGGACATGAAGTATTGAAGGGAACTGTGATCGGTGAGAACTTCAAAAGGAGAGGACAGAGAAAGAAGAAAAGCCCTCCAGCGCTTGAGAGCCCAGACTATACCAAGGAGTTCCTTGTCATGAATTTCATAGTTGAGTTCTGCTGGAATAAGCTTGCGGCTGTCAAATGCAATGGGATGTTTTCCTGAGTCAGAGACCTGACTCATTACAGCACCCAAAGCATAATTGGATGCATCGGTCTCTACAATGGTGGGTAGAGAAGGATTGGAGCGGTAGTGAAGGCCTCTTTGAGTTGATGAAACTGGCTAAGAGCTTCCTCATTGAGGGGGAAACAGGAATCTTTCTTGAGGAAACTGGTGAGTGAACTGATTTTCTTTGAATAATTCTTGATGAAACGGCGGTAGAAATTGGCAAAGCCAAGGAAGGATTGAAGAGCCTTGAGGTTTCTTGGAGGAGGCCAATTAAGGATCTGCTGGACTTTTGCTTGGTCCATCTTTGTGAGCCTTAGAGGTAATTTCATATACCCAAAAGACCACAAATATAAAAAATAACATATTAATATAAATAAAATAAATTTATTTATATTATTAAAATAAAAATAAAAAATATAAATATAAAATTATATTAAAAATAAAAAATTAATTATAATTTAAAAATAAAATTACTTTAAATTTTGTAAATATAAAATTACATTTATACTTGAAAAATTTAAGTAAAAATGAAATTTTAACAAAATTGTGAAAAAATAAATAAATTTGGAAAAAAGTTAAATAAAATTTATTATAACTTTTTATCCAATAAATAAACATATAAATTTTATTTCACTATTGGATTCCTCATAAAAAATCAGGTGGGGTCACCTCTGAGTGAAATTTTTGTAACTCAACTCTAAATAAGCTTAAATTAAGTTTTTAGTATTTTCAATACAAAAGTTGAAAATCCTCAAAACCTTAATTTAATTCACACCACATGTGGTGTTAACCATCAATTTTTGTGTTAAAATTGAGGTGTTGTGTTTAGTTTAGAAGTTATGAGGAATTAAAGTATTTTCAATTGAATTCAATTGAAATGTCAAAATGTGCGCGTGTATTACATAAGTGAACTTTGATTTACATATGAGGTGTCAATTATTACTGTATTGTACTGTACAATTGAATTGAATTACATGTGTAAATTATAAGTATAATACATGATGAGGAATTAAAGGAAAAATAAATTGGAAAGATTAAATTTGGGGGGGAAAAGGAACTCCAGCTCTAAGGGGGAGCTAGACCCCCAAAATCCTTGCTGACAGGTGTGGGATGTCAAAATTCACGCAAAAGTTCATCACTTTTGGCCTGGAATTGAGTTACAGGGTCTGTGGACTCAATTGATGATGAGGTTTTGATACCAACTGGGGTAGTTTTAGCTGTTGCCAAGAGGGTAAAACTACCCTTAAGATAAAACAATCATAATAAAAACAGTTTTAACTGGTTTCTACGCCTCTGACACACATTCTGACGTGTTTTGAAGGCTCTAGGCCTGGTATTGCTATAGTAATGGCTGATTTAAGGGTCTAAAATGGCTAAAAATGGCTAAAAATGGCTTAAACCAGCCCTTTTTGGTCTAAACCAGGGTTCAATGATGCCATAATTGGCTTTTCTGTTGTCAGACTGTTTTTCACGACTGACAAGAGTAAATTTTACTTTTGGAGTAAGAGAATTGATGGCTATAAAAGAATGCCTTCTTTGCCCCACTTTTCTCTTCATGTTAGAATCTTTTTCTTTTATTAATTAGTTTAAAACTGTTAAACCAATCAATAAAAGATTCCAACCACCCTTTTTAAATCATTTTTAACCTTTTAACCACGTGAAAAAATCATTATAATCATTGTTTGTAACTCTTATAATCATTTTTACCCCTGAACCACCCCAAAAGTGAATTAAAGCATCTTTCATCACTGTAAACTTTGTCACTTTGTTTCCAAATTCACTCTGGTCACTTTTGGGCGTGTTTTCTCTTTAATATTCTTTTTAAAGACTTTGTTCTTTAATTAATTGCTTGCAGTTCTTTGCTCAATTAATTCCAATTGAAATTGCTCTTGAAGAAATTTCTTTTGTAGCCTTAAAATATCTCTTGTAGAGTATTTTTTGGATAAATCTTTATTGTTGGTAAAACAATAAATTTTTATATTATTGTTTTATACTAATAAAGTTATAAACAATAAAATTGGCGTGTTTTCTCTTAAAAATAATATTTCATACTATTTTTAACTGAATTTTACCTTATACAAATTTTGAGGACAGGAAAAGTACTTGATTTTTAATCAAAGTTTCATATCCACACCTTACATTTGGGGGCCCAGCCGTGATATTTTACCTGTGACATATTTTTTTTTACTCTTTTTAAATCTTTTTTCTTATATTGAAAAATTTAAAAACATATAAAAAATACTTATAATTCAAAAAATCCATAAAAAATAATTTTTTTTCATATTATAAGTGAGGCTTAAATTTTTATTTCTTTTTTTGAAATATCCTTTTTTTTACTTAATTAATTGGCTTTTTCATTAATTTTAGTGTCTGACAACGTGGTAAGACAAGAAAACATTGAAACAGCCTCAACAGTAACCAGCATTATCCCTGCCAGTACTGTCAATTCTGATCATAATAGCACTGTTATTGTGACTCAAAATAACCAGCCTGAACCAATATCTTCTGAATTAATTAACTTGGACATAAGTAATACCCTTCAGAAAGCTAAAAATTTGGCCAATAGTAAGTTTTTTGACGTAAAAATACTATTTTAAGCCTTTTTAACCATAATTATGCCTTCAACCAGATCAGGAGCCAGCTACAACCCCTCAAGCAGCTCCCAAAAAGGTAATAGACGTGATTATGGCAGAGGCCAACCAGGTACAGAAGGAAAAGGGTCAGTTGAGGACTTCCAAACAACTAAAATGGGTCATTCTGAAGCTGATAATACCATTTTACCTTCAAAAAGATCTGACACCGCCACAAGAAGCCTCAGTGGACATATACAAAGCCAGCCACAAAGCTTACAACAATGCACTGCAGTACAAGGAGTACCAGATCCTGGCAGATCTGTGGAAAAACTGCATGAATTCTTACCTGACAGTAAGGAAATTCTTGGGCCATCCCAACACTTGCAAATTGCTCAATGGATGGCATCCATTGATGGAGAAGAAAAACATGATGCTTTTGACACTAGAATGGAGGAAAAACAACCCTCCACCACCCAAACCAGTGCCAAAAACAGCCCCAGTGGCCAGCAGCAGCAATTCCAACGTAAAAAAGCAGCCACAAACTCCAAACAAGGGCAAAGGGAAGGCACCAGCCCCAAAACCTTACAGCCAGGGCTACAGAATCCCAAAGATTCAGCAGGATGCCATGGAAAATGTATTTCAGATGGCCAGAACCATGATGGAATTACAGAAGAAGGAGGAAGCCAGATTAAGGTTCCAGAAATGATTTCTGACATATTTGATTCCATCCCAGAGTTGTATAATGCTATAAATGACGTGAAAAAACATCTTTCTGATAAAAATGACACCATTTGTAACAACATTAAAACAAACAACCTGAGTCTGTGCCAAATTAATGAAACACTTATGTGTTTTGAAAAAGTTTTAAGAACAATTAAAAATTCTAATAATGACAATTCTTCTAACATTAAAATAAATGAACAATCTGCCATTATTAAAGAATTAACAGATAAATATTCTAAATTCAATATTGATGACATAATTAAAACAAGAATTAAACAAGCCATAAATATTATCAAGACAGATAACAAGAAAGTCCTTGATGACATTTCAAATTCATTTACTGAAGTAAAGACATATACCATTGCCTTGAAAAAGTGTTTTGATGCTTCACAAGAAGAAGTATCAAAATTATCAATGAAATTGAATCAAGTCACTGCTGATAATACAAGACAGACAGAGTTATGGCAAGAACTTACACATAAAGAAGACATGTATAAAATTGAAGTAATAAATTTAATACAAAGCTTCCAACATGAATACAGAAATTCCCAAAGGTGTAGCAACAGTAAAATGAATGACATTGAACAATTACTGAACACCTTACCAAGAATGTCTACACCTCTAAATCAAAATGAGGGCACAAGAATTTCAAATCCACAAGTATTGGATCCTGATAATTCACAATTAAAAAATGAATTATCCACTTCTTTTCATAACTTGGAACCATCAATGGGCCAAGCACTCTTGAAAGAAGTTCCAAAACTTAAAGAATGGCCTCACTTCAGTGGTGAAGGAGAGTATGACCATATGGAATTCATTAGAGGTATTGACATGATCAAAGAGGATTTTGAATTACCAGACAGATTGCTAACAGCCAGGTTTAACACCTTGTTTACCAGATCAGCTCACAGATGGTACATCAAAATAAGACAAGCACATGGACACCAGAGTTGGACTTGGTGGAAAACCCAAATCATCAACAAATGGGCAAATGATGCTTGGAGGTTTAAAGTTGAAACAGCCTTTGAATCTGCCAAATTTAATGCTGATAAAGACAAAGCTTTACCATGGTTTTGCCAACAAAAGGACAGATTAACAGCATTATATCCTGACATGTCAGAATTTATGATCCATAGAAAAATTCTGAGACAATGTGGAGGTGACTTAGAGCATGCTGTCAAAAGCAGGACTACTGAACAATCTTCAGCAGAGGATATTATCCATATACTAGAAGAAGTAACCACCAGAACCAAAATTGGTTCTAGTAGGGTGAATCTCAAAACAAGGTTTAATACACCTTGGAAAGATTCTGTGGACAAAAACCCCAAAGAAAATTCTGGTAATATTAAATATAAATCTGCAGATACAGTCAGAAAATGCCATATTTGCCAAAGCACCACCCATTTAGCCAATACATGTCCAAAGAGGGGGAAAATCAATGAAATTGACATTGAAAAGGAACCAGATGTTGAAAAAGAAGACATAATTGAAGACAATTCAGATGATAAGTCATCCATATTTTCTGAATCTTCAAAAGATATAGAAAATATCAATGCCACTTTTGACATCATGGAATCTTATTCCCACTTACCACAATTGAGCAATGGTCAAGTTGATTTATCAAAAGTTCAAGATGCACAACTTATGAAGACAAAACCAAACAGAGGAAAAGGTTATACAGCTGGTAACTCCTGTATAACAGAAGTAGTGATTGACAACAAACCCACCAAACTTTTGCTTGACCCAGGAGCCTTCTGCTCTTGTGTTGGAAAATCTTTTCTTAAGACTTGTGTACCAAATTTTGAAGACCAATTGTTACCAATTGATGGTATAAAATTCAACAGTGCAAGTAACCCAATGAAAGCATTAGGAATCTTTGAGACCAATGTCATATTCCCACACATAAATGGGAATTTAAGGATCACAGTTGAATTTGTTGTTATGGAAAATTGCTCTAGTACCCATTTTATATTGGGAAATGACTATTTAATCATGTATGGGATAGATTTACATAATAACAAAGACAGATACTTTACAATTGGAGACAATAAGCGCCAGAAATTTGCCTTTTTACCCTTCAAAAGACAAATTACAGTAAACAAAGTATCACCAGTCAACTTAGAGTTAGAGAAATTCAAGTCTGAACAGTTAAATGAGGCTGAAATAAGCCTTCATCTGACTGATAAGCAAGAAAATGAACTTTCTTCCCTTTTGTATGACCACAGAGGAGCATTTGCTACAGACAAAGAACCCCTGGGAGCAATTATTGGTCATGAAGTTGACATCATTCTTAACATTGAGAGACCTTATCCACCACTCTTAAGAAGACCTGCTTATCCAGCAAGTCCAAAATCAAGAGAAGCTCTAGAAATTCATATCAAAGAACTTCTAGACCTTGGTGTAATAAGAAAAGTAGGCCACAATGAGGAAGTAGAAATAACTACACCAGTCATAGTGGCGTGGCATAATGGAAAATCCAGAATGGTTGGGGACTTTAGAGCTCTGAACACTTACACTGTTCCAGACAGATACCCAATACCAAAAATCCAAATTGCCCTTACTCAAATATCTCAAGCAGTGTATATAACCACTATGGATGCCCTTAAAGGATTCCATCAAAATGTGGTAACACCAAGAGCAAGAAAATACTTGAGAATTATTGTTCATTGTGGAGTGTATGAATACTTAAGGATGCCCTTTGGTATCAAAAATGCACCTTCACACTTCCAAAGAATGATGAATGAAATCTTCCCTGAAGAACTCTCAGAGGGATGGTTAATCATTTACATTGATGACATTATTATCTGTTCAAAGACTTGGGAGGAGCACATGTACAGATTATCAAGAGTTTTGACAAAAATCCAATCAGTAAACATGAAAATCTCCTTGAAGAAATGTCATTTTGGATTTAAAGAACTTAAGGCACTAGGACATGTTGTATCTGGTTTGTCCCTTGGAATTGATAAAAACAAAGTTGCAGCAGTATTGTTAAAACCCATGCCTCAGAATAAGAAGGAAATTCAGTCATTCTTAGGTTTTGCAGGATATTACAGGCAACACATTAAAGACTTTGCATCCATAGCAAGACCACTTTATAAGTTGTGTGACAAAGACACAGTATTTGAGATGACTGTTGACAGAGTCAAAGCTTTTGAGTCTCTAAGAGAAGCATTGACCACTTCTCCACTCTTACTGATGCCAGACTTTAAATTGCCTTTCAAACTGTATATTGATGCATCAGGGGATGGACTAGGTGCTGCACTTCACCAAGTTCAGATCATAAATGACAAACCTGTAGAAGGACCAATATGTTTCATATCCAGGCAAATCAAACCAACTGAAGCCAGATATGGAGCAAGTCAAATGGAATGTCTATGCCTTGTCTGGGCCTTAGAGAAATTGAACTATTTCTTAGAGGGATGTGTTTTTGAAGTAATAACAGATTGTACAGCTGTGAAATCACTTTTGAACATGAAAACACCTAACAGACACATGCTCAGATGGCAAATAGCCATACAAGAATACAGAGGCAATATGACTATTGTTCATAAGGATGGGAATATTCATAAGAATGCAGATGGACTAAGCAGATGGCCATTACCAAATAACATTGATAATCCTGCTTATGTTCCAGAAGAAGCTTCACCACAAATTCCAATAGAAGGAATAAGTGTTACAGACTTGAACACCACCTTCTTTGAAGAAGTCAGAAATAGTTACACTCAAGATAAGAATTGTAGCATCTTATGCCAATTACTTAACAAAGACTGTAAAGACAACTCTCTAATACATGCCTTGGATGAAGTATGGAGAAAATCTTATAATGAAGGGAGATTTCACCTACTGGATGGTATAATTTACCACAGAACCAAGCACACATGTGTCATGACAGTTGTAGACAGGTCATTAATCAATCTTGTACTGAAAGAATGCCATGATAGTCCCTTTTCAGGACATCTTTCTGAGGACAGAACAAGAGAGAAAGTAAAGACCTGCATATGGTGGCCAATGTGGCAAAAAGATGTTGCAGAATATTGCAAAACCTGTGACAGATGCCAAAAGGCAAATAAATCCACTGGCAAAAGACTTGGAATATGATGAAAATCCAAGAACCAAACAGACCTTGGGAAATTGTCCATATGGATTGGGTAACTGGCCTACCACCAGGAGGTGACAGGAGCTATAATGCTTGCCTAGTAATTGTGGACAGATTCAGTAAAACTCCAATCTTTTTACCATGTCACAAAGATGATACAGCCATGGATACAGCTCTTCTGATATGGAATAGAGTAGTGTCATGGACTGGGATATTTACAAATATCATCAGTGATAGAGATCCCAAATTCACTTCAGCTCTATGGACAAATCTTCACCAATTATTTGGCACAAAACTGTCTTTCTCTACAGCCTACCACCCACAAACTGATGGTCTGGCTGAAAGAATGATCCAAACCTTAGAGGACATGGTGAGAAGATTTTGTGCATATGGCCTTGAATTCAAAGATTGTGATGGATTTACCCATGATTGGTGTACTCTGTTACCAGCACTGGAATTAGCATATAAAACATCAATCCATTCCAGTACCAATCAGACTCCTGCTATTCTAGAAAAAGGATGGAACCCCAAGTTACCCCAAGATTCCTTGAGGAAAGACTTAATTGAAATACATCCCACAGCTGCTAGCTTCAAAGGAATGCTAGACAAAGCTAGAAAGCATGCAGTGAGATGCATGGAGGACTCTTTTGCATATGCTAAAGACAAATGGGATAAATCTCATGCAACTCCAGATTTCAAAGTGGGGGACCTAGTTCTTGTATCCACCACTAACTTCAATAACATCAAAGGATGTAAAAAGTTGAAAGACTCCTTTGCAGGACCTTTTGTGATTAAGGCCCTCCATGGAGAAAATGCTGTTGAAGTAGAGTTATCTGAAGAACTTAGCAATAAGCACCCTACATTTCCAGTGAGCTTGATAAAGCCATATAAATCTAGTGATGCTGAGAAATTTCCCTTGAGGAATAAGATTCCCCAAGTTATACCTCCTATTGAGACATCTGGAGCTAAGAAAATTACCAAAGTTCTTGAAGAAAGGAAATTGCGAACCAAGAAGGTAAGGGAAAACCTTGTTAGGTACAGTGACCCAACTTGTGAAGATGAATGGTTAGAAGAAAAAGATATACCAGAAGCTACCAAACTCCTCAGAAGATTCAGACACACTAGAAATACCAATATTACAAAGTAATATTCTTTTTTAGGGGGAGGGAATGTGAGCCTTAGAGGTAATTTCATATACCCAAAAGACCACAAATACAAAATTAACATATTAATATAAATAAAATAAATTTATTTATATTATTAAAATAAAAATCAAAATATGAATATAAAATTATATTCAAAAATAAAAAATTAATTACAGTTTAAAAATAAAATTACATCAAATTTTGAAATTATAAAATTACATTTATACTTGAAAAAATTAAGTAAAAATGAAATTTTAACAAAATTGTGAAAAAATAAATAAATTTGGAAAAAAGTTAAATAAAATTTATTATAACTTTTTATCCAATAAATAAACATATAAAATTTATTTCACCATTGGATTCCTCATAAAAAATCAGGTGGGGTCACCTCTGAGTGAAATTCTTGTAACTCAACTCTAAATAAGCTTAAATTAAGTTTCTAGTATTTTCAATACAAAAGTTGAAAGTCCTCAAAACCTTAATTTAATTCACGCCACATGTGGTGTTAACCATCAATTCTTGTGTTAAAATTGAGGTGTTGTGTTTAGTTTAGAAGTTATGAGGAATTGAAGTATTTTCAATTGAATTCAATTGAAATGTCAAATTGTGCGCGTGTATTACATAAGTGAACTTTGATTTACATATGAGGTGTCAATTATTACTGTATTTTACTGTACAATTGAATTGAATTACATATGTAAAGTATAAGTATAATACATGATGAGGAATTAAAGGAAAAATAAATTGGAAAGATTAAATTTGGGGGGGAAAAGGAACTCCAGCTCTAAGGGGGAGCTAGAACCCCAAAATCCTTGCTGACAGGCGTGGGATGTCAAAATTCACGCAAAAGTTCATCACTTTTGGCCTGGAATTGAGTTACAGGGTCTGTGGACTCAATTGATGATGAGGTTTTGATACCAAGTGGGGTAGTTTTAGCTGTTGCCAAGAGGGTAAAACTACCCTTAAGATAAAACAATCATAATAAAAACAGTTTTAACTGGTTTCTACGCCTCTGAAACACATTCTGACGTGTTTTGAAGGCTCTAGGCCTGGTATTGCTATAGTAATGGCTGATTTAAGGGTCTAAAATGGCTAAAAATGGCTTAAACCAGCCCTTTTTGGTCTAAACTAGGGTTCAATGATGCCATAATTGGCTTTTTTGTTGTCAGACTGTTTTTCACGACTGACAAGAGTAAATTTTACTTTTGGAGTAAGAGAATTGATGGCTATAAAAGAATGTCTTCTTTGCCCCACTTTTCTCTTCATGTTAGAATCTTTTACTTTTATTAATTAGTTTAAACACTGTTAAGCCAATCAATCAAAGATTCCAACCACCACTTTTAATTCATTTTAATCCTTTTAACCACGTGAAAAATCATTATAATCATTGTTTGTAACTCTTATAATCATTTTTACCCCTGAACCACCCCAAAAGTGAATTAAAGCATCTTTCATCACTGTTAACTTTGTCACTTTGTTTCCAAATTCACTCTGGTCACTTTTGGGCGTGTTTTCTCTTTAATATTCTTTTTAAAGACTTTGTTCTTTAATTAATTGCTTGCAGTTCTTTTCTCAATTAATTCCAATTGAAATTGCTCTTGAAGAAATTTCTTTTGTAGCCTTAAAATATCTCTTGTAGAGTATTTTTTGGATAAATTTTTATTGTTGGTAAAACAATAAATTTTTATAATATTATTGTTTTATACTAATAAAGTTATAAACAATAAATTTGGCGTGTTTTCTCTTAAAAATAATATTTCATACTATTTTTAATTGAATTTTACCTTATACAAATTTTGAGGACAGGAAAAGTACTTGATTTTTAATCAAAGTTTCATATCCACACCTTACAGGTGGCCCCACCTTATCTTTTATGAGGAATCCAATGGTGAAGTAATTTTCTTGAGTTTACTTATTGGATAAAAAGCTAGAATATATTTCATGTAGCCTTTTACCAAAAAGATTTTAATTTCATTAATTTTATTAAAAATTCATTTTTACTTTATTTTTTCAAGTAAAAATGCATTTTCATAATTTTAAAATTTAATGTAATTTTTATTTTAAATTATAAACGAATTTTTATTTTTGTATTTAAATTTGTATTTATATTTTCATTTTTATTTTGATAATATAAGGAAATTCATTTTATTTATATTTGTATCTTATTTTGTTATTTGTGGTCTTTTGGGTATATGAAAATACCTCTAGGGCTCACAATCACCTTGGCTCCCTCAAACTCAAGCAGTCACCAGAAGCCCCCAGGAATCAGTCCTGGCCAACTTTTCTTAAGACCATGGGGACCTTTCCCAACATGTGGACCAAATCCCTGAAGGAAAATTTCCAAGGTCATATGTGGTATTACATACCATTATTCACCATTTTCCCTCAGAAATCTACTGGTGGCAATCCCAAAGCTCCATTATGCAATATGAAGAAAAGGCACCAGGCAACCAACCCAATTTTGAAGGAAGGTATTCTAGCACATCAGCCCACAACCCATGGGGGGTAATGAAAGGACCATTTGAGGACATAAGCCATCTGGCCCATTGCATAGTTGGTCATTTCATTCAAGAAGTATTCCCCCAAGGAAATACTGGTAAATAAGCTTCAAGGATTCTTAAGAGGCCACAATTGATAGCAGTTGTCAAGGTGTCCAAGCTCCAACACTTCCTGCACAACTCAATTCATCCATACAGGATGTTCTGAGACAGCTTTATGGCATTTTTCCCTTTGGGCCAATTCAATTCAGATACTGTGGCTGCTAAAGCACTCAGTTCATTTCCAAAGATGGCCAAGCTATATTTCCCACAAAAGTCGATACAACTGTATGCCAATCATAAAGCTGGGTTTTAAATCCTCCAGAATCAATCTTTCACCTTCTGACAGATACTGGCCACTCTTTCATCCCCTGGGGACTTTTTCCCCAATAAGTTAATCTACTTTATTCATTTTTATTACTATTTTTGTTTCATTATTTGGAAGTAAATATTGTTAGGTCATTCATTTTCACCTCTTTGTCAGGCTGAGTCTATGATGAAGGTTTAATAAGGCTATTTACAACTTTAACTATGACTGTGACACAGTAAAATTAATTGAAAATGGTTGTATCAAAGATAATAAAGGTTTAAAATAGAGTTTTAAGGGCTTTACTATTTTAAAATAGTGATGGTGAGTGTCACATGGTGGAATGTGATCTACAACTTACCAGTATTAACCGGTCTTTCAACTGGTTTAATAGCCTTTTTGGCAAGAGTTCCCTTTGCTGGGGTCTGGCAGACAGCATTGTGACAATAAACTGGTTACCAACGTCATGGGTTTGATTCCGGTTGGAGACAAGAGGAGGTCTCAATTCAACAACCAGAAATAGCTGGATTTCTGGCTCCATTGGCGTACAAGGGTTCCTTGTAGGCTCCTGTTGTGACTAATGTAACTCCATGAGGGTGACATGGGTAATACCATCAGTTACACGCACTTCAGGATGAAGTGCTCTAAACCCGGGGGTACTGTCACATGGTGGAATGTGATCTACAACTTTCCAGTATTAACCGGTCTTTCAACCGGTTTAATAGCCTTTTTGGCAAGAGCTCCCTTTGCTGAGGTCTGGAAGACAGCATTGTGACAGTGAGTGCTGTTGAAAGCCCTGGGTGCAGTCTTACCAGTTATGTTACTATAATAAGAGCTACAATACTAAAGTTTAAAGTAGAACCTGATTATTTTCCAAGAGTATAGCTTTTTTGACAGTTGTACTATGTAAGAATTCAAGAGAGGGATGAGGAAACCTTTTCTGGTGGAGAAAAGGCCCATTTTTATCTTAAACTTGGGTGAAAAAGCCTTCTAGACCTTTCCCTGTAGAGAAAGTGAATATTTTTCACTTCCAAGGACTGGCTTGTGGCTTTCAAAAGGCCTTTATAACCAGTATTGAGCTCAGACATGGTTTTGAAACCACATCTGGGCAGTTTTCACCAATACAGGGTGAAAATTTTCATCTGGGGACCACATAGTCCTCTTCTGACGTGTATGACGTGTAGAATGCTGTACAGAACCTGTATGGGACCCCAGTTTTGAATTAACTATTAGGTATTGAAGTATAAACATGCTTATTTGTCTATTTGACACCTCATAATCAGAATTATAGGATATTATCCCATGGTAAGGCTGTATTGGTCTGACTGTGAGATTTTGACCTTAAAGCTGCCATAGCTTTGTCAGTTTCTGAGATATCAAGCTCAAAGTTGGTTCATTGTGTAGCCCTGGATGTGCTCTACACAATGGTACCTCATTCTAATATGGCTATTATTAAATATGGCAAAGTTATTCCATGTACAAGATTTCTTGTACATATGTATGATTTGCTTAAAATCTGTATGGAGCTTGTTTGCCCCATAACCTTTGTTCTAGATGAGATATGGGGAAATGGATGGAACCATAAGATATCCCTGATTGTTTTCTTTTCAAAAAGACCCCACTTTAGGTATCTCACACTAAAACTGTAGAAGATAGATGGGAGGTGAATATTGTGTTCACCCTTATTTGACCTTACTTTGGCCATACCTCCTGTAGTTCTGGTATTAGCTCAGTTCGGCTAGTACCATTGGATAGCCCTGATTGTTTTCTTTCCAAAAAGACCCCACTTTAGGTATCTCACACCAAAACTGTAGAAGCTATATGAGAGGTGAATATTTTCTTCACCCTTATCTGACCTTACTTTTGCCATAACTCCTGTAGTTCTGGTGTTAGCTCAATTTGGCTAGTACCATTGGATAGCCCTAACTTGGAGCTTCAATTTGAATGCCCATCTGATGCGGTTAAGCCTCTCCTTCTGGGTTTCAGATGAGAGGTGAAAAATAAGGTTTATGCTCAGCAACAACTTTGAGCAGGAATAACTTTGTTATTCCTTGTCACATGATGATGGGACTTGTGTATTTGGAAAGTGGTGGGTTTCTTCTTTCTTTTGATACCTTTTGAGCTTATTTGGCTCAGCTCCATGTTTACGGTGGTATCTTGGCTTTACCATTGATTTATGGTATTTTGACTGTCATGCTTGTGCTCTGGTTTTGAGTCACAGGCTGATACTCTTTCTTTCCCTGTCAGTGGGTATTGGATGTCATATCCCTTACTAATTTGATTTCTCCTTTCTGACAGGTTGAAATAGTGACTGAAGGACTTACTTGGTTGTCTCTTGGCCTTTGGCTTCCTTACTGTTATCTTCTGCATATCTTGTACATTCACTTCTTCTTTATTAAAGGAATATATTCTTCTTTCATTTCTTTTATCTTTTGGAGACTTCCAAGCGAGTTACTGATTCCTGAGTGCCAGGCAACTCATGATTTCTGCAAGAGTCCCTGTGATACAGTAAGTATTAGTTATTAAATCATTCTTAAGTATTTTAAATCTTTCCCAATCAACCAGAAAGACATTAGTTAATAGAATATTACTTCTTATAATAGTATTATAGGTATAAATTAGTATATTACTGCTCTAATCCAGCTTTTTTTATCCTTTAAACCCACAAATAATTGGTCAAATCACTCTACCAAATCTTTGCAAGGTAGGTTTTGAGTATTAGTGAGCGATTTCTTAAATTATTGAAGTCTTTTACCTAGTTTGTAGTTTTCCGAAAAAATTTATAATAATTATTAATTCAAATAGTTACATATTATTATTAAATCTCCCTGTAATTGATTCTAGTAGAGAATTACTTCTTACTTTTATAATCACTAGTAGTTTATAATCATAACAAGGAAAAGAAATAACTGAGCAATTAATTATTTTTTGTGGTTATAATAAATATATCTATTATACTTCATAAGAACATTCATAGCACTCTTGATAAATAGTAATATTATTAAGAGTTTCATAGACAAATCATACAGTGCAATGCTCATTTTGATTCAGGTATCCAAAGTTTCTCCCTCAAGTTTTTTTTTTTGGTTCAGATATATAATCTTGGTGAGCTGAACATTTAGAAATACATAGATAGTGAGTGTGAATACCTAAAATGGAGGCAGGAAAAGGATTAAGTTTTGAGAAGAAAAAACATTCTTTTGCAGAATTTGATGTTATGAAGAATTATTGTGCAGTAGTTTCAGGTGAAATAAAGGGATCAAAAGAGACACAAGCTCTGAAAGTCTCAAAGAGTTGTAAAAGTTTACTACTTGGGGGTCAGGAAAAGATCTCTAAGCCTATAATTATGTAAAAAGTTAATAAATGAGGCATGCATGATTTGCTGAAAGCATAAATTGATTTTAGGTGGGGGCTGAAGCCCCTATCGCAAGTACATCTTGGGCGACAAAATGTATTAAACATTCATAGTTGACAAGTTACAAATTTCACGGTTACTAGGGAGAATCATGTAATCAGTCTACCTATTTAGAGAGCTGGGGTAACATTAATACTGAATAAGGATGTTAGTAATTCAAATCCCAATTAGTGCGACCTTGTCTGAGACTTTCCGGTATCCAGTAACCAACGTCCGAAAAAGGGGGCAACCTCAACTGCATATTTAGCACTGCTGCAGGCAAGCCTTCCTTTTTCCTTGAAGTCCATAATGACTCAGGATTAGAATAAACTGGAATTATTCAGAAGCGTTTGACTAAATTCAAACATTCTATCCTCAATTTATTTTCTGTGCCTAATCACTTTACACCGATTGATGATTTTGCAAACGAAGACAGAAAATACAAAACGATGTTTAAAAAAATCTTGGTTCCTGACAAATCACAAACTTTTTAATCTTGTTTTCGAAAAATAATAACAATCTAAGAGTTATGAGATTTAGATATATGATGGCGTACAGGGCTCTAAAGAATTGCCTAAGTGATTTTTATCGAGATAAGAACATCTCAAGAGATATCAGGTTCACCGAATTTAATGGTCATAGGCGAGTAAGGCAGCCAAAAGGAAGATGGATAAATTAATAAAGCATGTTCAAAGATATATTTTTAAATGCGATTTATTGTTCTTTTTTTACTTTAGCCTGTTCAGCTTCTTTAATACTTTTCGCATCTGTCTTGGCGTCCATAGACGCGCCTAATTCAAATTAAATTATTATACCCATCAAAATAATGTATTAGCAAAGTCCCTTTGAAAAGATGTGATTGATTGTAACCGAAGGGAAAGATCTGGGAAGCATACCCATAAACCCGCCTGTCTTGAAAGGTCTTTTAAGGTCACCTGTTGCTGGTGAACCAAGGACATGAATCTGAACAACCTCTGTTTGTTTAGTTTTTGTTTCGATCAAGAAAGTAATTAAAGAAAACATCAACATTTGAATGAAAATCCACAGTGGACAATATAACGGAAAGTTTGTTTCAATGCTGAAACCTATGACACTAAGTTCTTTTGCCATGCATTCTTGAAGTTGGTTGATGGGAAGTGATGAAGATGAAAGCTTACTGTTTTCGTAAACAGCTTTGAGAGGCATTAGAGATTGCAGGAAGAGTGGTGCATCGTATTTCATGTAAAGATGTAAGAACATCATCATCAGCACCCCCATTAATACACTGCGAATCGCCGTCGATGTTTGAGAGAGATCATAATCTCGGATTGTTGTGGTGACTAGTTTTCCGGGTTCATTGGTCTATAATCAAAAGATCGACATGTAGTGATTCTCAGCCACGCAATCAAATAAAACGATGATATCGATAAATTAACCACAGACCATGGGTGGCTTAGGTTCTACATACTTGAGGACCGTCGTATCATTTTTCGTTTTGATCTAAAAATTGGTCCAACGAAAATAGAACAAATGTCAATTGTATGACAGAATGTTGGTTCAAAGATCAATTGATGATTTTTTGCAGTATGATGAGTAAATAAAATACAAACCTTGTAGGATGTAAAATAGTATGCCGACAGACAAATTATTTGACTAGTTAAATAAGCGATTCGCATTCCAAGTAAAACTTGCGGATCATCAAATGGAATTTTCCTTGCAACCTGCATCCCAATCAGGGGACTAATGATTTAATTGATTAGACAGATGGCCGAATGCGAAAGGATTATTAGCACGATGATCAGTTTGATTGAACGAGATGGACAGAATGACTTAACATGGCTAGATTGAGTAATTGTGAGCTCATTCTTGTAAATTTGATTTAATAATGAAAACTAGGCCGTCTCAATTGATATTGACTGGTCTTGATTTGTTCAGATCTGTCTCGATGATGTCGATAGGATGTGGACGGATGTCACTAGGATGTGGATGGGATGCCGATGGATGATGAAAGTTCCGATTTGGGAATCTTGGAGGATAAATTTCCAAGGCTCTGTTGACCACCGATCGATGACGTGTTTTCCTGCCGCGGTAAGCTGCCCAGTCCCGGACAGGAGTCAGGCCAGGACTTTAACCTAAATTAGACATCTTATCGATTTTAAGACAATCCTCAACAGGACTTGACAATAATAGGGGGCTTGATTCCTTAGATTCTCACAATCTCTGAAGGAAATTAATCAAATTAGCTATCTCATTGACCAAATAAATGAGTCATTTGAAGAACTTTTCATAATATGGATCTATATCTTATACTTCTACAGTTGTTCTCTATCAGGCAAAATTCCTATTCCAGCCTTGTTTTGAGTACACTTTTCCATAAAAACTCATCAGAAATATGATTTATGCTCAAGATTTACCCATCAAGAAAGTTGTTTGATTAATTTTGTTCAGACATTCTTCATTTTTAATTTCAGCTTTTGCATCAGTCTAAAATATATATCATAGCCCAATGAAGATAAATGCTTGTTAATATCCAAAAGCTTATCACTGAAAGGCCTTCCAAGATGTAGAGAGTGCATATATCATACCCAATTCTATATTCATAATAAATTAGTACATGATGTTGATGGCTGTTCATCAAAAGAAATGGCACCATTGGTATCAACCAGTGTTTTGTAATCCTCAAAATGATCTGATCACTTTACACTTGTTTGCCTGATTCATGTTGAGGTGGTAAAATTCATCAAAAGAAAGCCAGTTTTTTAAAGAAAATAATATATATATATATCTTGAGCTTATTATTTCCTCATCCAAACTTTAAAATCAGCCATTAAACTTTTTAATGTGTACTCCATCTCAATAAAGCTATGGAAACAGTAATATAATGTCTCATGTAAACTTTCTATTTTCTAAGATGTATTTTCCTATTTGGCTAGTTTTTAAGCCTCAATATCTTCAGATAATATCTCATTGGGTAAATTTTTTCTCCAATTTGTTCATTAATTGTTTCATAGCTAGATATTACTCCCTCTGAGACTCAAAAGGTAGTAATTACTTCATAGATATTTTGGTTCTTGCTTTGAAATTGAGAGCATATTTGCAAGGTTTTTCTATATAACTCTTGATAATAGTAACAAATATCAAGAGTACTATGACTGTCCTCAGTGAAAAATATAATGAAATTCATTATTTTAACCAAAAACTAATATAATTATCAAAAAATAATTATAAAAAAGGGAAGAATTAATTATTAATAAATAATTTAATAATAAAAAATTCCAATTATTCTATTATTATTATAGTCACTCATAGCTAGAATGATGAGAAATATAAAGGCTCTTAATGGTTCAATTATATGTGTCAAATAATGGTCTTTAACTACCATAATTAATATAAATATTATTTATAAAATATTTATCTCACACACTGTGCAGGCATAAATCTTATAGAGAAATTATATATAAAAAAACAAATACTAGATAAAAAGGGTATAGAAATTCAGAGAAAACTTACTTATAATATTTACTTAATACAGTAACTCAAAAAACACCAGCTATACTATTAAATAATGTTTTTAAGCCAACAACACACCAAAAAATCATTAGTTTAAAGAAATGAAATATTTTTATGTGATAAAATGTTATTTTTACAGTTTTGGAGGAAACTTGTGCATTTAAAAGATATTTTAAGACAACAATTTTATATTATAAAATAAATTATTGGTGATTACAACAATATAAACTAAGTTCTATTATTTCAATTCTTGCTTTATAATTAATAAAGAATAAAATAACTTAAGAATTACTTTAGTAATATAAGATTTTATATGGAATAAGAAATTATCTGGTTATAATGTCTGTTTTATTGAATTATGATGATAATGATGGAAAAAAGCAGTGATGTAAAGGCTTCTTTTATGCCTTCAGAGAAGCTCTCATAATCAATACCTTAAATAGCAGGTGTTCTTGGGTCAAAACTGAAGAACCATTTGTAAAAATAAGGTTCTTAACTTAAGGTCACTTATTTTGATTTCCAATTTAAAGTTGCCAGTGTTATTCTTAACTCTATATAGCTTCAATCCTCTTTTGGTTAATTATTATGTTTAACTATAAAGTTTATTTATTTATGTCAACATCCATGACATACAAAACTTAAAAATAAAGCTTCAACTTAAATTCTCTTGAATTGGAGTTTTTATTAATTTTTAAAGAAATCTTAATTTTCTTTAAGAATAATAAAAAGAGCTAATCTCAAGGATAATTGACAAAGAATCATGTTTAAAAAAGATATTCAAAATTTAACTTATACACATATCTCATTGAATTGTAGGACTTGTAAATTTTTAAGAAATTCCATTAATAACTGCATTTTTCATGAATTTTTGAAGTTACCTCTATTTTTCCATGTAAGATAGCAACACAAACTAAGACTTAACTTCTGATAAGGTTTTAATAATTTTAACTTTGAAATTTAAGTTTATTTAAGCTTAATTAAGTTTTAACAGTTATGAAAACCTTGATTACAAGTCTGAATATCAAGATTTACCATTTGGCAGCTTGTACTTCCTTTCCGAATCAGAATAAGCTATTTCAAGCTTTATTATTCAATAAAAATCTAATCTTAAAGCTTAAATAAGGTTCAAAATCCTCAAATATAGGTGGACAACCTTATTTGTGCTCTTGAAGATTCCAAAATCTGGGTAACCTGGCACCTTTTGTAGATGAAAATATAAATAATCAATAAAAGTAAGATTAAAAACTCCTCCAAAAAGAAAGTCACGTTTATTTCAAGAATAACACACATGTAGATAGAAATATAAATAATCATAAAATTAAGAATAAAAACTACCCCAAAGAAAAAGATTTTCTTTGAGGGGATGTAAGGGTTTATATATTTATCTACAACTGTGCTGAAGTCTATGCATATTTTTGTGTTTATAAATAGCTATTATTTATCACTCCCCTCCACAAAAAAAGGCCCATAGTCAATCTTCCTCTTGAATTATTCAGCTTTATTTTCCCCTGAATTTGTTGTAAACACATCAGCTAATTGGTCTAAAGACTTAAACCACAAAATAATAAACTTCTTATTCACAATTAATTCATCAATAACATGAAACTCATTTTCAATATGTCTATCCTTTTTGTGAGCCTTAGAGGTAATTTCATATACCCAAAAGACCACAAATATAAAAAATAACATATTAATATAAATAAAATAAATTTATTTATATTATTAAAATAAAAATCAAAATATAAATATAAAATTATATTAAAAATAAAAAATTAATTACAATTTAAAAATAAAAATACATTAAATTTTGTAAGTATAAAAGTACATTTATACTTGAAAAAATTAAGTAAAAATGAAATTTTAACAAAATTGTGAAAAAATAAATAAATTTGGAAAAAAGTTAAATAAAAATTATTATAACTTTTTATCCAATAAAGAAATACATAAAAATTATTTCACCATTGGATTCCTCATAAAAAATCAGGTGGGGTCACCTCTGAGTGAAATTCTTGTAACTCAACTCTGAATAAGCTTAAATTAAGTTTTTAGTATTTTCAATACAAAAGTTGAAAATCCTCAAAACCTTAATTTAATTCACACCACATGTGGTGTTAACCATCAATTTTTGTGTTAAAATTGAGGTGTTGTGTTTAGTTTAGAATTTATGAGGAATTGAAGTATTTTCAATTGAATTCAATTGAAATGTCAAAATGTGCGTGTGTATTACATAAGTGAACTTTGATTTACATATGAGGTGTCAATTATTACTGTATTGTACTGTACAATTGAATTGAATTACATATGTAAATTACAAGTATAATACATGATGAGGAATTAAAGGAAAAATAAATTGGAAAGATTAAATTTGGGGGGGAAAAGGAACTCCAGCTCTAAGGGGGAGCTAGACCCCCAAAATCCTTGCTGACAGGCGTGGGATGTCAAAATTCACGCAAAAGTTCATCACTTTTGGCCTGGAATTGAGCTACAGGGTCTGTGGACTCAATTGATGATGAGGTTTTGATACCAACTGGGGTAGTTTGAGCTGTTGCCAAGAGGGTAAAACTACCCTTAAGATAAAACAATCATAAAAAAAACAGTTTTAACTGGTTTCTACGCCTCTGACACACATTCTGACGTGTTTTGAAGGCTCTAGGCCTGGTATTGCTATAGTAATGGCTGATTTAAGGGTCTAAAATGGCTAAAAATGGCTTAAACCAGCCCTTTTTGGTCTAAACCAGGGTTCAATGATGCCATAATTGGCTTTTCTGGTGTCAGACTGTCTTTCACGACTGACAAGAGTAAATTTTACTTTTGGAGTAAGAGAATTGATGGCTATAAAAGAATGTCTTCTTTGCCCCACTTTTCTCTTCATGTTAGAATCTTTTCCTTTTATTAATTAGTTTAAACACTGTTAAACCAATCAATCAAAGATTCCAACCACCATTTTTAAATCATTTTAATGCTTTTAAACATGTGAAAAAATCATTATAATCATTGTTTGTAACTCTTATAATCATTTTTACCCCTGAACCACCTCAAAAGTGAATTAAAGCATCTTTCATCACTGTAAACTTTGTCACTTTGTTTCCAAATTCACTCTGGTCACTTTTGGGTGTGTTTTCTGCTTGCAGTTCTTTGCTCAATTAATTCCAATTGAAATTGCTCTTGAAGAAATTTCTTTTGTAGCCTTAAAATATCTCTTGTAGAGTATTTTTTGGATAAATCTTTATTGTTGGTAAAACAATAAATTTTTATAATATTATTGTTTTATACTAATAAAGTTATAAACAATAAAATTGGCATTTTTTTTCTTAAAAATAATATTTCATACTATTTTTAATTAATTTTTTTACCTTATACAAATTTTGAGGACAGGAAAAGTACTTGATTTTTAATCAAAGTTTCATATCCAAACCTTACACTTTTTCCTTCCAATTCAATTGCCGCCATATTTTAGGAGTATAATGTTGGAATTAAACCTCCTAAAATGCATCCAAAATTATTAATTACCCAGGTAAAATATTTAGCCCAAAATTCCAAAGCCATTTATTGTTCTTGAATGGATGATGAAGCAATACATGATTGACACTTAGGGTTTCACATCACTGGTTCCCCCCTAATAAGACCAATATACCACTGTTGAGACCTTGATCCTTCACCACCCCAGTTTTCATCCACAAAAATCTCCTATGTCTTCCTTATCAATTCTGCCTCAATCACCAATTTATACTAAATGGTTTCTTTCAAAGAAGATATGAGATGTTTCAAGGCCAACCAGTGGTGCTCATTGGTTGCTACTGAGAGCCATACCAAGTACTTGACAGAAAGGATGATATCAGGCCTTGTTTCCTGCACCAAGTACAAGATCATCCCAATTTTTGTTACATATGCCTTGTCAGCTCCCCTTTCCATGTAATACTTCAATTATAAGCTAGGCAAAGGTTTCTTTGGAGAGAAACTGTTGGTGTGACCAACAAGAAGTTTCTAAATAAGGTGATGCTGTGATAGCATAAATTGCTGTCCCACACACTTCAGATCAATGCCCACTATACTGTGAAACATTACATCCCATTCATTTGAAGAAAAAACAACAATTTATCCCTCAGCCTAGCTATCAAACCCATGCTACTTGCCACCAAAATTCCATCATCCACATGAATCCACAAGATAGAACTATTCTCCCCATCATAGTAAGTGTAAGGTTTGACTATGAAACAATAAGTAAAAATTACTAATTTATTACTTATTGTACTCTAAATGTCCTTATAATTGAAATAAATAAGATTAAAATAATAATAATAATAAAGAAATATTATTATTATGGCGTAAAAATATTATATTATTAAATAAATATAATAATATAATTAATATTATATGAAATTATAATATTATAAATAATATATTAATATAAAATAATTAATATATTATAAAGCTCTTTATTATTGTTACCAACAAATAATAAAGGCGTAAAAAATTGTTTTTTATTATTAAAAAACAATTAATAACAATAATATTACTAATATTAAAGTTATGAATTAATATAAATACTATTTATATTAATTAAAGAATTATTAAGAGAGTAATAATAGAGAAATTATTATAATAAGAGAAAATAACCTACTTTTAACACTTAATATAATAATTTTGAAGTATTTTACGCCAAAAAATATAAATACAACCTTTTCAAATTGTATTTACAATAAAAATAAAGAAAATTACAAATTATTCTGGATTTTTATGTGGAAATGAGTTATTAGAGAGATTTTTAACAAAAACAATTAAATAAATGATTTAATTACGTCAAAATAGATGATTATAGCAAGGTGGTCTTTGGTCTTTAATAATATAACAGTTTTATATATAAAGAATAAAGAAATTACCTTTGATTTAATTGATTTAATGTTTTTGATGCGTCTGAGGGGAAAATAGAGTAAAAAGAGCTCTATTTATAGTAAATACCTCCCTCCTAGAGTCCAACAGGCTTCTAGTAGACGTGTACTGATCATATCCACTGGAATTGATCAATATTTTAAGGTTTGAGGGTGATTACATCATGATCAAACCATATTACATCATTATTACACCATTATTTAGAGTTATCACTATAACTCTAAGTTTGATGACATCAGAGGCTTGGCAGAACCCCAAATTTCGTGTATTTTATTAGTTTTAATCATAAACTAATAGTATTCACCAATTTTATCACTCTTAAGACTGTTAAACTTAAATTAAGGTTACAGTATGTGATCATAACTGCTCAAATTAAGCTCAAACTTTGATCCTCAATAACTTTTAAGATTTACACGCTACAGCAATTCAGAGAGTGAATTCTGATAGCCTGACATAACCGTATTATGCTGCCAAGAGCTTTTCATTACATCATCAAAACTCTAATTTTGATGATTTTTCTTGTAACTCATCTTTTCTGTCGAAATTCAACATTTTAAACTTCAAACCTTGATTTCAGGGGGTTATACCCTGAATTTAATAATAAAAATTACATCATTCTTCACGAATGAACTAGTAGAATCCAACTGTATACTTTTTTTAAGTTTGGAGCACTTTCACAACAAAGTGGTCAACAGCTCTGTTGATTTTTATCAATATTTCATCATAGGTTTTAACCTTCTTTATAACTTGTAAAATAAAGTTCATATCTGTGTTCTTACAGTAATTACGTGGTAACTTTATTTTTGGTTCATCATTCTATCATGTATAGTTTAGAAGATAATAGCTATGATCCTTGAATATATGCGTTGACCAAAAAAGTGCATATATTCAGGATAATTCCTTAAGTATCAACATTGGAAATTAGCTTATTAATTGTTTTATGTGTGGATTTCCATGGGGAATCCACTGGTACAATTTATTTCACATGTTGTTTCATTAGCTCTTGAGATAAATAAGTTTTTATGGTTTTTATAAGGTATTATACCTTATAATTCCTTAAATATTGACTTTACAGATATGCCATAAAAATGGTATATGTGTATTTTTCCATGGGGAATCCAATGGTATAATTTGTTTTACATGTTGATTCATTGGTTTTTAAGTTAAACCAATTTTAGTACCAATTTATGGTATTTTTTGTATATTTGAGTAATTATTTTTAATGTATAATTATTCTAATTAATTTTAATATAATTATATTAAAGGTATAATTATTCTGAGTCTTTTTTGTGACCTTATTGGGTATGTGGTCATATCTCAAAGGCTCACAGTAAGAGTATGTACTCTGGTCTCCATCATTGGGACAAAACCCTATTCTTCCAAGGATCCCACTTAGATGTGTCTACCAGCAGCAAGAAGCCTGCTTGAGACCATACATTGCTTTGTTCAGCTTCAACAAATTATCTCCTACCTTCAAAAACCTGCCAGGCAGTGGTTGTATATACACCTCTTCCTCAATAATACTGTTGAGATATGCAGTGTTGACATCAAAAGTTTCTTTTCCCATATATAAGAAGATGCTATCGCAAATAAACTTCCCAAACTTTGAAATTCTGTAGTTAACACAAATGATTCCTCAAAGTTTATTACTTTGATTTTCTGATGAACTTGCACAACAGCCCTAGATTTAAATTGGACAATATTTCCTGCCTCATTTGTTTTCAAGGAATAAACACACTGACTTCCTAGCACCCCTTTTAACCCTTGCAAAGAGACCTCTTGCAATACTTTCATATCCTCCAGACTGTCCAATTTGTCTTTAATTTCAATCTCCCACTGAAGTTTCTGCTTAGAAGCTATAGCTTCTTTGGATGATAAGGGTTCCCAGATCTCACTTGCACATTCAAAGAAATTAGAGAAAAAAGTTCATTTTGCCCAGAAATCTCATTAATCATGGAGGTTTCATCTATCCTCTAAATGCTAATGGCTTTTTATAAAAGTCGCATTTTCCTGATAATGATTCAACATTCCATGCTCATCATAGATGGCTGATGAGTTCTCAAACAATTCCTCTTTTCAGGACACCAAAAAATCCAACCTTTTGCATCTTGTGCAATTCCTAGATGAATCAGCCTCTGAGATTTTACCCTCAGGTATTTCTTGTCTAAGGGGTCATGGACATATTCCCAGCACCCAAAAACTCCAAGAATTGAGACATTTGGTTTACTTCCTGTCACCAGCTCCCAAGTTGTTTGAAAAAAACCCAGGCCACAAACTGAAATCAACATCTTTCTCCAACATGATTTCCCTAGCAGCCTCACTCAAGATTTGATTCACCCTTTCCACTTTTCCATTATGATGAGCTTCATAAAGAATCAAAATCTAATGTGTAATTAAATTTTCCAGAATTATTGGATCTTAAACATTTCACCTGATGACCACTTAATACATTGAATGTCTTAAGCCATCCCAAAAATAGCCTTGGTTGCCTCACCCTTAGGTTTAAGTGGTATAAATTAAAATAGGAAATAATAGTTATATTTTATCACTAGACCATATAGGTGCCATTAGACAGAGACCAGAAAAGGTCCTACCAAGTCCACCACTATAAGCTCCCCTGTGACATAACCATGAGAAAGAACCCACCCAATTGGTGTTTACGGAAATTCTAGTCTGACCCAATTGATGGAAAATTTGCCTCTGGTGGTGTGAAATGGCTTTTGGGACACACCCACTTTTCCTGGCCATATCCTGCTCTATTGGCCTTCTTGGCCAATTCTACACCTCACCAAACCCCAGGACAATCCCATTGATTTTGGGCCTGATGAGTCTCTTTACCTTCCAGGGGCTTTTGGCCACTTGAGCCATTTCTGAGGCCTCTGGCCCACCCCATTTTATTAGGATTTTTGGCGCCATTTAGGCCCCCTACATCCTCTACAGCCCACAAACCGTGGGACCCTTTAGGACCCTTTTGGCCTAAGTCCAATGAAGCCAAAAGGTTCCACGGGGGCTATACCTCAAACCCCCAAACCATATTCTGGCCCATCATTCCATCAAGGCCAAAAACCCCAAGGGACTCAAAATGGTCATAACTGGCCATTGACCCAGAAATCAAGTCATGGCCTCTGGAAACCACCAGAGGCCACTAGTAACCTTCAAGATCAGGGAAGCCTTGGCCCAGATCAATGGACCCAAGCCTGCAGAAACCAGGATTGGTGCATATATAGTATCATATACCATTATGCACAATTTTTCCTGAGAAATCCAATGGTGATGGTTTCAGGACCCAATTATGCCATTTCAAATCAAGTCCCCAAATCCACCACTCAATTTCAAAGGAGGAATTCAGTCAGTCAGTCTTGCAATCCATGGTGGCTATCAGAAGACCATCAAAGGACACCAATCAACTTGTCCTTCAGGTGTTTGGTATTTCATTTAAACAGCATTCCCCCAAGGGAATACTGGACCAGGATTCATCACAGGAAATTTCAAGAGGTTGTTAATCATCAAAGCAGTTATCAAGGCATCAAGCACTCCAGAACTCCTTGGAAAACTCAATTGGTCCATACAGGCATCATTCAGACAGCCTGTATGGCATTGGCCCATTTGGGCCAATTCATATTCCACTGTGGGAATTCAAGACATACAGTTCATTTCTCAAGATGGTCAGATCTTTGTTGACCCAAAACAGTAAATACAGCTGGGTGATCAACCCTCCAGGATCAGTCTTCAACATTTCACATATAATGGCCCCTTGTTCTTCCCTAGGGACCTTTTCCCAAGTTAATTGATATATTGGATTTATTATTATTATTTTTTCATTGTTGAAGGTGAATACTTATATTGTAAAGTCAGTCATTTGATCTTTTCTCTTTGCCTGTCAGTAGATATTGGTGGACATATCCTTTACTAATTCCATTGTTCTTTTTGGCAGGGTGAAACAGTGAATTGAGGATGCATTTGGTTGGCTCTTTGGACTTTGGCTTTCTTTATTATCTTTGGCCCTTGCCTTCTTTCTTCTCTTTGGAATATCTTGTACTTTCTCTTATTTTCTCTAAAAGAAATATATTTGTCTTTTATTTTCTTTATCCTTTGCAGCCCTCCAAGTGAGCTCTTGATTCCTGAGTGCCAGGTTACTCTTGTTTTCCCCAAAAGGCCCCTGTGACATTATATCAATTAACTTATAATTAATTCTGTATTTTTATTTTCAAATCATTAATTCATCAATTATAACTCTTTTATAACTTGAATGTTTTTTCTTCAAATTCTCACTTTTAACGCACTCTTTTGCTCATCAAAATTGGTATTCTATTTATGAATTTTCTCTCAAATTCATGAAATTTCCTTTAAATTTATTACAAAATTGTGTGGCTGACCCTTATTTCTAGTGATTTCTGTTCAACTCATGTTTCATTCATGTCCCAGGTTTCAATTTGATTTTACATTGGTCTCAAACTTCATTTATGACACAGATCTTGATTCATAAAGATTCATTTTGAAATATTCTTCAAGAATTTGGATTCACAGCAAGACTTTTGCTTGATTAATTGACATATCTGATTTTGACCTCAAGTTTTATTGACCTGAAGATTTGGTTTTTGATTTTTAATTGAATTTATTTTGATTATGGATTGATTTTACCTCAATATTTACTGATTTGAATCCATCAAGATATTGAATCATTGATTCATTTATCCTTCAAGATTTCATTTGACATTTGATTGATTGCTTGACCTGAATTTGTTTCACTTTGATTTGTTGACTTTCTCAAGATATTGATTTATTGATTGGACTCCAAGCCTTCTTTCCAAATTGCCTCAAGTCCTCAAATTCAATTTCAATTTATCCTCAAATTTTATTTTATGTTTTATTTCTGAAATAATCATGTCTGTCCAACACTAACCTCCTGCAAGAAAAACCAGATATCAGGCCAGAGGTAAAGTTGTTCTCACTCCAACACCAAGAGTGCCTCTTGATGGGAGCCCAGCAGTTCTTCAACTGAGGGACCAGTCATGGAAGGGGCAGAACCATCCAGGAAGGAAGGAAGAGGGTCTATAAGATAAACCTCATTCTCAGGAGTAGTTGGTGCTTTTCCAGGCATTTCAAGGACTAACCAGCATATAATGTGATATTTACTTGATATCAAAGGGAACCCATCATCCATAATTACTCAGATTCAATAAAAATTTCCCCCTCCCCATTGTTACATTTTGTGAATTATCCAAACTGCCAATATATGCATCAAAATTCCCCAGAATTCTATATCTGTATAAGGGTATATTCATGAAGGATTTACCCACAAAAGAGACATCAACTTTTCAAGAAAGGCAAGAAATTCAAAATCAAATTCAAACCCATCAAAAGCCCTTCTGCACTCAAACCAAATACCAAGAATTTAGCTCCACTCCAAGCCCTTATTTAATAGAGTTATATTTTTATGTCTGTAATAAGGCTTAAACCATGTACAATGGAATGCCAGGGTACATGGTTTAAATTTTAATCCCCTCAATTCAATAGTGACATTCCAAACTTGCTGTATAACCATGTGTAAATAAACTAGAATATGTACAAGCATTGAGAAGCATGGCAATCTACCCAGGTAGACTCCTAACCAATTCCCCCATAAATATGTGACACATTACTCTTTATCCTGTAAGATGTGTCTATGAAACTTTTGATTATATTACTATTAATCAACAGTACTATGACTTTTGTAAAAAGGTTTGACTATGAAACAATAAGTAAAAAATACTAATATTTTACTTATTGTACTATGAATGTCCTTATAAATAAAATAAATAAGATAAAAATAATTATTATAATTATGGCATAAAAATAATTATATTATTGAATAAATATAATAATTTAATAAATAAATATATTAATATAAGATAATTAATATATCTAAAGGCACTTTATTATTGTTACCAACAAATAATAAAGGCGTAAAAAATTGTATTTTATTAATAAAAAACAATTAATAACAATAATATTACCAATATTAAAGTTATAAATTAATATAAATGCTATTTATATTAATTATAGAATTATTTAAAGTAATAATAAAGAGAAAATTATTATAATAAGAAGAAATAACCTACTTTTGATGCTTAATATAATAATTTTGAATACATTTACACCAAAAAATATAAATAAAACTTATTTGAATTGTATTTACAATAAATTTTAAGAGAAATTACAAATATTCTTAATTTTACGTGGAATTGAGGTTTTTAAGTGAATTTTAAACAAAAAAGTTAAATAAATGTAATAATCACATCAAAGATGATGAGTATAATAAGATTATCTTTTGTCTTTAATAATATAAGAGTTATATATAAAGAATAAAGAAATTACCTTTTGATTTAAATATTTTAGTGTTATGTCAGCATCTGAGGGGAAAATAGAGTAAAAAGAGCTCTATTTATAGTAAATACCTCCCTTATAGAGTCCAGAAGGCTTCTAGTAGACGTGTACTGATGCTTTCTACTAGACTTGATCAATATTTTAAGGCTTAGTGATGATTACATCATGATCAAACCATCTTACTTCATTATTATGCCATTATTTAGAGTTATCACTGTAGCTTTAAGCTTGATGAATTCATAGGCTTGGAAGAAGCCTAATCTTTGTGGATTTTATTATTGATCATAATCTAATAGTATTCATCAATTTTATTACTTATATGACTGTTACACTTAGAATAAGATTACAGTGAGTGATCATAAATGATCAAATTTAAGCTTAAGCTTTGATCATTAATAACTTCTAAGTTATATATGCTACAGCTATTCTTGGAGTGTATTCTGATAGCTTGGCATGTCCTTATTACACTTCCAAGAGCATTTTATTACATCATCAAAACTCTATTTTTGATGACTTTTCTTGTAACTCTTCTTTTCTGTTGAAATTTAATATTTTAAACTTCAAACCATGATTTCAAGGGGATATACCTTGAACATTATAATAGAAAATACATCATTCTTCATGAATGAACTAGTAAAATATGACTATCTACTTTTTTTAAGTTTGGACCACTTTCACAACAAAGTGGTTGACAGCTCTATTAATTTTAATCAATAATCCATTACAGGCTTTAACCTTGTTTATAGCTTGTGAAATAAAGTTCATTTATGTGTTTCTACAGTAATTACGTGGTGCCATTGTTTCTGGCTTATCACTCTATCATGTGTATTTCAAAAGATATTAGCTAAAATCATTGAATATATGCGTTGACCAAAAAAGTGCATATATTCAGCTTAACTCCTTAAGTATTGACTTTGGAGATTAGCTTCTTAATTGTTTTATGTGTAGAATTGTATTGGGAATCCAATGGTACAATTTATTTCACATTTGGCTTTATTGGTACTGGAAATAATTAAGGATTCATTTTTTTTATAAGGTGTTATTACTTATAACTCATTAAATATTGACTTTACAGATATGCCATAAAAATGGTATATGTCTATTTTACCATGAGAAAGCCAATGGTGTAATTAATTTCACATGTTTATTCATTGTATTTTAAGTTAAACCAAGTTCTATGCCTATTTATGGCAGTTTTGTAGTTTTAAGGTATAATTATTTTAAATATTTCTTTTGACCTTTTTGGGTATGTGCTCATATCTCAAAGGTTCACAACTTTTCTTATGAAGTATAATAATAAAAGATTATTATAACCACAATTGAATAATTGAAGAATTATACACTACTAGTGATTATAACAGTAAGCAGTCATTGTCTACAAGAATCAATTACAAGGAGAATTTAATAATAAAAACTCCTTTTATTAAAATAATAAAATTATTTTAATATATAATTATCTTTTAAAATAATAAAATTATTTTAATATATAATTATCTTTTAAAAGAATAATTATAAAGATAATTCTTGAAGAAAACTATTAATAGAGAAAAAAATTTAAGAATTGAGATAAATTACTCACTACTAATCCAATGAACCTTTTAGAAGATAATAGTAGAGAGATTTGATGTGGAATTGTGGATTTAATGGATAAAAATTGATTTATAACAGTATTACAACAAAATATAGTTGATTTCCATCATTTAACGTCTTTTTGATTGATTTCTGAAAGAATAAAACATGTAATAAATAGTTTTAACTAATACTTAGTTGTTTGGTAATAAAGGTATAATATAATAATGTGATTATCTGGAAAAAACAGCAATAGGAGGCCTCTTTTAAGTCCAAGACATTTCACAGAGGCGTTCCATGGAGAAAAATGAAAAACCAGTGAGTGAGAAAACAATAAACCTTTTTGGATTATTGATTGTATCATCTGTTGTCACGTAAGATTATCATAATTACTCAATTGAGGCTTTTAGGTGACTACCAACCCATTTATGGTTAATAATAAAAGGAGTAACCACTGTAAATCTTCTTTTATTTCAAAATAATCATTGATTTATCAAAGTTATCGATGTTATTGGAAATTCCATCACAGAATGTATTTTCTGTCAATTTTCAAAGATTCTGTGTTTCACGTGGAATCATCAAAAATGGTGTGAGCCTTAGAGGTAATTTCATATACCCAAAAGACCACAAATACAAAATTAACATATAAATATAAATAAAATAAATTTATTATTAAAATAAAAATCAAAATATAAATATAAAATTATATTCAAAATAAAAAAAATTAATTACAATTTAAAAATAAAATTACATTAAATTTTGGAATTATAAAATTACATTTATACTTGAAAAAATTAAATAAAAATGAAATTTTAACAAAATTGTAAAAAAATAAATAAATTTTGAAAAAAGTTGAATAAAAATTATTATAACTTTTTATCCAATAAATAAACATATAAAAATCATTTCACCATTGGATTCCTCATAAAAAATCAGGTGGGGTCACCTCTGAGTGAAATTCTTGTAACTCAACTCTAAATAAGCTTAAATTAAGTTTTTAGTATTTTCAATACAAAAGTTGAAAATCCTCAAAACCTTAATTTAATTCACACCACATGTGGTGTTAACCATCAATTTTTGTGTTAAAATTGAGGTGTTGTGTTTAGTTTAGAAGCTATGAGGAATTGAAGTATTTTCAATTGAATTCAATTGAAATGTTAAAATGTGCACATGTATTACATAAGTGAACTTTGATTTACATATGAGGTATCAATTATTACTGTATTGTACTGTACAATTCAATTTAATTACATATGTAAATTACAATTATAATACATGATGAGGAATTAAAGGAAAAAATAAATTGGGGGGGGAAAGGAACTCTAGCTCTCAGGGGGAGCCAGACCCCCAAAATCCTTGCTGACTGGCGTGGGATGTCAAAATCCACGCAAAAGTTCATCGATTTTGGCCTGGAATTGAGTCACAGGGTCTGTGACTCAATTGATGATGAGGTTTTGATACCAACCAGGATGGTTTTAACTGCTTCCAAGAGGGTAAAACTACCCTTAAGTTAAAATAATGTTAGTAGAAACAGTTTTAACTGGTTTCTTCGCCTCTTACACACATTCTGACGTGTTTTGAAGGCTTTAGACCAGGTATTGCTATAGTAATGGCTGATTTAAGGGTCTAAAATGGCTAAAAATGGCTTAAACCAGCCCTTTTTTTTGTCTAAACCAGGGTTCAATGATGCCATAATTGGCTTTTCTGTTGTCAGACTGTTTTTTACGACTGACAAGAATAAACTTTACTTTTTGGAGTAAGAAAATTGATGGCTATAAAAAAATGTCTTCTTTGCCCAACTTTTCTCTTCATGTTAGAATCTTTCCCTTTTATAATTAGTTTGAACACTGTTAAGCCAATCAATAAAAGATTCCAACCACCTTTTTTAAATCATTTTAATCCTTTTAACCACGTGAAAAAATAATTATAGTCATTGTTTGTAACTCTTATAATCATTTTTACCCCTGAACCACCCCAAAAGTGAATTAAAGCATCTTTCATCACTGTTAACTTTGTCACTTTGTTTCCAAATTCACTCTGGTCACTTTTGGGCATGTTTTCTCTTTAATATTCTTTTTAAAGACTTTTTCTTTAATTAATTGCTTACAGTTTTTTTCTCAATTAATTCCAATTAAAATTTCTCTTGAAGAAATTTCTTTTGTGGCCTTAAATATCTCTTGTAGAGTATTTTTGGATAACGTTTTATTGTTGATAAAACAATAAATCTTTATAATATTGTTGTTTTATAATAATAAAGTTATAAATCATAAAATTGGCGTGTTTTCTCTTAAAAATAATATCTCTTACTATTTTTGATTAATTTTGACCTTATACAAATTTTGAGGACAGGAAAAGTACTTGATTTTTAATCAAAGTTTCATATCTACACCTTACATGGACAGACAGAGAGGGTAAATCAGATACTAGAACAGTATCTTTGGATGTATGTCAGTTATCATCAAGATGATTGGAACACCTGGCTCCCTCTGGCTGAATTTGCCTACAATAATTCTGACCACTCTTCAACCAAGCAATCGCCATTTTTCACTGCTTATGGAAGAGATCCACAATTTGATTCAGTTCACATCACTCAAGACAATCCTGCTGGAAATTTATCAACAAAAATCCAATCAGTACAGCAAGATGTCAAGAGAGAACTTGAAGCTGCCATAAACTGGTTTAAGAGGTATGCAGATAAAAGTAGAGAAAGTCCACCTGATTTCAATCCTGGTGACATGGTATGGCTTTCCTCCAAGAACATCAAATCAACTAGACCCACCACCAAACTATCTGAAAGATGGTTGGGTCCTTTTCCAATCTTGAAGAAATTCAGTACTCATGCTTACTACCTCAAGCTTCCATCTCAATGGAAATCCATCCACCCAGTCTTCCATATTTCCCTCTTGGAACCAGTCAAGACATCAACAATCCCAAATCGGCATCAAGAGCCTGCTCCTCCAATCATCATTGAAGAAGAAGAGGAATGGGAAGTCTCTCAAATACTGGACTCAAAGCTCAAAAGAGGAAAATTATGGTATCTGATGGAATGGAAAGGTTTCAGTCAAGATGCAGAAAGATACACTTGGGAACCAATGGAAAACCTGAAGAATTGTCCTGAACTCATCAAAGATTTCCATTCTTTATATCCTGACAAGCCACAACCTAATTCTTCAAAACCTTGATTCTTTATGGTGCTTGGTGGGGAGAGGAATTAACAAAAGTAAGTCCCACTCCTGGTATGCACCTTTAGGGGTATTCTACTCTTTTTTGTTGTAAGAATCACCTTGGCCACTCTGTGAGCACTTTGCAATTTGGACACAGATCTTTGGCCTGGCTTCAACATCAATTCAAATTTATGGCTATTTACACTTGGGCAAATGGACCATTCCTTTCCAAGCCATTATCCATTCAACACATTCCTTTAACAGCATTTTCTTTATTTATGGCACTGGCAGGAGTGGTAACTACCAAAAGTAAGTTCCTCTCCTGGTATGCACCTCCCTGAGGGGTCTACAATCTTTCAAAACATCACCTTGGCCAATCTGTGAGCACCTGGCATCAAATTCTGTTTTCCAGGTCCTTGGCCACTTTCAAAATCAAATGTCAAAATCCCTGATGAATATTGGAGTCCTCCTTAAAATTTTCTTTCTCTTTTGTTCTTTATTTCTTTCTTTGTTCTTTATTTTCTTTCATTTTGTTTCTTTATATTCCTTAAAATTCTCTTTATTATAATCAATAATGCCAAACCTTTATGCAAAAATCAATCTGTCAACACTTTCAAAGCCAAATGTCAAGAGAAGACCAAGTCAACCCCATCTCATATGCCATCATCAGTATCAGTTCAAAATTTTCCTTTTGAGATTCAATACCTCTGGAATCCCTACGCCCAATCCGTCTCAACAGCCTCAACAGGCTTTTACCTTATCTTGGTGCTCAGGAGCTCACCATTCAAGGTAGGGGGTACTGTCACAACCATGAGTAATGACCCTCCTCCATGGGTGTTGTGGCAATTCAGCCTGGGACCAAGTTGGGGCCAATTGGCCACACCATATCTTTTATGGCCAATCGCCCCCCTTTGGCCATAGCACCCTCCTCAGGCCATATCGTGCCATCATTGGCCTTCCTGGACAATTTCCATATCCCCAACCCCCAGGCCTCTATCTTTGTTTTTGGGCCTGGGGTTGTCCCTTTGTCTCCTAGTGGGTTCTGGGCCCCCTGGCCATAACCACCATCCGGGGTCCAGGGCCTCTACAGCCTGTGGGCCAATCAGGCCCCTTTTGGCCTAATCCAATGAAGCCAAAGGGAGAAGCCCACTATCCCCCAAGGCCAGGTGGGTCTTAAACCACAATTGGGCCCACCTGAGCCATTCTTGGCCCCAAAATGGCCATAAAGACCCTCAGGACCCATTTTGGCCAAGGACCACTTTTCAGCCCATTACCTCTGGTAACCACCAGAGGCCACCAGATCAGATCAGGAATCCTTCCCCTCAACTCAAGGCGGATTCTTTCATTCCTTCATCAAAATTATGACTCTTTAACGCTTATGAATTTAATGATTCTTTGTCACCTCTCAATTTTCTCTCATTCATTCTTCATTCTGAAAATTGAAAGCTGACCCAAATTTATTTTTTGTTATCTTTTCAATCTTAATCTCAATCATCAATCTCATTTTTTTTATCCTTCATTCAGGCATCTTATCATCTTGATTTTCAAATCACTCATCAGATTATTCAGACATGTTCTTCATATCAGGATTCAATTTGATTTTTTCTTCAAGAGATTTGATTTTCAGGAAGAATTCACTTGATAATTGATTTGATTGATTATTTGATATATTTTGACATTGACTTCAAGAAGATTGACTGACCTGAAGAATTCTCATTGATTTTGCTGAATTTCACATCAAGACTTTGACATAAATTGATTTTGACTCAAGAACTCATCTGACTGATTGATTTTTCATTGAAAGATTTATTTTCATTGATTTTATTGACTTCAAGATTTTCATTGATATTGATTTTTGCCTTCAAGACTCATTTGATTTTGATTGATTGACGTACCTGAAGATTTTAATTGATTCATTGATTTTTTCCCTCAAGATTTGATTTGATTTGATCCTCAAGACTATTTCGGTTTTGCCTCAAGTTTTTATTCAAGTTTTGATCATATTCATTTAAATTTTATTCTTTATTCTTATTCAATCATGCCACTCCAACACTCACCTCCTGCAAGACAGACCAGATCCCAGGCTCGAACTCAAGCTGTTCTTACTCCTACTCCAAGAGTTCCTCTTGATGGCACCCCAGCAGTTCCTCAACTGAGGGCCCAATTAGATAGAGAACCCCACATGGAAGGAGCAGCATCATTCAGGAAGGAAGGAAGAGTGCCAAGAAGATCAAATTTTTTCTCAGGAGTAGTTGGCAGTTTTCCAGGCATTTCAAGGACTAGCTTCAAAGGTCAAGGTGGAGATGGTGAAGAGGAGGAGGAGAATTCTGTGGAAGAGGAAGAGTCTGATGGTACTGAAGGTGTTCCTGCTCTGGTGGGGGCATCCCAAGGTACTGAAGGACCAACTCTAGCCCAGTCTAATCAGCCTATCTCTCATCAATCTGAACCATCTTTATTGGCCATTATGCAGGAGATGACTCAAATTATGGCCAATCTTCAAGCAGCTTCTTCTTCTAGATCATCAAGACCACCAGCTTTCAAGACTCCATCTATGAAGGCACCAGAATGCTTTGATGGGACTCAGCCCTTCAAAGTCAGAAGCTTTATCCAGTCTTGTCAATTAATTTTTCATAATGATCTGGCAAACTTCTCTCAAGACAGGAAGAAGGCTCTTTATACCACTTTGCTTCTTATTGGCAGGGCTGCAAAATGGATTGAGCCTTATCTTTCCAATCTCACCAATCAAGATCCCAAATACCTTCTCAATTCTTGGAATCTATTTGAATCACAACTCTTCACTTTGTTTGGGGACCCGAATGAAGTCAGAAAAGCAGAAGCAGAGTTGGATTCCTTAAGAATGAAAGAAGGAGGGCATGTATCACTATACATTGCTAATTTTAGAAGCTTAGTCTCAAGAATAGGGGATTGGGGTGAAAGAGCTCTCATCCATCATTTCAGGAAGGGATTGCCATCCAGGATTCTGGATCAATTGGCCTCCCATCCTTCAAATATTGATTCTCTTCAAGACTTAATGGACGTTACCCTGGAACTTGATACCAGGTACCATGAGAGGCAGAAGGAGAAGAAGCCTGAAGCCTCAAAGTCAGGTTCTTCTCATCATCAAAATTCTTCAAGCTCAAGTCACAAGAAGAAGAATTCTCATGCTCAAAAGTGGGACAAGCCCCACTCTTCCTTGTTGAATAAGGACTTCAAGTTGAAAGGTTCTGAAAAAGAAAGAAGATCAAGGAGGGCTTGTGTACTTATTGTGGTAGGAAGCATAGTCTTGAGTCTTTCTTCAAAAGACCTCAAAACAAGCTTACCCAACCATCAGGCCAATTTCACAGCAAGGGAAAAGCCTGAGTGGAGACCATGTTGTGTTCAATGGTCTTCACAGTTTTCCTTCCAGAGCACAATTGTGCATTCTGAATACTGGTGTCAAAAATTCTCTTAAATTTTTTGTTTTTTCTTCTCTTTCTGATGTTTTTTACAGTATTCTCATTGATTCTGGTGCTACACACTCATTTATTGCAAAGCAGTTTGTTCACAAGTACTCATTGACTACGTCAGAACTTCCAGAGAAGATTCCCCTTATCATTATAGACTCCTCTGAGTCTCCTTCCTTATTTGTGACTCACCATACTAGATATATGGTTGAGCTCCCTTCCTTCCCAAGCTTTGAATGGGACTTTTTAGTCATTGATACTCCCAAGGGAGAAGACCTCATATTGGGCTTTGACTTTCTCAATCATTTTAATCCTTCTATTGATTGGAGGCAAGGGCTGATAACCTTTAATCCTGATCCTTCTAAATCTTTGCGTAATGACTTTTCTGCTGCCAAATCATGTGCAGCTCTGGTTGGCGATTCTAGAACACCATCATTTCCGTCTTCTGTCCATATTCCTTCCCTTAATTCCCCACAGTCACTACTACCTCCGACAGATGAAGCCTTCAAAGAGATTCAAGATGTTGGGAAAGATAATTCTGTATCTTCACTTCATCTCTTATTTGGGAATATGGACCTTCCTCTTTCATCTTATCATGACTCCCTGGAGGAGTTGTGGAATGAAGAGGAAGAGCTAGAAGAAGGAGAAACCGTGATGAAGGTGGTTCCCTCTGTCTATCACCAATACTTGGATGTATTCTCCAAGGTGAAAGCAGAAAAACTTCCTCCTCACGGCGCCTGTGATCATCATATTGAGCTGGAGGGGTCTCTCGCTCCAGTTGGGGTGATCTACTCTTTATCCAAACAAGAGTCAGATACACTCAGGGCCTACATTTCAGAGAATGTAGAGAAAGGTTTAATCCGGCCAAGCTCCTCTTCAATGGGAGCACCTGTCCTCTTTGTCAAAAAGAAAGATGGTGGCCCCCGTTTGTGTGTTGATTACCGCAAACTCAATGCTGTTACTAGGAAGAACAAGTATCCTGTTCCTCCTATGAATCAGCTTCTCAATGTTTTTAATGGTTCTTCTATCTTCTCCATTGATTTACATGGTGCATATAACCTGCTCAGAATCAAGGAGGGTGATGAACACTTGACTTGTTTTAGAACTAGATATGGCAGTTATGAGTACTTGGTTATGCCATTTGGGCTCACCAATGCTCCTGCTTCTTTTCAAAATCTTGTCAATGATATCTTTCAAGATCTTCTCGGTGTTTATTTTGTGGTTTATTTGGATGACATTATGGTCTTTTCCAAATCTGAGGAAGAACATGTCACTCATGTGTCCACTGTTCTTTCCAGACTCAGAGCCAATAACCTTTTTGTCAAGGCGTCCAAATGCCTGTTTCATGTTTCAAGTGTAGAATATCTTGGTTATGTAGTTTCTTCTGAAGGCCTCAAGATGGACCAAGCAAAAGTCCAGCAGATTCTCAATTGGCCCCCTCCAAGAAACCTCAAAGCTCTTCAATCCTTCCTTCGCTTTGCCAATTTCTACCGCCGTTTCATCAAGAATTATTCAAAGAAGATCAGCTCACTCACCAGTTTCCTCAAGAAAGATTCATGTTTTCCCCTCAATGAGGAAGCTCTCAGTCAGTTTCACCAACTCAAAGAGGCTTTCACCACCTCTACAATCCTTCTCTACCCACCATTGTAGAGACCAATGCATCAGATTATGCTTTGGGTGGTGTACTGAGTCAGGTCTCTGACTCAGGAAAACATCCCATTGCATTCAACAGCTGCAAGCCTATCCCAGCAGAGCTAAATTACGAAATTGATGACAAGGAGCTCCTTGGCATTGTCTGGGCTCTCAAGCGCTGGAGGGCTTTTCTTCTTGCACTGTCTTCCCCATTTGAAGTTCTCACCGATCACTCTTCCCTTCAATACTTCATGACCTCCAAAGTACTCACTCACCGCCAAGCCCATTGGGCTGAATTCCTTTCTGCATTTCATTTTTAAATCACTTACCGCCCTGGCTGCCTAGCTACTCTTCTGGATGCCTTATCACGTTGGGACAATGTCTATTCGGAGAGGGGGGAGGATTTCATCAGCAAGAATCCAATGAATTTTCAACAACTCATTAAGCAAGATGACATTCAACCCTCAAGGTATTTTGCAGTCAAGGTGGAATCCTTTTCAAATTTGATTGATTCAATCCAGAAGAAATTATGGCAAGATCCCCAGTACAGAAGTATCCTTGAAGATTTGGGTAAAGGTAAATCTGTCCAAGATTATTCTCTTGATTCCTCTTCCCAACCTCTTCTCTTCAAAGATCAGGTGGTAGTCCCAAATGACTCCACAATTCAACTTAGTATTCTTCAAAAGTGTCATGATTATCCTCTTGCTGGCCACCCTGGCCAAGAGAAGACTCTCAAACTTGTCAAGCAGGCTTTCCACTGGTCCGGCATGACTCAATCTATTAAGGATTATGTTTCATCCTGTCAACAGTGCTCATGAAACAACAATATTCATCATAAGAAGTTTGGATTCCTCAAACCTCTTCCAATTCCAAATGGTCCTTGGATTTTTCTTTCAATGGACTTCATCACTCAACTGCCGGTGTCCAATTCCTTTGATCGAATCCTGGTCATAGTGGACAGATTCTCAAAAATGGCGGTTTTTATTCCGACAATGTCTTCAATCACTTCCCTGGATTTGGCCCATTTATTAATCAAGAATATCTTTTCAAAGCATGGCCTTCCATTAAGCATTGTCAGTGATAGAGGTTCACTCTTTGTTTCTTCTTTTTGGACCAATCTTTTTCAGCAGCTCAAGATTTCAAGAGACTTGTCAACTGCTTACCATCCAGAAACTGATGGACAGACAGAGAGGTTAAATCAGATACTAGAACAGTATTTTTGGATGTATTTCAGTTATCATCAATATGATTGGAACACCTGGCTCCCTCTGGCTGAATTTGCCTACAATAATTCCGATCACTCTTCAACCAAGCAATCCCCGTTTTTCACTGTTTATGGAAGAGATCCACATTTTGATTCAGTTCACATCACTCAAGATACTCCTGCTGGAAAGTTATCAACAAAAATCCAATCAGTAAAGCAAGATGTCAAGGGGGAACTTGAAGCTGCCATAAACTGGTTTAAGAGGTATGCAGATAAAGGTAGAGAAAGTCCACCTGTTTTCAATCCTGGTGACATGGTATGGCTTTCCTCCAAGAACATCAAATCAACCGGACATACCAAAAAAACTATCCAAAAGATGGTTGGGTCCTTTTTCAATCTTGAAGAAATTCAGTACTCATGCTTACCACCTCAAGCTTCCATCTCAATGGAAATCCATCCACCCAGTCTTCCATATCTCACTCTTGGAACCAGTCAAGACATCAGCAATCCCAAATTGGCATTAAGAGCCTCCGCCTCCAATTATCATTGAAGAAGAAGAGGAATGGGAAGTCTCTCAAATAATGGATTCAAAGCTCAAGAGAGGAAAATTATGGTACCTGGTGTAATGGAAAGGTTTCAGTCAAGACCCAGAAAGATCCACTTGGGAACCAGCCAAAAACCTGAATAATTGTCCTGAACTTGTCAAAGATTTCCATTCTTTGTATCCTGACAAGCCAGGACCCAATTCTTCAAAAGCTTGATCATTTTATGGTGCTTGGTGGGGAGAGGAATTACCAAAAGTAAGTCCCACTCCTGGTATGCACCTTTAGGGATATTCTACTCTTCTTTGTTGTAAGCATCACCTTGGCCACTCTGTGAGCACTCTGAAATTTGGACACAGATTCGTTGGCCTGGCTTTCAACATCAATTCCAAATCATGGCCATTTCTTCACTTGGGAAAATGGGCGTTTTCACTTTTATTTCCTTTTCCAAGCTTTCCAATTAAATACATTCCTTTATCAAATTTATATTCTTATTTATGGCACTGGCGGGAGTGGCAGCTAATAAAAGTAAGTTCCTCTCCTGGTGTGCACTTCCCTGAGGGGTCTACAATCTTTTCAAAACATCACCTTGGCCACTCTGTGAGCACCTGGCATCAAATTCTTTTATCCACGTCCCTGGCCACTTTCAAAGCAACCATCAAATCTGTGATGAAGATTGGAATCCCCCTCAAAATTCATTTTTCTTCTTATTTTATTCTTCTTTCCCTTTCTTTATATCTGTTTCTTTTTCTTTAAATTTTTTTTATTATAATCTTTATGCCAAAATTCTACATCAAATTCACGCCTTCAACATTTTCAAAGTCAAATGTCAAGAGAAGACTATGTCAACATCAATTCATATGCCAACACTATTATCAGTTTCAAAATTTTCTTGTCAAGATTCAATACCTCTGGAATCCCTACGTCAAATACATCTCAATAGCCTCAGCAGGCTTCTACGTTATCTTGGTGCTCAGGAGCTCACCATTAAAGGTAGGGGGGTACTGTCACAACCACAAAGATTGACCCTCCTCTATGGGTGTTGCGGAAATCCCAACCTCGAACTAAGTTGGGGCCAATTGGCCACACCATATCTTTTATGGCCATTTGGCCATTTCTGGCCTCAGGCCATATCCTGCCATCATTGGCCTCCTTGGCCAATTTCCATATCACCAACCCCCAGGCCTTCATCTTTGATTTTGGGCATGGGGGGTCCTTTTGTCTTCTAGGGGCCTCCAGGCCCCCTAGCCATCACCACTGGTTCCTGGCCAACCCCTTTCATTAGTGGGGTTTTGGCCTAAATGGCCTTTTTGGGCCATTTAGGCCCCCTACAGCTCCTACAGCCCATGATCCGCAGGCCAATTAGGCCCCTTTTGGCCTAATCCAATGAGGCCAAAAGGGGGCAGCCAGGTGGGTCCCAAAGCACAATTGGCCACCAATCCCTTGGACCCAAAGTTGGCCAAAGACCTGTTGGACACCAATTTGGCCATAAATTCCGTAGGAACCATTTTTGGCCATGGACCAATATCTTAGCCATGGCCTCTGGCAACCACCAGAGGCCACCAGATCAGCTCAGTCAGCCTTCCCCTCAACTTATGGGGAATTCCTTCCATTCCTTCTTACCATCTATACTGGAGGTTGCAGGCTTGGTGCATATATGTTATTATATACCATTATGCACCATTTTTTCTCAGCAATTCAATGGTGACGCTTTCAGGACCAAGTTCCACAATCCAATATCAAGGTCTCAAAATCCAATTCCCATCTCGAAGGAGGATTATTCAGCTCATCAGTCTGACAAGTTATGGCGGCAATCAGAAAACTCTTCAAGGATCCCAACCACCTGTATCTGCAGGAGTTGGGTTGGTACATTATTCAGGATTATTCAAAAGGGGCGATTCTCAAGAGGTATTACATCAATTAAATCAGTTGTCAAGGCATCAAGTATTTCAATACTCCTTGGACAACTCAATTCATCCGTACAGGCCTCATTCAACCAACCTGTATGGCCTTGGCCCAATTGGGCCATTTCATATTCCACTGTGTGAATTCCATCACACAGTTCAAATTTCAAGATGGCCAGAACTGTATTTTCTGATTTGGACAATACAGTCAATTGATTCACCTTCCAGGATAAGTCTTTGTGTTTTTCACATATACTGGCCACCTTTCAGCACCTGGGAAGTTTTTCCCCAGTTAATTAATATATTGGATTTATTTTTATCCTTATTTTCTTTTACCTTATTAAAGTTAATACTGATAATCTTAAGTCAGTCATTAGCACCCTTTCTCTTTTCTTCCTCGCCTGTCAGTGGATATTGGTGGTCATATCCTTTACTAATTCCATTCCTTTTCTGGCAGGTTGAAACAGTGAATTGAGGATTCACTTGGTTGGCTTTCTTTATTATCTTTGGCCTTTGGCTTCTTATTCTTTTCTTTTATCTTTGGCATACTTGTCGTTTCCACTCTTATTCTTTAAAGAAATTAAATCTTTATTGTTCCTTTATCTTTTGGAGCCCTCCAAGTGAGTTCTCGATTCCTGAGTGCCAGGCCCTCTTGCTTCCATAAGCGCCCCTGTGACACCTTGGCCCAATCAGACCAATTTATATTCCACTGTGAGAATTCAATCACACAGTTCAATTCTCAAGATGGCCAGAACTCTATTGGCCCAACTCAGACAATACAGCAGGTGACTCACCTTCCAGGATCAGCTCCTCAGCTTTTCACATGTACTGGCCACCTTTCATCACCTGGGGACTTTTCCCCCACTTAATTAATATATTGGATTTATTTTTATCTTTATTTTCTTTTTGTTTTATTAAAATAAATATTGATATTCTTAAGTCAGTCATTTGCACCTTTCTTCTTTGCCTGTCAGTGGATATTGGTGGTCATATCCTTTACTAATTCCATTTCCTTTTCTGGCAGGTTGAAACAGTGAATTAGGGATTCACTTGGTTGGCTTCTTGGCCTTTGGCTTTCTTATTTTCTCTGGCCATTGGCTTCACTTACTCTTTCTTATCTTTGACATACTTGTCCTTCCTCTTCCTCTTATCCTTCTAGAAGAAATTCATTCTGATTTATCTCTTTTATCCTTTTGGAGCCTTCCAAGTGAGTTCTTGATTCCTGAGTGCCAGGCCACTCTTGTTTTCTGTCCAAGAGCCCCTGTGACTCTTTGCAGCCCATTCTCTTCTTTTGGGCACTTTCAGGTATTTTCCAGTCAACAGGGAAAATATAGTCCAAAAGCCTGCATTTTGCTTTTTAAGATTTAAATACAGTTTTGCGCACTTTGCGCAAATACAGTTTGAATGCTGTATAAGCTGTATTTGGCCAATACACCCAGAAACACCTTCTCACCTCTGAAGTCACTCAAAATCCAATTTTCACTCTCATCCTCCTGACTTCACTCACAAAGACCTTTGGCCACTTTCACCCTTCAGAAACTCAAATTGTCATTAATGGTGTTATACACCATTATGCACCTTTTTTCACCAACAATTCCATGGTGTCAGTATCAGAGGGGTAATTCAACATTTCATGAGTCACCAAAGTGTTATTTCATCCAGAGGACCCATCAAGGCTCAAGTGCAGGTGTAATTTCTCAAATACCAATGACGCCATCAGGAATTCATTGGTTATTCTCACTTCAAGTATTCCCTCCAAGGGAATACTGTCAATTCATTCCCAAGGTGTATTCATAAGGTAGTTCCAAACAAGTTTTCAAGTTTCAATGCTCCATCAATCTAACTTGGCAACCACATGCATTTCAATACAGTCTGGATTCATCAAGACCAGTATTTCAATCATACATCACAGGAAAATCATTCAACACAGTTCACTTCCCAATATGGCAATGTATTAACTTCATCAAGCTTTCAATACAGCTTCAAGGACTCAATGCAGACCAGCTGTCAGCCTGAAGGAGTCAAGCTCTCAACTTTTCACATATACCAGCCGCCTTTGAACCTGGGGGGCTTTCCCCCAGTTAATTGATATATTTTGATTTTATTTTATCTTTATTTATCTTACCATTTTTGTTAAGTGAATACTGATATTATCAAGTCAGTCATTTAGAACCTTTTCTCTTTTTCTTTCTTCACCTGTCAATGGATATTTGGTGGTCATATTCTTACTAATTCCATTGTTCATTTTGGCAGGTTGAAACAGTGATTAAGGACTTACTTGGTTGGCTCTTTGGCCATTTGGCTTCTCATTTCTCTTATTGCATCTCATCCTTGTACTTGCATTCTCCTTAGAGAAATTAAATTCTTTATTTTTATTTTCTTTATTCTTTTGGAGTCTTCCAAGTGACTTCCCTGATTTCTGAGTGCCAGGCCACTCTTGTTTTTCTGTCCAAGAGCCCCTGTGACATTATATTAATTAACTCATAATTTCTTTTCATTCTGTTCATTCTTTCTTTATAATTTCATTCACTCATTTCATTGAAATTATTACTCTCTAATGCTTGTGAGCTTTATGATTCGTCATCACCTCTCAATTTTCTCTCATTCATTCTTCATTTTGAAAATTGAAATCTGACCCAATTTTATTTTTGTTTTTCTTTTAAATCTTATTCAAATAATCGAATCCTTAATTTATTCATAATTCAGGCATAATCTCAAGTCTCATTTGATTTTCAAATTTCTTATCTCAATTCATTCAGACACATTCTTCACATTAAGATTCATTTTGATTCATTCTTCAAGAATTTTGATTTTCAAGAACTACTCACTTGATTTGAATTGATTTATTCATTTGACATAAATTGATTGACGTGAAGATTCCATTGCTTTTGCTGATTTTTCCAATCAAGAACTTTGACATAAATTTATTTTTCCTCAAGAATTCATTTGATTGATTGATTGATTTTGCAAGATTTTGATTCTGTTTGATTTGATTTATTGATTTATTGACTTCAAGATTTCATTTGACATTTATTGATTGATTTTCCTGAAGTTTTCATTTTAACTTATTTGATTCATTGACTTCAAGTTTTCATTTTGTATTTAATTGATTGATTTACCTGAAGATCTCATTTTGATTTATTTATTTTGCTTCAAGATATTGATTTTGACTTTTGACTTCAAGCTTTATTTCTAATTTCCTCCAGTTTTCATCTTCATATCTTGATTCTTGTTCATTTTATTTCATTTTATCCTGAAATCATGCCCATCCAACACTCATGTCCTGCAAGGCAGACAAGATCTCAGGCCAGCACCCAAGCTGTTCTCACTCCAGCTCCAAGGGCTCCTCTTGATGGCACCCCGGCAGTTCCTCAACTGAGGGCCAAATTGGACAGAAGACCCATTTTGGAAGGAGCAGCACCATCCAGGAAGGAAGGAAGAGGTCCAAGAAGATCAAGTTCATTTTCAGGAGTAGTTGACAAATTTCCAGGAGCTTCAAGAACCATTTTCAGAGGTCCTGGGAAAGATGGTGAAGAGGAGGAGGACAATTCTGTGGAAGAGGAAGATTATGATGGTACTGAAGGTATTCCTGCCCCTGTGGGGGCATCCCAAGGTACTGAAGGACCAACTCTAGCCCATTCTGATAAGTCTGAACCTTCTTTATTTGCAATCATGCAGCAAATGACTCAGATTGTGGCCAATCTTCAAGCAGCTTCATCCTCTGAAGCATCAAGACCACCAGCCTTCAAGACTCCATATATGAAGGCACCAGAATGCTTTTGATGGGACTCAAACCTTCAAAGTTAGAAGTTTCATTCAGTCTTGTCAATTAATTTATCATAATGATCTGGAAAATTTCTCTCAAGATAGAAAGATATTTCTCTATTCCACTTCATTTCTCATTGGAAGGGCTGCAAAATGTATTGAGCCTTGTCTTTCCAATCTCACCAATCAAGACTCAAATTACCTTCTCAATTCTTGGAACTTATTTGAATCTCAACTATTTACTTTATTTGGGGACCCAAATGAAGTTAAGGAAGCTGAAGCAGAATTGGATTCTCTAAGATTGAAAGAAAGTGGGCAGGATTCTTTATACATAGCCGATTTCAGAAGTTTGGTTTCAAGAATTGGAGATTGGGGTGAAAGGGCCCTGATTCATCATTTCAGGAAGGGATTCCCATCCAGAATTTTGGATCAATTGGCCTCCCATCCTTCAAGAACTGACTCTCTTCAAGAATTAATGGAAATTACCTTGGAGCTTGATACCAGGTACCATGAGAGGCAAAAAAAAAGGGTCATAATCAAGAGAAGAAGCCAGAAGCCTCAAAGTAAAATTCTTCTCATCCTCAAAAGAAGAAGAAGAATTTTCAGAAGAGGGACAAGCCCCATTCTTCTTTATTGAATAAAGATTTCAAGTTGATGAATTCTGAAAAAGAAAGAAGAATCAAGGAGGGTTTATCTACCTATTGTGGTGGGAAGCATACTCTTGAGTCCTGTTTAAGAAGGCCTCAGAACAAGCTTACCCAACCGTCAGGAAAATTTCCCAGCCAGGGAAAAGCCTGAGTGAAGATCATATTGTGTTCAATGGTCTTCACTGCTTTGCATCAAGAGCAAAATTGTGCATTCTGAATACTGGTGTCAAAAATTCTCTAAAATTCTTTGTTTTTTCTTCTCTCTCTGATATGTTTTGCATTATTCTCATTGATTCTGGTGCTACCAACTCATTTATTGAAAAGCAGTTTGCTCACAAGTATTCTTTGACTATGTCAGAACTACCATAGAAGATTCCTCTTATCATTCTTGACTCCTCTGAGTCTCCTTCTCTATTTGTGACTCACCATACTAAATATATGGTTGAGCTCCCTTCTTTCCCAAGCTTTGAATGGGACTTTTTAGTAATTGTTACTGTCAGGCTGAGTCTATGATAAAGGTGTATATGAGTATTTACAAGCTTTAACTATGACTGTGACACGGTAAAAATGGTTTTAAAAGATGATAAGATTGATAATAAATGATTTAATTTAAAATTTAAAGGGCTTTACTATAGAAATATAGTGGTGGTGAGCGCTGTTGAAAGCCCTGGGTGCAGCTTTACCTGTTGGATTACAATAATAAAGACTACAATACTTTAAATTAAGAGTATACCTGATTATTTAACCAAGAGTAAAACTGTTTTTGACAGTTTACTACGTAGGTTATTCAAGAGCAGGATGAGGAAAGGTTTTTGGCTGTGAAAAGCCCTCCTTTTATCCTGAAATTGAGGTGGAAAGGCTGCTAGACCTTTCCATGTAGAGGAAGTGAAGATTTTTCACTCTCCAGGACAGGCTTGTGGTTTGCAAACAGCCTGTATACCCTGTATTGGGTTCAGATGTGGTTTTTAAACCACATCTGGGCAGTTTTCACCAATACAGGGTGAAAAGTTTCATCTGGGGACCTCACAGCCTGATTCTGACGTGTATGACGCGTAGAATGCTGTACAGAAACTTTATGGGACCCCAGTATTGACTGACATATGAGGTATTGAAGTAAAAACATGCTTCTTCGTCTATTTGACACCTCATATTCATGGTTATGGGATATTATCCCATGGTAAGGCTGTATCTGACAGCAGGTGGGATTTTGACCTTAAAATGGTCATAACTCTGTCAGTTTTTGAGATATCAAGCTCAAAGTTGGTTCATTGAATAGCCCTGTATGGGCTCTACACAATGGTACCCAACTTGACATGGTTATCATTAAATATGACAAGGTTATCCCATGTACAAGTATTTTTGTACATTGGCGTGGTCTGGTCAAAAGCTGTATTAAGCTTGTTTGGCCAATAACTTCTGTTGTAGTTGAGTTATGAGGAAATGGATGGCACCATCAGATAGCCCTGATTGTGCTCTTTCCAAAAAGACCCCACTTTAGGTATCTCACACTAAAACTGTAAAAGTTAGATGAGAGGTGAATGTTTTGTTCACCCTTATTTGGTCTGAATTTGACCATAACTCAAGTAATACTGGTGCTAGCTCAGTTTGGCTGGTACCATTGGATAGCCCTGGCTTAGAGCTTCATTTTGAATACCCATTTGATGGGGTTAAGCCTCTCCTTCTAGATTTTAGATGAGAGGTGAAAATTAAGGTTTATGCTCAGCAATAACTTTGAGCAGGAATAACTTTGTTATTTCTTGTCCTATGGTGATGGGACTTATATTTTCAGGAAGAGGTGAGTTTCCTCTTTCTTTTGATACTTTTTGAGCTAATTTGGCTCAGATCCATGTTTTGGTGGTATTTTGGCTATACCATTGGTTTATGGTATTTTGGCTGTCATGCTTGTGCTCTGGTTTTGAGTCACAGGCTGACAGTTACTCCCAAGGGAGAAGACCTTATATTGGGCTTTGACTTTCTCAATAGTTTTAATCCATGTGTTGATTGGATGCAAGGGCTTATCACCTTTAATGCTGATCATAAGGACTATTATGATCCTTCAAAATCTTTCAATAATGACTTTTCTGCTGCCAAATCATGTGCAGATCTGGTTGGTGATTCTAGAACACCACCATTTCCATCTTCTGTCCATATTCCTTCCCTTAATTTCAATCAGTCATTACTATCATCTAGAGATGAAGTCTTCAAAGAGATTTAAGATGTTGGAGAAGATAATTCTGTATCTTCACTTCATCTCTTCTTTGGGAATATGGACCTTCCTCCTTCATCTTATCATGACTCCCTGGAGGAGTTTTGGGATGAAGAGGAAGAGCCAGAAGAAATACAAACCATGATGAAGGTTGTTCCTTCTTCTTATCACCAGTATTTGGATGTATTCTCCAAGTTAAAAGCAGAGAAACATCCTCCTCACTGCACCTGTTATCATCATATTGAGCTGGAGGGGTCTCTACCTCCAGTGGGGGTGATCTACTCTTTATCAAACCAAGAGTCAGATACACTCAGGGCCTACATTTCAGAGAATGTAGAGAAAGGTTTCATCCGGCCAAGCTCCTCTTCAACAGGAGCACCTGACCTCTTTGTCAAAAAGAAAGATGGTGGCCTCCGTTTGTGTATTGCTTACCGCAAACTCAATGCTGTCACTAGGAAGAACAAGTATCCTGTTCCTCTTATGAATCAGCTTCTTACTGTTTTCAATGTTTCTTCTATTTTCTCCAAGATTGATTTGCATGGTGCATATAACCTGCTCAGAATCAAGGAGGGTGATAAAGATTTGACATGTTTTAGAACTAAATATGGCCGCTATGCCATTTGGGCTCACCAATGCTCCTGCCTCTTTTCAAAACCTTGTCAATGATATTTTTTATGATCTTCTTGATATTTATGTTGTGGTTTATTTGGATGAAATTATGGTCTTTTCCAAATCTGAAGAAGAACATGTCACTCATTTGTCCACTGTTCTTGCCAGACTCAGAGCCAATAACCTCTTTGCTAAGGCCTCCAAGTGTGTGAGCCTTTGAGATATGACCACATACCCAATAAGGTCACAAAAAAGACTCAGAATAATTATACCTTTAATATAATTATATTAAAATTACTTAGAATAATTATACATTAAAAATAATTACTTAAATATACAAAAGAATACCATAAATTGGTACAAAAATTGGTTTAACTTAAAAACCAATGAATCAACATGTAAAGAAAATGATACCATTGGATTGCCCATGCAAAAATACACATATACCATTTTTATGGCATATCTGTAAAGTCAATATTTAATGAATTATAAGGTATAATACCTTATAAAAACCATAAAACCTTATTTATCTCAAGAGCTAATGAAACAACATGTGAAATAAATTGTACCAGTGGATTCTCCACGAAAATCCACACATAAAACAATTAATAAGCTAATTTTGAAAGCTAATACTTAAGGAATTAACCTGAATATATGCACTTTTTTGGTCAACGCATATATTCAAGGATCATAGCTAATATCTCCTAAACTATACTTGGTAGAATGATGAACCAAAAATAAAGTTACCACGTAATTACTGTAAGAACACAGATATGAACTTTATTTTACAAATTATAAACAAGGTTAAAACCTATGATGCAATATTGATAAAAATCAACAGAGCTGTTGACCACTTTATTGTGAAAGTTTTCCAAACTTAAAAGAAAGTATACAGTTGGATTCTACTAGTTTATTCGTGAAGAATGATGTAATTTGTATTATTAAATTCAGGGTATAACCCCCTGAAATCAAGGTTTGAAGTTTAAAATATTGAATTTCGACAGAAAAGATGAGTTACAAGAAAAATCATCAAAATTAGAGTTTTGATGATGTAACAAAAAGCTCTTGGCAGCATAATACGGTTATGCCAGGCTATCAGAATTCACTCTCTGAATTGCTGTAGCGTGTAAATCTTAAAAGTTATTGAGGATCAAAGTTGGAGCTTAATTTGAGCAGTTATGATCACTCACAGTAACCTTAATTTAAGCTTAACAGTCTTAAGAGTGATACAATTGGTGAATACTATTAGTTTATGATTAAAACTAATAAAATCCACGAAATTTGGGGTTCTGCCAAGCCTCTGATGTTATCAACTTTAGAGTTATAGTGATAACTCTAAATAATGGTGTAATAATGATGTAATATGGTTTGATAATGATGTAATCATCTCCAAACCTTAAAATATTGATCAATTCCAGTGGATATGATCAGTACACGTCTACTAGAAGCCTGTTGGACTCTAGGAGGAAGGTATTTACTATAAATAGAGCTCTTTTTACTCTATTTTCCCCTCAGACGCATCAAAAACATTAAATCAATTAAATCAAAGGTAATTTCTTTATTCTTTATATATAAAACTATTATATTATTAAAGACCAAAGACCACCTTGTTGTAATCATCTATTTTGACGTGATTAAATCATTTATTTAATTGTTTTTGCTAAAAATCTCTCTAAAAACTCATTTTCACGTAAAAATCCAGAATAATTTGTAATTTTCTTTATTTTTATTGTAAATACAATTTGAAAAAGTTGTATTTATATTTTTTGGCGTAAAATATTTCAAAATTATTATATTAAGTGTTAAAAGTAGGTTATTTTCTCTTATTATAATAATTTCTCTATTATTACTCTCTTAATAATTCTTTAATTAATATAAATAGTATTTATGTTAATTCATAACTTTAATATTAGTAATATTATTGTTATTAATTGTTTTTTATTTATAAAAAGCAATTTTTTACGCCTTTATTATTTGTTGGTAACAATAATAAAGAGCTTTTTAAATATATTAATATATTTATTTATTATATTATATTTTCATAATATAAACTATATTATTATATTTATTTAATAATATAATTATTTTACGCCATAATAATAATAATTATTTATTATTATTATATTTTTAATCTTATTTATTCAATTCATAAGGACATTCAGAGTACAATAAGTAATAAATTAGTAATTTTTACTTATTGTTTCATAGTCAAACCGTACATTTGGGGGCCTGGCCGTGATATTTACTTAAAAGACCTTTAAAATGATTCTAATTGGGTTTATCCAATAATAAATTATATTTATAATCATAAAATTATATAATAATTTTATATTTTATTGATTTTATAAGCTATTGAGGCATTTGGAAAGCAATTGTACTGTCTTACACGTGGTTTTTCACATCCTTAGACTTGCAAGAACTTTCTTTGAGTGACTCTAGTGATTAAAAAAGATAATTTATAAATTAAAAATAATTTTTTAAAATTTTATTTTGTAAAAGAATCATATTCATTTTTTATTTTATTCTTTAAAAATAAAAATATAAATAAATATTAAAAAAAAAATATATTTAAAAACCATTAAAAAAGAGTTATTTTTTATTCCTTTTTATTCATTTCTTTATTCATTTCAAGTTTTTAAAGATATAAAAGCAATTTCTACATGGAAAATTGCCATATCTTGCCAAAAAATAACACTTCTTATAAAAAGACTTATATTTATTTGTCTTTTTTAGTGTTTGAAGATAACCCAACAGAAGACAACCAAGCTACTGTTGAGAGATTGGTGGAAGAAACTTGTCAAAGTTCTCCAACACCAGTTATCACCAACAGAAAGAAAGCTAAGAAATTAGACTTGCCAGGACCCACCATTCAAGACTCTGAAGGTGAGCACCTCTTTTATAATTGCCATAAAAGAATTTTTATCCTAAAATCCTTTTATTTCTTATTTTCTTAAATTATGACTACCAGAAGAGGTTCCCAATACTCCATCCAATCAGATGGAGCTGGACTCAGAGGTAGAACTGATCCCTCAAAAGGGAAAAGAAAGGGCAATATCCCCAGTGGAACAGAATCCACACAAGGAAGTGCCTTATCCCAAAGGCAAGTCCCAGAAATGCCCATGATATCTGAACCTGAATTGGAGCTAAGTATGAGTAACTCAAATAGGTACAAATCACATTCAGAGGGCTCAAATAGACATCTACATGAGCCAGTACAAGCAGTATTACTTAGTGTACAAGGACAAAGATTGGGAAATGCTGCCTCAAATACACCAAGGAGTGATGAACTCCTGGCACATCCTGAAAAAGTTCCTCAAAGAGGAGGAGATAGTGAAATACTCCAATGGATGGAATCCACTGTCATCCAAACCTCAAATCAAAAAAATAAAGGATTACCACGCCAAAAAGAGGGAGGCAACCAAGGAAGAAGCCCCAGTAGCTTCTACCAGCAAGCTCCAAGCCAACCCACTTCCCCAAGAAGGGAAGAAGAACAAGAAAAAGCATTGGAGGAAACCATATTCCCCAAGCTACAGGATCCCAAGAATCCAAAAAGATGCCATGTACAATGTTTTCAACATGGCCAGAACCTTGATGGAATTCAAGGACAAGGAAGAGCAAAGAATGAGACAACCTCATTTCCCAAAGAAATAACCTTGTCCAAAGATGTTGTAAATACTTTAACAGAAATTAAAAATAGTATATTACCTCTAAAAGAAATTAAAGATAGTTTATTATCACTACAAGAAATAAATAACAATTTATCTTCTTTAACAAAAATTGTTGTGCAAAACAAGAAAGAAATTGATAACATTAAGTTTATTGTTGAAAATAATAAACCAAAGAATTTAATTGACAATACTCAAAAATTAATACAAGGGCAACAAGAATTGTATAAATACATAAAAGATATCAAAGACAAGACTTTGACAATCAATTATGATGTGAGTATTGACAATCTTACAGAAAAATTAAATAAATTAAGTATTTCTGTAGAAATATTTGAAGAAAAGACTTCATCACACCAAAAATTACTTTTGGACCATGTGGAAAAAAGTGATGAAGCAAGAATGCATCTGAAAGATGATATTCAGAGTGAAATAAGGCTTATTACTGAAAAAATGGATAAAATTAATGAGGCTAATTTAAATATGCCAAAGTTATCAACACCATTTTCTCATATAAGAAGCCCTGTTAAAACAAAAGAGGAATTGTCAAATCCTTTCATAACAGACTTGAGTCACCAAGATAATAACCAAGTCTTAATGAAGGAAGCACCTCAATTGAAAGAATGGCCAACATTCACAGGAGAAGGTGAATATGACCACATGTCATTTATTAAAACAATTGACATGTTACAAGAAGACTATGCCATACCAGATGAATTAATCACTGCAAGATTACATTCATTGTTTGAGAAATCTGCAAAAAGATGGTATTATGGCATAAGACAAACAAATGGTAAAAATACCTGGTCTTGGTGGAAACAAGAAATAATCACCAAGTGGGCAAATGATTCCTGGAGGTATAAGATAGAAAATGCATTTGAAAACTCTTTATTTGACCCAGAGAAAGACAAACCTTTACCTTGGTTCTTGAAACAAGTTGAAAGGCTTTATGCACTGTACCCAGAAATGTCACAAAAGATGGTGCACATGAAAATACTTAAAAAATGTGGAGGGGAACTAGAACATGCCCTAAGAAGCAGGTGTATAGAACCATGCTCCACAGAAGAGTATATAAATGCACTAGAAGATATAGTGACAAGAACAAAAATTGGCAGGACTTGGAAAAAATTGGACATTAAAAGCCCAAATAAACCATTCATCAAAAAAGATAAATCAAAAGAATCCTTTAAGCCCAATACATCCAAAAATAATGAACAAAGAAAATGCCATAAATGTGGAGGTATTGGACACTTAGCCAATAATTGCCTTAAAAAAGCAAAGATTAATGAAATTGTTGAAACAGAAAACCACAATGACAAAGAAGAGGAATCTGACTCTGAAAAAGAGACAGAAGAGTCAGAAAGCTCTGAAAGTGATGAAATCAATATAATTAATGCACAAATTAATAATATTGATATAATTTATGAAGTACTGGATGTTAATTCAAACTTGCCACAAGTTGGAACATCTGACACAAATCTGACAAACATACAAGATGCCAAAATGTATAGAATCAAACCTGCAAGAGGAATGGGATATACAGCTGGAAAATCAAGTATAAGTATTGTTATGGTTGATAACCAAGAAGGAAAAGTTAACTTGGATACAGGAGCATATTGCACTTGTGTTGGCAAAAGATATTTAAAAACCATTGTCCCAAACTGGAAAGAAAAACTTATGCCAATACAAGGTGTCAAATTTAGTAGTGCAAGTGAGAGCATGAAGCCCCTTGGAATAATTGATTTAACACTAATTTTTCCTCATCCCTCACAATGTGTCAGAATTAAAGTAGAGTTTGTAGTAATGGACAACTGTACTAGTAATCATTTCATACTTGGGAATGACTACTTATCAATCTATGGTATAGATATCTCCAACCAAAAAGATAGATATTTTACCATAGGAGATAACAAAAGACAAACGTTTGGCTTCTTAAATAACAAAAAACAAATCACAGTTATTAAGAAGGAAGAAAAAATTCCAGAAAAGGAACTTTTTATATCGGAACAACTTAAAGAGGCAGAATTCAATCAAGAATTAATAGAAAAAATGAAAGAAAAATTGATTGACATCTTATTTAAGTATAAAAATGCCTTTGCAACTGACAAAGAGCCACTAGGTGCCATAATTGGACATGAAGTGGATATAATTCTTAATGTAGAAAAGCCTTACCCACCTTTATTAAGAAGACCTGCTTATCCAGCCAGTCCAAGGGCTAGAGAAGCCTTAGAGGTGCACATTAAAGAATTAATGGACCTTGGAGTATTAAGAAAGGTTGGACATAATGAACAAGTAGAAGTTACTACACCTGTCATTATAACTTGGCATAATGGAAAATCAAGGATGGTAGGAGACTTCAGAGCCCTGAACACCTATACCATTCCAGACAGATATCCAATACCTAGAATCCATGAAACATTGACCCAATTGTCACAAGGTAAGTTCATCACAGCTATGGATGCTCTTAAGGGTTTTCATCAAAATGTCTTAACAGACAATTCCAAGAAACTACTAAGAATAATAGTCCATTGTGGAATTTTTGAATACTTAAGAATGCCATTTGGGATAAAAAATGCACCTTCCCATTATCAAAGAATGATGAATACCATATTCCCTGAAGAATTATCAGAAGGATGGTTAATTATCTATATTGATGATATCATAATTTGCTCAGAAACTTGGGAAAATCACCTTACAAGACTAGAAAGGGTACTACAGAAAATAGCTCAAGTAAATATGAAAATTTCCTTAAAAAAGTGTCATTTTGCATATAGTGAATTAAAAGCACTAGGACGTGTTGTATCTGGACTTAGTCTAGGCATAGACAAAAATAAAGTAGCAGCAGTACTACTCAAACCAATGCCTCAAACCAAAAAAGAAATGCAATCATTTTTAGCATTTGCTGGTTATTATAGACAGCATATAAAGGACTTTGCAAAAATTGCCAAATCCTTATATAAATTATGTGACCAACAAACAGTTTATGAAATGACTGAAGAAAGGGTCAAGGCATATGAAGAATTGAAAAATCCACTAACAAATGCCCCATTTCTTCTAATGCCAGATTGGAAACTACCCTTCAAACTGTACATTGATGCTTGTGGAGAAGGACTAGGTGCTGCACTTCACCAAACACAAATTATCAATGATAAACCAGTGGAAGGACCAATTTTTTTCATTTCAAGGCAAATAAAGCCAACAGAAGCAAGGTATGGAGCAAGCCAAATGGAATACTTATGCCTAGTGTGGGCTTTAGAAAAATTGCATTATTATTTGGATGGCACAGTATTTGATGTAATCACAGACTGTAATGCTGTGAAATCACTATTAAATATGAAGACTCCAAATAGACATATGCTGAAATGGCAAATTGCTATCCAAGAATATAGAGGAAATATGACTATTGTTCATAAATCTGGAAATATTCATAAAAATGCAGATGGTCTCAGAAGATGGGCTCTAGCAAATACCCCTGACAATCCAGCATGGGTACCACAAGAAGAACACCATATAGAAGGAATATGTGTTACAGACATTGGCGCAGAATTCTTTAACCAAGTTAAAGAAAGCTATAAGACAGACAAAAATTGCCATATCTTAAGCCAACTTCTAATGAAAGACTGCAAAGATCCATCACTTTCATCAAAACTAGATGAAATATGGAAAAAGGCATATGATGAAGGAAGATTCCACCTCCTTGATGGAATCCTTTACCATAGAACAAAACACACATGTGTTATGGCCTTAACAGATAGAACACTAATAAACACTATTTTACATGAGTGTCATGATAATGTTGCATCTGGACATCTCTCAGAAGATAGGACACTAGAGAGGGTGAAAACCTGCTCTTGGTGGCCAAATTGGAAGAAAGATGTTGCAGAGTACTGCCAAACCTGTGACAGATGCCAAAAAGCCAACAGAGCCACAGGAAAGAAATTTGGAATGATGATCCAAATCCAAGAACCAAAATCCCCATGGGAAATAGTTCATATGGATTGGGTGACAGCATTACCTCCAGGAGGAGACAGGAGCTATAATGCATGTCTAGTGTTAGTTGACAGGTTGTAAGGTGTGGATATGAAACTTTGATTAAAAATCAAGTACTTTTCCTGTCCTCAAAATTTGTATAAGGTAAAATTCAGTTAAAAATAGTATGAAATATTATTTTTAAGAGAAAACACGCCAATTTTATTGTTTATAACTTTATTAGTATCAAACAATAATATAAAAATTTATTGTTTTACCAACAATAAAGATTTATCCAAAAAATACTCTACAAGAGATATTTTAAGGCTACAAAAGAAATTTCTTCAAGAGCAATTTCAATTGGAATTAATTGAGCAAAGAACTGCAAGCAATTAATTAAAGAACAAAGTCTTTAAAAAGAATATTAAAGAGAAAACACGCCCAAAAGTGACCAGAGTGAATTTGGAAACAAAGTGACAAAGTTAACAGTGATGAAAGATGCTTTAATTCACTTTTGGGGTGGTTCAGGGGTAAAAATGATTATAAGAGTTACAAACAATGATTATAATGATTTTTTCACGTGGTTAAAAGGATTAAAATGATTTAAAAGTGGTGGTTGGAATCTTTGATTGATTGGTTTAACAGTTTTAAACTAATTAATAAAAGGAAAAGATTCTAACATGAAGAGAAAAGTAGGGCAAAGAAGACATTCTTTTATAGCCATCAATTCTCTTACTCCAAAAGTAAAATTTACTCTTGTCAGTCGTGAAAAACAGTCTGACAACAGAAAAGCCAATTATGGCATCATTGAACCCTGATTTAGACCAAAAAGGGCTGGTTTAAGCCATTTTTAGCCATTTTTAGCCATTTTAGACCCTTAAATCAGCCATTACTATAGCAATACCAGGCCTAGAGCCTTCAAAACACGTCAGAATGTGTGTCAGAGTCGTAGAAACCAGTTAAAACTGTTTTACTCTGATGGTTTTATCTTAAGGGTAGTTTTACCCTCTTGGCAACAGCTAAAACTACCCCAGTTGGTATCAAAACCTCATCATCAATTGAGTCCACAGACCCTGTAACTCAATTCCAGGCCAAAAGTGATGAACTTTTGCGTGAATTTTGACATCCCACGCCTGTCAGCAAGGATTTTGGGGGTCTAGCTCCCCCTTAGAGCTGGAGTTCCTTTTCCCCCCCCCCAAATTTAATCTTTCCAATTTATTTTTCTTTTAATTCCTCATCATGTATTATACTTATAATTTACACATGTAATTCAATTCAATTGTACAGTACAATACAGTAATAATTGACACCTCATATGTAAATCAAAGTTCACTTATGTAATACACACACACATTTTGACATTTCAATTGAATTCAATTGAAAATACTTCAATTCCTCATAACTTCTAAACTAAACACAACACCTCAATTTTAACACAAAAATTGATGGTTAACACCACATGTGGTGTGAATTGAATTAAGGTTTTGAGGATTTTCAACTTTTGTATTGAAAATACTAAAAACTTAATTTAAGCTTATTTAGAGTTGAGTTACAAAAATTTCACTCAGAGGTGACCCCACCTGATTTTTTATGAGGAATCCAATGGTGAAATAAAATTTATATGTTTATTTATTGGATAAAAAGTTATAATAAATTTTATTTAACTTTTTTCCAAATTTATTTATTTTTTCACAATTTTGTTAAAATTTCATTTTTACTTAAATTTTTCAAGTATAAATGTAATTTTATATTTACAAAATTTAAAGTAATTTTATTTTTAAATTATAATTAATTTTTTATTTTTAATATAATTTTATATTTATATTTTTTATTTTTATTTTAATAATATAAATAAATTTATTTTATTTATATTAATATGTTATTTTTTATATTTGTGGTCTTTTGGGTATATGAAATTACCTCTAAGGCTCACATTCCCTCCCCCTAAAAAAGAATATTACTTTGTAATATTGGTGTTTCTAGTGTGTCTGAATCTCCTCAGGAGTTTGGTGGCTTCTGGTATATCTTTCTCTTCTAACCATTCATCTTCACAAGTTGGGTCACTGTACCTAACAAGGTATTCCCTTACTTTCTTGGTTCTTAATTTCCTTTCTTTAAGAACTTTGGTTATTTTCTTAGTACCAGATGTCTCAATAGGAGGTATAACTTGGGGAATCTTATTCCTCAAGGGAAATTTCTCAGCATCACTAGATTTGTATGGCTTTATCAAGCTTACTGGAAATGTAGGGTGCTTATTGCTAAGTTCTTCAGATAACTCTACTTCAACAGCATTTTCTCCATGGAGGGCCTTAATCACAAAAGGTCCTGCAAAGGAGTCTTTTAACTTTTTACATCCTTTGATGTTATTGAAGTTAGTGGTGGATACAAGAACTAGGTCCCCCACTTTGAAATCTGGAGTTGCATGAGATTTATCCCATTTGTCTTTAGCATATGCAAAAGAGTCCTCCATGCATCTCACTGCATGCTTTCTAGCTTTGTCTAGCATTCCTTTGAAGCTAGCAGCTGTGGGATGTATTTCAATTAAGTCTTTCCTCAAGGAATCTTGGGGTAACTTGGGGTTCCATCCTTTTTCTAGAATAGCAGGAGTCTGATTGGTACTGGAATGGATTGATGTTTTATATGCTAATTCCAGTGCTGGTAACAGAGTACACCAATCATGGGTAAATCCATCACAATCTTTGAATTCAAGGCCATATGCACAAAATCTTCTCACCATGTCCTCTAAGGTTTGGATCATTCTTTCAGCCAGACCATCAGTTTGTGGGTGGTAGGCTGTAGAGAAAGACAGTTTTGTGCCAAATAATTGGTGAAGATTTGTCCATAGAGCTGAAGTGAATTTGGGATCTCTATCACTGATGATATTTGTAAATATCCCAGTCCATGACACTACTCTATTCCATATCAGAAGAGCTGTATCCATGGCTGTATCATCTTTGTGACATGGTAAAAAGATTGGAGTTTTACTGAATCTGTCCACAATTACTAGGCAAGCATTATAGCTCCTGTCACCTCCTGGTGGTAGGCCAGTTACCCAATCCATATGGACAATTTCCCAAGGTCTGTTTGGTTCTTGGATTTTCATCATATTCCAAGTCTTTTGCCAGTGGATTTATTTGCCTTTTGGCATCTGTCACAGGTTTTGCAATATTCTGCAACATCTTTTTGCCACATTGGCCACCATATGCAGGTCTTTACTTTCTCTCTTGTTCTGTCCTCAGAAAGATGTCCTGAAAAGGGACTATCATGGCATTCTTTCAGTACAAGATTGATTAATGACCTGTCTACAACTGTCATGACACATGTGTGCTTGGTTCTGTGGTAAATTATACCATCCAGTAGGTGAAATCTCCCTTCATTATAAGATTTTCTCCATACTTCATCCAAGGCATGTATTAGAGAGTTGTCTTTACAGTCTTTGTTAAGTAATTGGCATAAGATGCTACAATTCTTATCTTGAGTGTAACTATTTCTGACTTCTTCAAAGAAGGTGGTGTTCAAGTCTGTAACACTTATTCCTTCTATTGGAATTTGTGGTGAAGCTTCTTCTGGAACATAAGCAGGATTATCAATGTTATTTGGTAATGGCCATCTGCTTAGTCCATCTGCATTCTTATGAATATTCCCATCCTTGTGAACAATAGTCATATTGCCTCTGTATTCTTGTATGGCTATTTGCCATCTGAGCATGTGTCTGTTAGGTGTTTTCATGTTCAAAAGTGATTTCACAGCTGTACAATCTGTTATTACTTCAAAAACACATCCCTCTAAGAAATAGTTCAATTTCTCTAAGGCCCAGACAAGGCATAGACATTCCATTTGACTTGCTCCATATCTGGCTTCAGTTGGTTTGATTTGCCTGGATATGAAACATATTGGTCCTTCTGCAGGTTTGTCATTTATGATCTGAACTTGGTGAAGTGCAGCACCTAGTCCATCCCCTGATGCATCAATATACAGTTTGAAAGGCAATTTAAAGTCTGGCATCAGTAAGAGTGGAGCAGTGGTCAATGCTTCTCTTAGAGACTCAAAAGCTTTGACTCTGTCAACAGTCATCTCAAATACTGTGTCTTTGTCACACAACTTATAAAGTGGTCTTGCTATGGATGCAAAGTCTTTAATGTGTTGCCTGTAATATCCTGCAAAACCTAAGAATGACTGAATTTCCTTCTTATTCTGAGGCATGGGTTTTAACAATACTGCTGCAACTTTGTTTTTATCAATTCCAAGGGACAAACCAGATACAACATGTCCTAGTGCCTTAAGTTCTTTAAATCCAAAATGACATTTCTTCAAGGAGATTTTCATGTTTACTGATTGGATTTTTGTCAAAACTCTTGATAATCTGTACATGTGTTCCTCCCAAGTCTTTGAACAGATAATAATGTCATCAATGTAAATGATTAACCATCCCTCTGAGAGTTCTTCAGGGAAGATTTCATTCATCATTCTTTGGAAGTGTGAAGGTGCATTTTTGATACCAAAGGGCATCCTTAAGTATTCATACACTCCACAATGAACAATAATTCTCAAGTATTTTCTTGCTCTTGGTGTTACTACATTTTGATGGAATCCTTTAAGGGCATCCATAGTGGTTATATACACTGCTTGAGATATTTGAGTAAGGGCAATTTGGATTTTTGGTATTGGGTATCTGTCTGGAACAGTGTAAGTGTTCAGAGCTCTAAAGTCCCCAACCATTCTGGATTTTCCATTATGCCACGCCACTATGACTGGTGTAGTTATTTCTACTTCCTCATTGTGGCCTACTTTTCTTATTACACCAAGGTCTAGAAGTTCTTTGATATGAATTTCTAGAGCTTCTCTTGATTTTGGACTTGCTGGATAAGCAGGTCTTCTTAAGAGTGGTGGATAAGGTCTCTCAATGTTAAGAATGATGTCAACTTCATGACCAATAATTGCTCCCAGAGGTTCTTTGTCTGTAGCAAATGCTCCTCTGTGGTCATACAAAAGGGAAGAAAGTTCATTTTCTTGCTTATCAGTCAGATGAAGGCTTATTTCAGCCTCATTTAACTGTTCAGACTTGAATTTCTCTAACTCTAAGTTGACTGGTGATACTTTGTTTACTGTAATCTGTCTTTTAAAGGGTAAAAAGGCAAATTTCTGGCCCTTATTGTCTCCAATTGTAAAGTATCTGTCTTTGTTATTATGTAAATCTATCCCATACATGATTAAATAGTCATTTCCCAATATAAAATGGGTACTAGAGCAATTTTCCATAACAACAAATTCAACTGTGATCCTTAAATTCCCATTTATGTGTGGGAATATGACATTGGTCTCAAAGATTCCTAATGCTTTCATTGGGTTACTTGCACTGTTGAATTTTATACCATCAATTGGTAACAATTGGTCTTCAAAATTTGGTACACAAGTCTTAAGAAAAGTTTTTCCAACACAAGAGCAGAAGGCTCCTGGGTCAAGCAAAAGTTTGGTGGGTTTGTTGTCAATCACCACTTCTGTTATACAGGAGTTACCAGCTGTATAACCTTTTCCTCTGTTTGGTTTTGTCTTCATAAGTTGTGCATCTTGAACTTTTGATAAATCAACTTGACCATTGCTCAATTGTGGTAAGTGGGAATAAGATTCCATGATGTCAAAAGTGGCATTGATATTTTCTATATCTTTTGAAGATTCAGAGAATATGGATGACTTATCATCTGAATTGTCTTCAATTATGTCTTCTTTTTCAACATCTGGTTCTTTTTCAATGTCAATTTCATTGATTTTCCCCCTTTTTGGACATGTATTGGCTAAATGGGTGGTGCTTTGGCAAATATGGCATTTTCTGACTGTATCTGCAGATTTATATTTAATATTACTAGAATTTTCTTTGGGGTTTTTGTCCACAGAATCTTTCCAAGGTGTATTAAACCTTGTTTTAAGATTCACCCTACTAGAACCAATTTTGGTTCTGGTGGTTACTTCTTCTAGTATATTGATAATATCCTCTGCTGAAGATTGTTCAGTAGTCCTGCTTTTGACAGCATGCTCTAAGTCACCTCCACATTGTCTCAGAATTTTTCTATGGATCATAAATTCTGACATGTCAGGATATAATGCTGTTAATCTGTCCTTTTGTTGGCAAAACCATGGTAAAGCTTTGTCTTTATCAGCATTAAATTTGGCAGATTCAAAGGCTGTTTCAACTTTAAACCTCCAAGCATCATTTGCCCATTTGTTGATGATTTGGGTTTTCCACCAAGTCCAACTCTGGTGTCCATGTGCTTGTCTTATTTTGATGTACCATCTGTGAGCTGATCTGGTAAACAAGGTGTTAAACCTGGCTGTTACCAATCTGTCTGGTAATTCAAAATCCTCTTTGATCATGTCAATACCTCTAATGAATTCCATATGGTCATACTCTCCTTCACCACTGAAGTGAGGCCATTCTTTAAGTTTTGGAACTTCTTTCAAGAGTGCTTGGCCCATTGATGGTTCCAAGTTATGAAAAGAAGTGGATAATTCATTTTTTAATTGTGAATTATCAGGATCCAATACTTGTGGATTTGAAATTCTTGTGCCCTCATTTTGATTTAGAGGTGTAGACATTCTTGGTAAGGTGTTCAGTAATTGTTCAATGTCATTCATTTTACTGTTGCTACACCTTTGGGAATTTCTGTATTCATGTTGGAAGCTTTGTATTAAATTTATTACTTCAATTTTATACATGTCTTCTTTATGTGTAAGTTCTTGCCATAACTCTGTCTGTCTTGTATTATCAGCAGTGACTTGATTCAATTTCATTGATAATTTTGATACTTCTTCTTGTGAAGCATCAAAACACTTTTTCAAGGCAATGGTATATGTCTTTACTTCAGTAAATGAATTTGAAATGTCATCAAGGACTTTCTTGTTATCTGTCTTGATAATATTTATGGCTTGTTTAATTCTTGTTTCAATTATGTCATCAATATTGAATTTGGAATATTTATCTGTTAATTCTTTAATAATGGCAGATTGTTCATTTATTTTATTGTTAGAAGAATTATCATTATTGGAATTTTTAATTGTTCTCAAAACTTTTTCAAAACACATAAGTGTTTCATTAATTTGGCACAGACTCAGGTTGTTTGTTTTAATGTTGTTACAAATGGTGTCATTTTTATCAGAAAGATGTTTTTTCACGTCATTTATAGCATTATACAACTCTGGGATGGAATCAAATATGTCAGAAATCATTTCTGGAACCTTAATCTGGCTTCCTCCTTCTTCTGTAATTCCATCATGGTTCTGGCCATCTGAAATACATTTTCCATGGCATCCTGCTGAATCTTTGGGATCCTGTAGCCCTGGCTGTAGGGTTTTGGAGCTTGTGCCTTCCCTTTGCCCTTGTTTGGAGTTTGTGGCTGCTTTCTCACGTTGGAATTGCTGCTGCTGGCCACTGGGGCTGTTTTTGGCACTGGTTTTGGTGGTGGAGGGTTGTTTTTCCTCCATTCCAGTGTCAAAAGCATCATGTTTTTCTTCTCCATCAATGGATGCCATCCATTGAGCAATTTGCAAGTGTTGGGATGGCCCAAGAATTTTCTTACTGTCAGGTAAGAATTCATGCAATTCTTCCACAGGTCTGCAAGGATCTGGTACTCTTTGAATTGAAGTGCATTGTTGTATGCACTGTGGCTGGCTTTTTATATGTCCACAGAGGCTTGTTGTGGCGGTGTCAGCTCTTTTTGAAGGTAAAATAGTATTATCAGCTTCAGAATGACCCAATTTAGTTGTTTGGAAGTCATCAACTGACCCTTTTCCTTCTGTACCTGGTTGGCCTCTGCCATAATCACGTCTATTACCTTTTTGGGAGCTGCTTGAGGGGTTGTAGCTGGCTCCTGACCTGGTTGAAGGCATAATTATGGTTAAAAAAGGCTTAAAATAGTATTTTTACGTCAAAAACTTACTATTGGCCAAATTTTTGGCTTTCTGAAGTGTATTACTTATATCCAAGTTAATTAATTCAGAAGATATTGGTTCAGGTTGATTATTTTGAGTCACAATAACAGTACTATTATGATCAGAATTAACAGTACTGGCAGGGATAATGCTGGTTACTGTTGAGGCTGTTTCAATGTTTTCTTGTCTTACCACGTTGTCAGACACTAAAATTAATGAAAAAGCCAATTAATTAAGTAAAAAAAAGGTTATTTCAAAAAAGAAATAAAAATATAAGCCTCACTTATAATATGAAAAAAAGTTATTTTTTATGGGTTTTTTTTGAATTATAAGTATTTTTTATATGTTTTTAAATTTTTCAATATAAGAAAAAGGATTTAAAAAGAGTAAAAAAAATATGTCACAGGTAAAATATCACGGCTGGGCCCCCAAATGTAAGGTGTGGATATGAAACTTTGATTAAAAATCAAGTACTTTTCCTGTCCTCAAAATTTGTATAAGGTAAAATTCAGTTAAAAATAGTATGAAATATTATTTTTAAGAGAAAACACGCCAATTTTATTGTTTATAACTTTATTAGTATAAAACAATAATATAAAAATTTATTGTTTTACCAACAATAAAGATTTATCCAAAAAATACTCTACAAGAGATATTTTAAGGCTACAAAAGAAATTTCTTCAAGAGCAATTTCAATTGGAATTAATTGAGCAAAGAACTGCAAGCAATTAATTAAAGAACAAAGTCTTTAAAAAGAATATTAAAGAGAAAACACGCCCAAAAGTGACCAGAGTGAATTTGGAAACAAAGTGACAAAGTTAACAGTGATGAAAGATGCTTTAATTCACTTTTGGGGTGGTTCAGGGGTAAAAATGATTATAAGAGTTACAAACAATGATTATAATGATTTTTTCACGTGGTTAAAAGGATTAAAATGATTTAAAAGTGGTGGTTGGAATCTTTGATTGATTGGTTTAACAGTTTTAAACTAATTAATAAAAGGAAAAGATTCTAACATGAAGAGAAAAGTAGGGCAAAGAAGACATTCTTTTATAGCCATCAATTCTCTTACTCCAAAAGTAAAATTTACTCTTGTCAGTCGTGAAAAACAGTCTGACAACAGAAAAGCCAATTATGGCATCATTGAACCCTGATTTAGACCAAAAAGGGCTGGTTTAAGCCAATTTTAGCCATTTTTAGCCATTTTAGACCCTTAAATCAGCCATTACTATAGCAATACCAGGCCTAGAGCCTTCAAAACACGTCAGAATGTGTGTAAGAGTCGTAGAAACCAGTTAAAACTGTTTTACTCTGATGGTTTTATCTTAAGGGTAGTTTTACCCTCTTGGCAACAGCTAAAACTACCCCAGTTGGTATCAAAACCTCATCATCAATTGAGTCCACAGACCCTGTAACTCAATTCCAGGCCAAAAGTGATGAACTTTTGCGTGAATTTTGACATCCCACGCCTGTCAGCAAGGATTTTGGGGGTCTAGCTCCCCCTTAGAGCTGGAGTTCCTTTTCCCCCCCAAATTTAATCTTTCCAATTTATTTTTCTTTTAATTCCTCATCATGTATTATACTTATAATTTACACATGTAATTCAATTCAATTGTACAGTACAATACAGTAATAATTGACACCTCATATGTAAATCAAAGTTCACTTATGTAATACACACGCACATTTTGACATTTCAATTGAATTCAATTGAAAATACTTCAATTCCTCATAACTTCTAAACTAAACACAACACCTCAATTTTAACACAAAAATTGATGGTTAACACCACATGTGGTGTGAATTGAATTAAGGTTTTGAGGATTTTCAACTTTTGTATTGAAAATACTAAAAACTTAATTTAAGCTTATTTAGAGTTGAGTTACAAAAATTTCACTCAGAGGTGACCCCACCTGATTTTTTATGAGGAATCCAATGGTGAAATAAAATTTATATGTTTATTTATTGGATAAAAAGTTATAATAAATTTTATTTAACTTTTTTCCAAATTTATTTATTTTTTCACAATTTTGTTAAAATTTCATTTTTACTTAAATTTTTCAAGTATAAATGTAATTTTATATTTACAAAATTTAAAGTAATTTTATTTTTAAATTATAATTAATTTTTTATTTTTAATATAATTTTATATTTATATTTTTTATTTTTATTTTAATAATATAAATAAATTTATTTTATTTATATTAATATGTTATTTTTTATATTTGTGGTCTTTTGGGTATATGAAATTACCTCTAAGGCTCACACAGGTACAGTAAAACTCCCATGTTCTTACCATGTCATAAAGATGACACAGCTATGGATACAGCCATAATGATATGGAATAAAGTCATTAGCCACACAGGCTTATTCCAAAATATTATAAGTGACAGAGACCCAAAGTTCACTTCAGCATTATGGACAAATCTCCATAACTTGTTTGGGACAAAGTTATCATCCTCAAACTGATGTTTTAGCAGAAAGAATGATACAGACCCTAGAGGATATGATCAGAAGATTCTGTGCTTATGGGCTAGAATTCAAAGATTCTGATGGTTTTACCCATGATTGGTGTACACTAATACCAGCACTTGAACTGGAATATAAGACATAAATCCATTCTTCTACTGGCAAAACACCAGCAATGCTAGAGAAAGGTTGGAATCCAAGACTTCCTTATGATACCCTCAAAAAGGACTTAGTGGACATACATCCAACAGCAAGCAATTTTAAGATAATGCTTGACAAAGCAAGACACCATGCAAACAGATGCATGCAAGACTCTTTCAAATATGCAAAAGAAAGATGGGACAAAAGTCATAAACCACCTGACTTCAAAATAGGAGATTTGGTATTAGTATCAACTCTTAACTTTAATAACATAAAAGGACCAAAGAAATTGAAAGATTCCTTTGCAGGACCACTTATGGTAAAAGCACTTCATGGACCCAATGCTGTACAATTGGAACTTACAGGTGATTTAATGAATAAACACCCAACTTTCCCTGTAAGTCTTATAAAACCTTACAGCTCAAGTGACAAGGAATTATTTCCACTAAGAAATAAACCCCCACTTGAAATTCCCCCTTTGGAAGAAAGAGAAGAAAAAAGAATTGTAAAAGTCCTTAAAGAAAGAAGGACAAGGAACAAAAAAGAAAGAGAATACCTTGTAAGGTATACAAATTCAACTCAAGAAGATGAATGGCTACTTGAGAAAGATATAACAAATGCTGATAAACTACTGAGGAGGTTTAGACATGAAAGAAAACCTAAAGAATAACAAAATCAAGCACTATTGAGCTTCAGGACTGATAAAGTCTAATGAAGAGGTAGGACAGTGGATGATACCCTAATCACACATATCAGATTGTGGTACAATCTTTTTTGGTGGTAGGGAATGTGAGCCTTTGAGATATGACCACATACCCAATAAGGTCACAAAAAAGACTCAGAATAATTATACCTTTAATATAATTATATTAAAATTACTTAGAATAATTATACATTAAAAATAATTACTTAAATATACAAAAGAATACCATAAATTGGTACAAAAATTGGTTTAACTTAAAAACCAATGAATCAACATGTAAAATAAATTATACCATTGGATTCCCCATGGAAAAATACACATATACCATTTTTATGGCATATCTGTAAAGTCAATATTTAATGAATTATAAGGTATAATACCTTATAAAAACCATAAAACCTTATTTATCTCAAGAACTAATGAAACACCATGTGAAATAAACTGTACCAGTGGATTCCTCATGAAAATCAACACATAAAACAATTAATAAGCTAATTTCCAAAGTTAATACTTAAGGAATTAACCTGAATATATGCACTTTTTTGGTCAACGCATATATTCAAGGATCATAGCTAATATCTCCTAAACTATACATGATAGAATGATGAACCAAAAATAAAGTTACCACTTAATTACTGTAAGAACACAGATATGAACTTTATTTTACAAATTATAAACAAGGTTAAAACCTATGATGAAATATTGATAAAAATCAACAGAGCTGTTGACCACTTTGTTGTGAAAGTGTTCCAAACTTAAAAAAAAGTATACAGTTGGACTCTACTAGTTCATTCGTGAAGAATGATGTAATTTGTATTATTAAATTCAGGGTATAACCCCCTGAAATCAAGGTTTGAAGTTTAAAATATTGAATTTCGACAGAAAAGATGAGTTACAAGAAAAATCATCAAAATTAGAGTTTTGATGATGTAATGAAACGCTCTTGGCAGAATAATTAGGTTATGCCAGGCTATCGGAATTCACTCTCTGAATTGCTGTAGCGTGTAAATCTTAAAAGTTATTGAGGATCAAAGTTGGAGCTTAATTTGAGCAGTTATGATCACTCACAGTAACCTTAATTTAAGTTTAACAGTCTTAAGAGTGATAAAATTGGTGAATACTATTAGTTTATGATTAAAACTAATAAAATCCACGAAATTTGGGGTTATGCCAAGCCTCTGATGTCATCAGCTTTAGAGTTATAGTGATAACTCTAAATAATGGTGTAATAATGATGTAATATGGTTTGATAATGATGTAATCATCTCCAAACCTTAAAATATTGATCAATTCCAGTGGATATGATCAGTACACGTCTACTAGAAGCCTGTTGGACTTCAGGAGGGAGGTATTTACTATAAATAGAGCTCTTTTTACTCTATTTTCCCCTCAGACGCATCAAAAACATTAAATCAATTAAATCAAAGGTAATTTCTCTATTCTTTATATATAAAACTATTATATTATTAAAGACCAAAGACCACCTTGTTGTAATCATCTATTTTGACGTGATTAAATCATTTATTTAATTGTTTTTGCTAAAAATCTCTCTAAAAACTCATTTTCATGTAAAAATCCAGAATAATTTGTAATTTTCTCTATTTTTATTGTAAATACAATTTGAAAAAGTTGTATTTATATTTTTTGGCGTAAAATATTTCAAAATTATTATATTAAGTGTTAAAAGTAGGTTATTTTCTCTTATTATAATAATTTCTCTATTATTACTCTCTTAATAATTCTTTAATTAATATAAATAGTATTTATATTAATTCATAGCTTTAATATTAGTAATATTATTGTTATTAATTGTTTTTTATTTATAAAAAGCAATTTTTTACGCCTTTATTATTTGTTGGTAACAATAATAAAGAGCTTTTTAAATATATTAATTATTTTATATTAATATATTTATTTATTATATTATATTTTCATAATATAAACTATATTATTATATTTATTTAATAATATAATTATTTTACGCCATAATAATAATTACTATTATTTATTATTATTATATTTTTAATCTTATTTATTCAATTCATAAGGACATTCAGAGTACAATAAGTAATAAATTAGTAATTTTTACTTATTGTTTCATAGTCAAACCTTACAAAGTGCCTGTTTCACATTTCTAGTGTAGAGTACTTAGGTTATGTTGTTTCTTCTGAAGGGCTCAAGATTGACCAAGCAAAATTCCAGAAAATTCTCAATTGGCCACCTCCAAGAAACCTCAAGGAAATTCAATCATTCCTTGGCTTTGCCAAATTTTACTTCCGTTTCATCAAGAATTATATAAAGAAAATGAGTTCACTCACAAGTTTCCTCAAGAAAAATTCCCGTTTTCCCCTTAATGAGGAAGCTCTTAGACAGTTTCATCAACTCAAAGAGGCATTCACCATTGCTCCAATCCTTTCTCACTTTGATCCTTCTCTACCCACCATTGTAGAGACTGATGCATCAGATTATGCCTTGGGTGCTGTACTGAGTCAGATTTCTGACTCAGGAAAACATCCCATTGCATTTGATAGCTGCAAGCCTCTCCCAGCTGAGCTCAATTATGAGATTCATGACAAGGAAATCCTTTGCATAGTCTGGGCTCTCAAGCGCTGGAGATCTTTTCTCCTTTCTCTTTCTTCCTTCTTTGAAGTGCTCACTGATCATTCTTCACTTCAATACTTCATGTCACAAAGATTCTCACTTGCTGCAAGCCCACTGGGCTGAGGTTCTCTCTGAATTTCATTTTTCAATCAGTTACCTCCCTGGCCACCTGGCCACCCTTGCAGATGCATTGTCACATAGGGACAACGTTTACCCAGAGAGGGGGAAGATTTCATCAGCAAGAATCCAATGAATTATCAAAAAATAATCAATCAAGAAAAAATTCAAGCCTCAAAGCCCTTTGCAGTCACCATGGAATCATTTTCAAGTTTGATGGACTCAATTCAGAAAGAATTATGGCAAGATTCTCAATATAGAAGTATTCTTCAAGATTTGGGTAAAGGTAAATCTGTTCAAGATTATTCTCTTGATTCCTCTTCCCAACTTCTCCTTTTCAAAGATTGGGTGGTGGTCCCAAATGACCCCACAATTCAACTCAGCATACTTCAAAAGAGGCATTACTCTCCTCTAGCTGGACACCCTGGCCAAGAGAAGAGTCTCAAACTTGTCAAGCGGTATTTTCACTGGCCTGGAATGACTCAGTTCATCAAGGATTATGTATCATCCTGTCAACAGTGTTCAAGAAACAAAAATATGCACCACAACAAGTTTGGACTCCTCAAACCTCTTCCAATTCCAAATGGTCCTTGGATTTGTCTTTCAATGGATTTCATCACTCAATTGCCACTTTCCAATTCCTTTGACTCAATCCTTGTCATGGTGGACAGATTCTCAAAAATGGCCGTTTTCATTCCAACAATGTCTTCAATAACTTCACTGGATTTGACCCATTTGTTCATCAAGAATATTTTCTCAATGCATGGCCTTCCTTCAAGCATTGTCAGTGATAGAGGTTCACTTTTTGTTTCTTCCTTTCGGACCAATCTTTGTCAGCAGCCCAAGGTTTCAAGAGATATTTCAACTGCTTACCATCCAGAAACTGATTGACAGACAGACAGGGTAAATCAGATACTAGAAAAGTACCTTTTGATGTATGTCAGTTATCATAAAGATGATTGGAACACCTGGCTCCCTCTGGCTGAATTTGCCTACAATAACTCTGACTACTCTTCAACAAAACAATCACCGTTTTTCACTGTTTATGGAAGAGATCCTCATTTTGAATCAGTTCACATCACTCAAGATACTCCTGCTGGAAAGTTATCAACAAAAGTCCAATCAGTACAGCAAGATGTCAAGAGAGAACTTGAAGTTGCCATAAACAGGTTTAAGAGGTATGCAGATAAAAGTAGAGCAAGTCCACCTGCTTTCAATCCTGGTGACATGGTATGGCTTTCTTCCAAGAACATCAAATCAGTTAGACCCACCAAAGAACTGTCTGAAAAATGGCTGGGTCTTTTTCCAATCTTGAAGAAAGTCAGTACTCAAGCTTCCATCCACCCAGTCTCCCATATTTCAATTTTGGAACCAGTCAAGACATCGACAATCCCAAATTGGCATCAAGAGCCTCCTCCTCCAATCATCATTGAAGAAGAAGAGGAATGGGAAGTCTCTAAAATACTGGACTCAAAGCTTAAGAGAGGAAAATTATGGTATTGGGTGGAATGGAAAGGTTTCAGTCAAGACCCAGAAAGATCCAGTTGGGAACCAACTGAAAACCTCAAGAATTGCCCTGAACTTGTTAAGGATTTTCATTCTTTATATCCGGACAAGCCAGGACCCAATCCTACAGTATCTTGATTTTTATGGTGCTTGGTGGGGAGAGGAATTACCAAAAGTAAGTCCCACTCCTGGTATTCACCTTTAGAGGTATTCTACCCTTTTTGTTGTAAGCATCACCTTGGCCACTCTGTGAGCACTCTGCAATTTTTTGGACACAGATATTGGCTTGGCTTTCAACATCAATTCCAAAATTATGTCCATTTTCACTTGGGAAAATGGACCATTCTATTTTTTATTTCACTTCCAAGTCTTTCTAATTCCATGTCAATTTTTCAGCAAATTTATTTTATTTTTATGGCACTGGTGGGAGTGGTAATTACCAAAAGTAAGTTCCTCTCATGGTGTGCACTTCCCTGAGGGGTCTACAATCTTTCAAAGCATCACCTTGGCCACTTTGTGAGCACCTGGCATCAAATTTCTCTTTCTGGGTCCTTGGCCAATTTCAAAATCAATTATCAACCTCTGTGATGAAGATTGGAACCTCCTCAAGATTCATTTCATTCTTTTCTTTTCTTATTTTCATTTTTATACTTTTGTTTTCATTTCAGATTTTTCCTTACTTATGTCAAAATAAATTTATGAACCAACATCATTCATTTTAAATTTACATCAATTCTGAAGCCAATGTCAAAAGAAGATCAAGCAAGTCATGCATCACATGCCAACTTTTCAATATCACTATTGAATTATTTTTCTCTTAATCACTCCTCTTGAATCCCGGTCTCAAACCTTTCCAGTTGGATCAACAGGCTTCACCTTGTGTTGGTGCTCAAGAGCTCACCATTCCAAGGTGGGGGGTACTGTCACAACCATGGAAATTACCCTCCTGGACTCCATATGGCATATCAGTGCCATATCAATCTTATGGCAATTTGGCCATATCCATAATCACTGGCCAAATTGGCCCTCTCATCTTTTATGGCCTTTTATGGTCATTTCACTCCTGGGGCCAACCTGGACCCTTCACTACCATCAGGCCTTTCCAGGCCATCCTCTGCTTTTGGGCACTTTCAGGTATTTTCCAGTCAACAGGGAAAATACAGTCCAAAAGCCTGCATTTGGCTTTTTAAGCTTTAAATACAGTTTTGCGCATTTTCCGCATTTTTGCTGTATTCAGCTGTTTATGCCATTTTCCCATTTATTATGGAAAATATGTCCAAAAGGCCATGTCAGGCCTTTTGGGGCTTAACTTCCAGTTTTGTGCATTTTGTGCATTTTTGCGCACTTTGCGCAAATACAGTTTTAAAGCTGTACAAGCTGTATTTAGCCAGAAACCCAGAAACACCTTCTCACCTCTGAATTCACCCAAGACCCAATTTTCACTCTCATCCTCCTGACTTCACTCACAAAGACCTTTGGCCACTTTCACCCTTCAGCAACTCAAATTGTCATTAATGGTGTTATACACCATTCTGCACCTTTTTTCACCAGCAACTCCATGGTGTCAATATCAGAGGGGTAATTCAACATTTCATATGTTACCAAAGTGTCATGTCATCCAGAGGACCCATCAAGGCTCAAGTGCAGGTGTAATTTCTCAAAGACCAATGACGCCATCAGGAATTCATTGGTTATTCTCACTTCAAGTATTCTGTCACAGGGGCTCTTGGACAGAAAAACAAGAGTGGCCTGGCACTCAGCAATCAGGGAACTCACTTGGAAGACTCCAAAAGAATAAATAAATAAAAATAAAAGAATAAATTCCTCTAAGAAATATGCAGGTACAAGATGAGTTGCAATAAGAGGAAAGAGAAGCCAAATGGCCAAAGAGTCAACCAAGTAAGTCCTTAATCACTGTTTCAACCTGCCAAGATGAACAATGGAATTAGTAAGGATATGACCACCAAATATCCATTGACAGGAGAAGAAAGAAAAAGAGAAAAGGTGCTAAATGACTGACTTGATAATATCAGTATTCACTTAACAAAATGATAAGATAAACAGAGATAAAAAAAATCAAAATATATTAATAAATTGGGAAAACCCTCCAGTGTGGAAAGGGTAGCCAGTATATGTGAAAAGTTGGGAGCTTGAGTTCTTCAGGCTGAGAAATGATCTGTATTTATCCTTGAGGCTGTATTGATTGTTTTGGGAATTGATACAGCTGGCTAATATTGAAATTGAAATGGGTTGATTGACTTTCCCATACTTGAAAATGAAATACAGTTCTTGACGGATCCAGACTGTATTGAAAGGAAGGTGGTTGCCAAGATGGATTGAGTGGAGCTTTTACACTTGACACATTAATGAACTGCCTCTTGAATCCCTTGAGAATGATTGAAAAGTATTGCCTTGGAGGAATACTTTGAATGAAATTATCCAATGACATCTTGATGGCATGAATGGTCTTTGACACCGAAACACTTGCTATTGAGCCTTGATGAAGCCTCTGAATGATTGGGTGCCTTGATGATGTGATGATATGTTGGAATATTGAAATGACCATTTGATATTGCCACCATTGAATTGCTGTTGAAAAATGATGCATGATGATATATAACATCATTTATGGCATATTGGTTCATTGGAAAAAAGATTATGTCCAAAGGTCTTGAGATGGGAAGACAGAGGGGAAAAAGATGGATGTGATGGTTTCAGAGCTTGGAAAGGTGTTTCTGGGTCCTTTGGGGTTTTTGGCCACGTTTGGGTTCTGAGCCAAAAACTGGCCCAAAGGGCAGGAAAGTGTCTTTTGGATACTTTGCGTCAAAGTGCGCAAATGCGCATTATGAGCCCAAATGGCCAAAAACAGCCATTTGGGCCATTTCCCCTGGCTCTGAGGGAAATGACCAGAGGTACCCAATTGTGCATAAATTGCGGCTATGGCTTCTGGATTGAGGTGAAGGGCCATGAAGGCCCCAAAAGACAAATGGCCATAAATGGTCCATAAGATGATGACGTGGCCATATTGGCCACTGGTGGTGGATATGGCCAATTGGCCATAAAAGGACTCTGGCTTGATATGCCATACAGAGATCCAAGGAGGTGAATTGCCATGGTTGTGACATATTCCCTCCAAGGGAATACTGTCAATTAATTCCCAAGGTGTATTCAAGAGGCAGTTCCAAACAAGTTGTCAAGTGTCAATGCTCCATCAATCCAACTTGGCAACCACATTCATTTCAATAAAGTCTGGATTCATCAAGACCTGTATTTCAATTATACATCATGGGAAAATCATTCAACACAGTTCACTTCCCAATCTGGCAAGGTATACACTTCATCAAGCTTTCAATACACCCTCAAGGACTCAATACAGACCAGCTGTCAGCCTGAAGGAGTCAAGCTCTCAACTTTTCACATATACCAGCCTCCTTTGACCCTGGGGGGTTTTTCCCCCAGTTAATTAATATATTTTGATTTTATTTTATCTTTATTTATCTTACCATTTTTGTTAAGTGAATACTGATATTATCAAGTCAGCCATTTAGCACCTTTTCTCTTTTTCTTTCTTCACCTGTCAATGGATATTTGGTGGTCATATCCTTACTAATTCCATTGTTCATCTTGGCAGGTTGAAACAGTGATTAAGGACTTACTTGGTTGGCTCTTTGGCCATTTGGCTTCTCATTTCTCTTATTGCATCTCATCCTTGTACTTGCATTCTTCTTAGAGAAATTCAATTCTTTATTCTTTTGGAGTCTTCCAAGTGACTTCCCTGATTGCTGAGTGCCAGGCAACTCTTGTTTTTCTGTCCAAGAGCCCCTGTGACAGCTATGCTGAAAAGGCTCAGTACTCAAGTTAGCTAGTAGGTATTGCACAGTATTGGGCGGCTATCCACTCTTTCTTCCTTGTGGAGATGCTCTTGAGTTGTGCCAAGTGAAGGTCATCTTTAGGTTCCCATCATTAATCTAACCATGCAGAGTACTATTTTTCAGTTTATGTTTTTTAATATTTGAAACTTCACCAAAAACAGTCCTTAATAATCAAGTTTACAAATTTAAGTTGGTCTTAAACAGCTTGAGCTTTTATCAATTGAATGTGCTCCCTGTTTCTTCACAATAAGGCCGCCAAAATAAAATCATCTGAAGGCTACTTAATGCACTCTAGCCTCTCCTTTTAAGATAAAATTTTGCACTTGTTTTTTTGCTGTGTTTTTATTGACCACATGAAGGTATAAATATTCAAAAGCGTACTTTTTTAATTTTTGATAAAGATCTTGGGCTATTTCAACCCGCTGTTTTAGAAATTCAACATGGGTGTTAATACAGTTCAAGTCTTTTCGCAAACCTGACTTATCGATAAATTCAAGGAAACAATTGGGTAATTTGAGCAAAGAGGTTTAGCACTGTTTGCGTTTTAACTGCTCAGTTTTGTTAGGTTTATGATTTCTTATTGTCATGTACTGTCAATTCCTGAGCTCTTTTAAAATGTTATTCATCGAAAAGAATTCAATATTTTGATAGAGAAAAAACACATCCTTTTGTTCTTGAAGGTTTTTGTCAATTTGATTCAAGAATTTCAATTACACCACCAATTAAATGTAAACTACCTGTAACTAAAACGCAATAAATTGAATTCGGTTCGGTCGCAATGGAATTTTTAATTTGATTTATTGATTCTTCTATTGAGCTCGTGACTTTAATTTTGGTATCACGCAAATGCAAATTAGGGAGCTGATTCCAAACTTTATTCCAATTTTTTAAATTCTCTGATATATCTGACTTTTCTTTTGTATCGCTGGCTACTGATTTTAAATCTGCCAAAAACTCATTTCGTGAAACTTTAATGAGAAGGAAAAATCATCTCAGAGAGGATAAGAAGTTGATTCCCAACTTACCAGGTTTATAAGTTTGATTCATGTAGGTTATATTCGGGGTAAAGATTGCACAATCAAATGACTCAATTGATAGAGTTTCCTTTTCCGAAACAGAGCCCAAAGCATCAAGCAAACTTTTCAACAGGTCCTGAGGGCTTCTGCCGTTGGTACAATTGAAAATCAAAACTTTGTTAATTTTTCGATAATTTTGATTGTTATTGTCCCCAATTCCCTGAGTAGAAAGTTGATTGATTTCTGTCTTGAACCAATTCCCACAAAACTTCATGCTTTCAATCGTATGAGCCCCGTCAATATACCAGTACAAATTTTTGATTTTTCTATCCAGAATCTTTTGGCATCTACCCGAAAATTCGACGTTTTGCAAGCCTCTCAGAATTTCAGTTGATAATGGGTTCGGTGAGACCAATTCAGCTGGAAGTTGTGGTAACGACAAGGAAGAAGAGGCCGAACTCGAAGAGATCGGACTTGGATCTGATGGCAATTTCAGTTCAGCCATTGGTTTATTTGTAGCGGTTTCATCTTTGATCAAGGTCAAATCCATTTCTTTACATGTTTTTCTAATCCTCGGTGAACCGAGGAATGTGTTGACCAATGCAATCGCCAAACTTGCATTCAGTTTTTGGTGTTCGCCAGCTAAGCCTAATAAACATAACGTCGTTAGGAGCATAATTTAAAAAATCAACTTTCTGCTTACCCAATTGAATGTCATCCAAAGCTGTATTTTTGGGAACTGTCGTAAAGCTTGAGGCCTGAGATGATGGTTGAACCCAATTCCAAAATTTGCTATCATCAATATTCATCAAGATGAAATGTTTAAATTTACACCCTGAATATTTACCTTGACTTCTAAAGCTCTAGCTTTCAAAACCTCAAGAGTTTCAGGATAATACTGCGCCACCGTTAAAGCAGGCACCCCAGGTTTAAAAATACCACCTTTGTGCCCGGCGATTTCGAGTATCGAATGGCCAAGGAGCTGAACATGATCAAAGCCAAGAGAAGTAACACCAGTGACGATTGGTGATGGGATCAGATTGGTCGCATCCAGCAAACCTCCGATACCGACTTCAAAAATTGAAGCATCAACTCGCTCCGCAAGAAAAACGTGATACGCCAAATAAACCAGATAGCGAAAATAGGCTGGTCGAATTGGTAGTTCAGGTTGTAGAGGCTAACGAATTAGTTTGGATGAAATAGCAAAAATCAGTTCAAATTTGAGGAATGCCTCAAAGATTCATGTCATACTAACTTCTCCTTGGCCATCATCAAATCTATCCCAAACTTGCCAGAAATACTCAGCGAATTTTCCTTCGCTTAATGGTTTTCCGTTGATTTGAATCCTTTCGCGCACAGCAACAAGATGTGGCGAGGTGAACAAACCTATCTTTGAGCTGGGATTGATATCATTCAAAAGTGAATAACAAAAAGCTGATGTTGAGCCCTTGCCCTTGGTACCGCTAATATGAATCGCATTCAATTCGTTTAAATCTTGAGGCTAACGTAATTCTCAGAGATGACTTTTCTAAATCAAAAAACAAGAAATCCAACCCAACTCTGTAACCAGCTCGGCGGAGATAATAATTAGTTGAGGCAAACACTTCTTTACTGGGCAATGGTCCGGCGGCTTGAATTGAGGCCAAGACGTTAGCATTCGACTGAAGTCGATTCAATGCAATCACAGCTTCCTATATCATTGTCCCGACCAAGAAATGCAGGTAAAGATCAGTAGCTATAACTTCTACTTTTTCTGCTGTTGATTTTTGCAAAGTTATCAATATCATTCGCACTGCTTTCATCTTGAATATAGTCAGGGGATGAATGACAAACCTCGTAATCTCGGTTTTTGTACTCACAAGACATCTTTTTATGGTCGCACCGCTTATAGTATTGGCGAGTCAATTGAAGGTGAGACGGTCTGAATGCTTGACGAGATAAATTCATCGGTTTCTTGCGTGTGCCGCTGTCTTTCCATGGCCAATGCAGACGGAGTCACTCGCTCGGGCTCTGACGCGAAATAGGGTTCAATACAGCACCAATGCATGACTGCAGTCTTTAAAATTTACGTGGGTAATATGCTTTGCCAATAGTAGCCATATAGCAAGCTGGAAGATTAGTTGGCTGTAATCAAGGATCTAATGCGAACTGCTTCTCCTCGCCCTCCCTGGCGCTGCTCATCTCAATTAACATACTTAATGAATAGTACGGGCGCACAATCTTCAAAAATGACAAGATAAACCAGCCGATTCATTTCAAAATTACTGGTGCAATATGCCAAGAGGAAAGAAAAAAATCATGCTGCATTATAGTGCCTTTATTGAGTAGCATAAAAAATAATTGGGTCTCTTGCAAAAAAGAAAACTTGAACAAAATGAAAAATGGATTTTTTTGTATTCGCCTCCTTCACTCATTGGCGGTCCATTCAGCTTACAGAGTTATACTATATTTTACAAAGAGTCACAAGGCATATAATATGAGGAGAGGAATAATTCGTCATGTTTAATGTAGAAAGAAATCATTTGTCAATGAGCGTCACCGGCATCAAAGAGGTTTTTATTCCCACCAGCATCTGTACGAGTGTTTGAAGCTGTCAAATTAGGAATATGTTCGGTGTTATAGCCGTCGGGTACAAATGATTGTTGAGGAAGACCAGATTCATCTAGCTGTTCAGCAGTTTCGATGACTTCATATAAAGCTGATGCTGCTTCCGGCGGTGGCACCCGTCCACTGTGGCGTGTTAGATAATCGAAAAGGAGCAAAAAACTGTCAGGTCGAGACAATGTAGCATCGACGAAAACATGTGATAAAATACGAACAGAAGGATATCAAGTGACGGGATTCGTTGACCATAAAAGGCTTCATTGGTATCCTTCTGTGTAAAAAAGTAGTGTCACATAATGTCCAAGGCTGAAAGTATGAAAACCTTTACAGCAATAAAACCAAGTTTCACTTACACGCTCAATAAGAGCTGTACCCTCTAATGAAATACCGGCAAATAGACCTAGTATAAAGCATCCAAAAAATTTAACAGCAGTGTGAAACTCTGATGAATAAAATTCTGGATATACCTTTGTTTTTGCTATATGTAAAGAGAGGAGCAGGATGAAGTAAACTGGCGTTCACAGCAGCACCGGTGCCGATGGGACCCACGGCAGCACTAAAATTACCTACCCAAGGAGCAACAAGTTCATAGTTTAAGCAGACCAAAAATGCATGTAGTACTTTTAATGAAAAGGAAGTACCGCCTATGGTCATATTTCCTGTTGTTGCAAAAGCCCGAACAGCTTCCTCTGAGTTCAAGACGACCACACTAGAAGATGGTAAAGGAAAAATCAAATGTTGGCATGATAGTCTCAAAATACGATGATGGGATACATACAATTCACTAAAATCAGCCCCAATTTGTAATCCAAAGCCTACTCCGCCCGTAGCAATACAACTAGGTGCGGACCAAGAACCATCGGCCAAGCGTGCAATCACAATTCCTGAGCCTGCCTTGCCTGACCACACAAAACCGACCTTGAGAATCGTGAAAATTGCCAGACCTTGAAGGATATTCGAAAACATGAGTTTTTAATTATAAAAGGCAGAATAACACAAAAACGTCAGCTAAACGGCAAATTTTCCTGCATTCAATTTACTGAAGCAAGGCAAAGATTCTTACCATGAGCGTTCTTTAATATGGCCTTTGGAATGGCGTTGAGAGCTGATTCGGGATTTGAAGGATCAGCAAGAAAAGACTCTAGAATTTTGGCAGCGCGCTCGCACTAGAATGGACAATATTCCAGTTGAAATATTTCCAAATCGAAGTCATTATCTTCTGATCGATTTATGGCTGAAAAGAACCAAGACTGGACGAGAACCCAACCAACTTCAGATTCGAGTTTGAAACCCGTGGCTAATTGGCGGCCTCCATCATTTGCAATAGCAGCAACATCACGACTAAAGGCAGTAGCTTGAACGCCAACCTGCATCAACGATAAGAGCAATCTATTAATCCACGTATTTTAATCGATGAAATCTAGAAAAGAAAACAGAATTGCACCTACTTTCTTGGCTGTAGCTTGAAATTTATCCAACAGTGACATTTCCTAGCTTGATTTGAAGGGAAATCGAAAAGAAAGCCTCAAAGATTGACAACCGGGGAGAGCCTCTCGAAAAAAATACTCCGAATGATATATTAGGAAGTTTGTTGAAGGGGTTCAAGACGAAGGGAGACTGAAGTGGTAGACTGCTGGGACTTTCTCACGCTCTAAACTTGAACTGGAGTGCGATACCATAAAAAAGCTGTGCACCAGAAAAATTCACAGGAAAAACATAGAAAAATCATTATTTTAAGGGGAATAATTAAATACAATCAATCAATTTGACACAAAAACAACAATAAAACTTCATTTGCACCAAAAACGCCTTAACAATGTTGAGAAATAAAAAAATACAGTATTGAGTAGTTAAATTATCACCATAACAGTTTGGAGTGGATGGAAATGAGAGATAATAAATCAATAAAAAATAATTATTCAAGAAAGATAGACTTAATATTTGAATTGACGAAACTTGGTCACTGGGACTGAAAGGCTTATATATAGTTTTGCTCTTATCTCTCTACCTGATTTTTCAATTGACTGAGTAATCATAAAATCTGATGTTTTTCAAATGAATAATGCTGCAATGGGGTAAAAAGGGAAGATATTTTTACGGAGAATAGTTTTAGGACATTCATGCTCTTTTCTTAAAAAGTGAGAAGATAAATAAATGAAAAAAGTGTTCATAAGGAAGAAACTTCTGCTAACAAAAAGCAGTTTCAAAATTAATCAAAAAGAATTTAATAAAGAGGAAATATGAAAGGTAGGAGTATTTTTAATCTTTTTTAAATGTAGTGGTGAATGGATAAGTGGAAAACTCTCATGAGCTTGGCACAGGAGAATTATTTGAAGTAAATGAGTATTGCCACTTTTATTCATTTAAGTTGAGAACTCAATTTTCATGTCAGCCTGTGACTCAAAACCAGACCACAAGCATGACAGCCAAAATACCATAAACCAATGGTAGAACAAAATACCACCAAAATATGGAGCTGAGACAAACCAGCTGAAAAAGTATCAAAAGAAAGAGGAAACTCACATCTTTCCAAATATTCAAGTCCCATAATCATAGGACAAAGAATAACAAAGTTATTCAAGCAAGAAAATGTGAGACTCATGTGTAGGGCCCTTCACTATCATTGAATTGATAGGGAAAAATGCAGTGGAAGTCAAACTCACAGAGGAATTTTACAGGAAACACCCAGTCTTTCCAGTGAGTTTAGTCAGGCCATACTTCCAGACAGAGGAGGATAGATTCCCCTCCAGGAAAAAGAACCCCACACCACCAGGAATAGTGGAAGTGGAGGATTCCCCTGAACCAGTGAAGAAAATCATCAAGACCAGGAAATCAGACTTAATGGTAAGGATCAGAGACAGTACTTAGTCATATTCAAGAACCAGACAGCTGATAAGGACAAGTGGTTGGCAGAAGATGCCATACCAGATGGGAACCTTCATTTCAGGAGATTCAGAGCCTGTAGGAGGACTAAACTGTGAGCCTTGAGGTAAATTTTACATACCCAAATAGGCCACAATTATCTTAAAAAGAAATTTTGAATTATGCATAACTCATAAGTCATGCATATATCCAAAATTCATCATTTTTGATTTCAGAAAAGATGAATAACTTTTTATTGAGTAAGTAAATCCATGGATTTAAGGCCAGATTTGGATTCTACACTAAAATTCACCTAGGGTAGCTCCATAGAGTGAATAAGCTCAAATTAACTCTTTGAGGTGGTAAAATGGAAAATACTTCAATACCACTTCATCAATACCACATAAAAGATCCGTCAAAATTTTTTTTTTCTTAATTTCACGCCAAAGTAATGGGAATGTGAGAAATCCTATGTTACATATACACCAAGAATAGTGTTATGCATGCTTTGAGCGCTTAATATCATGGTATTCTTACATGGACTTTTGGTACAACCATAGTGGATATCTCACTTTAAGCTTAAATTTCTATTTTGACGTGAAAAATAGGCAAGGGGGACAAAAGACATCAAAGAGAGCCAGGGTACCCAACTTCTGAGGCCTGAGAGGCATGGACAGCTCCAAAGCTTGGATCCATGGCTGATCTTGGCCTAATTGGTAAACTAGAACCTTTTGGGAACTTGGTTACCATGTCACAACTACTGTAAATCTTAAGAAAATAGCAAATAACCTGCTATTTTGACATGCCAAGGAGGTAAAGAGCTACTTAGACTCCTGTAACCATGTCAATTCTTAATGACTTTCCATGGATAAACCCCAAAAGAGTAATTAAAACCCTTTTTGGACTTGTATCCATTGATTTACCTCATAGCAACCAGTGAAACACTGATATTTGCAATTCTACGTAGAAATGAGGTAAAACCTTCAAAAATTCATTCAAAATACAATTCTTAATGAATCTTTCTGAAACTTTCAGGACTAATGGAGAATTGTATTATTTATCGTACAACCAAAAAGAATTACAGTTTTACTTACAGTCCATTTTTGACTATTGTATGTGAAACACTGAATCTTCAAAAATTCACAGTAATTACATCCTGTGATGAAATTGGCAATAACATTGATAACTTTGAGAAATCAATGATTATTTTGGAATAAAAGAAGATTTACATACGTTACTCCTTTTATTCTTAACCATATTGGGGTTGGTAGTCACGTAAAAGCATCAATTAAGTAATTATGATAATCTTACGTGACAACAGATGATGAAATCAATAATCCAAAAAGGTTTATTGTTTTCTCACTCACTGGTTTTTCAGTTTGCTCCATGGCACGCCTCTGTGAGCTGTTGTTGACTTAAAAGAGGCCTCCTCTTGCTGTTTTTTCCACATCATCATCTTATTATCATTTAAACCATTATTACCAACAAGTAAGGATTAGTTACAGCTATTCTTAAGTGTTTTAAATCTTTCAGAATCAACCAGAAAGACGTGAAATCATAGAATCCAACTATATATTGTTGTAATACTGTTTTAAATCCATTTTGATCCTTAAATCCACAATTCTACGTCAAATCTCTCTTCCTTATTTTTCAATAAGTTCTTTGGAATATTAGTGAGTGATTTATTTTTAAGTCTTAAAGTTTTTCTCTAGAATTAGTTTTCTTCAAGAATTACCATTATAATTATTCTTGCAAAAGATAATTATATATTAAAATAATTTCATTATTTTAATAAAAGAAGTTTTTATTATTAAAATCTTCTTGTAATTGATTCTTGTAGACAATTACTTGCTCACTGTTAAAATCACTAGTAGTGTTTAACACGTGAAAGAAATAATTCTTAATTATTTAATTGTGGTTATAATAATATTTTATTATTATATTTCATAAGAACAGACATAGTACTGTTGATTAATAGTAATATTATCATCAGTTTCATAGTCACATCTTACATTTGGGGGCCTGGCCGTGTTTTTTGAACCTTGTACCCTCAATTAATATATTTTTAAGCTCTAAAATATATTAATTTAATAATTTTTGTCTCTCATTTCAAAGTTAAAAGAATTCTTATTTTTGAAATTGTTTTGGAAATATTTTTCATTGAGGAATTTGGTTTAATTTTATACTGTTTTTACACATGGCTTTTTCACATCCAAAAACTTATAAAATTATTCTTTGAGTTACTCTGAATTAATTTTCATTCAAAATCTTAAATTTTAAATTTTTTCTTTGAAACGAATAATTTTTTTAATATTAAAAAATATAAAACTTATAAAAAATCTTTAAAAATATTTTAAAAAGTATAAAAAACAATTTTTTCTCTTTTATAATTTTTTTTAGTGTCTTTAATCAAATACTGTGCAGCTGGCAACAGACTCAGTAAAGGATATATCACTAGTCCAGAATGTTCAGAAGCAGAATCTGAAGACAGTATTGAGGTGCGAATTGCTAAAAGAGGCACCTTATTTAACTCAGAAAAAGCTAAATTACCACCAAAAGGTGTGTATTTTATCTTATATTTTCACCTTTTATCTTTAAATTGACGTGAAAATGGTGCATACCAGAAATGCAAGCAACTATTCAGTCCAAACAGATGGATGTGGACAAGGAAGAGGCAAGACCAAATCCAGAAGTGCCAAGTCTTCCACAAGAAAGACACATTTGGAGGATGCCAGAGTTGCCCCCCATTCCCCAAGGTCTGTACCAACAGATTTTGACATGAATTCTGAGCCTGAACTGATTCATGACCATATTTCCAGGGCTGAACCATTTTCAAGTGGCAGCAATAGAAATATATCAATGCCAGTACAAAAATTGGTTCAGAGCAGCCAAAGAAGAGGAGTGGGAAATATGCCCAAGCCTTTGGCAGGGGGCCATGAACTCCTACTTACACATCAAGAGCTTTCTGGGTCAGGAGAAGACCATAGAACTCTTAGGAGGATGAAGCCCCCTGTCTTGCAAAGAAAAAGTCAAAAAGATAAAGAATTGGTTGAAGAACCAAAGTCTTTTATCCATAGACCAGAAGAAGGAACTGGAAATGTGTGAGCCTTAGAGGTAATTTCATATACCCAAAAGACCACAAATATAAAAAATAACATATTAATATAAATAAAATAAATTTATTTATATTATTAAAATAAAAATAAAAAATATAAATATAAAATTATATTAAAAATAAAAAATTAATTATAATTTAAAAATAAAATTACTTTAAATTTTGTAAATATAAAATTACATTTATACTTGAAAAATTTAAGTAAAAATGAAATTTTAACAAAATTGTGAAAAAATAAATAAATATGGAAAAAAGTTAAATAAAATTTATTATAACTTTTTATCCAATAAATAAACATATAAATTTTATTTCACCATTGGATTCCTCATAAAAAATCAGGTGGGGTCACCTCTGAGTGAAATTCTTGTAACTCAACTCTAAATAAGCTTAAATTAAGTTTTTAGTATTTTCAATACAAAAGTTGAAAATCCTCAAAACCTTAATTTAATTCACACCAAATGTGGTGTTAACCATCAATTTTTGTGTTAAAATTGAGGTGTTGTGTTTAGTTTAGAAGTTATGAGGAATTGAAGTATTTTCAATTGAATTCAATTGAAATGTCAAAATGTGCGTGTGTATTACATAAGTGAACTTTGATTTACATATGAGGTGTCAATTATTACTGTATTGTACTGTACAATTGAATTGAATTACATGTGTAAATTATAAGTATAATACATGATGAGGAATTAAAAGAAAAATAAATTGGAAAGATTAAATTTGGGGGGGAAAAGGAACTCCAGCTCTAAGGGGGAGCTAGACCCCCAAAATCCTTGCTGACAGGCGTGGGATGTCAAAATTCACGCAAAAGTTCATCACTTTTGGCCTGGAATTGAGTTACAGGGTCTGTGGACTCAATTGATGATGAGGTTTTGATACCAACTGGGGTAGTTTTAGCTGTTGCCAAGAAGGTAAAACTACCCTTAAGATAAAACAATCATAATAAAAACAGTTTTAACTGGTTTCTACGCCTCCGACACACATTCTGACGTGTTTTGAAGGCTCTAGGCCTGGTATTGCTATAGTAATGGCTGATTTAAGGGTCTAAAATGGCTAAAAAATGGCTTAAACCAGCCCTTTTTGGTCTAAACCAGGGTTCAATGATGCCATAATTGGCTTTTCTGTTGTCAGACTGTTTTTCACGACTGACAAGAGTAAATTTTACTTTTGGAGTAAGAGAATTGATGGCTATAAAAGAATGTCTTCTTTGCCCCACTTTTCTCTTCATGTTAGAATCTTTTCCTTTTATTAATTAGTTTAAAACTGTTAAACCAATCAATCAAAGATTCCAACCACCACTTTTAAATCATTTTAATCCTTTTAACCACGTGAAAAAATCATTATAATCATTGTTTGTAACTCTTATAATCATTTTTACCCCTGAACCACCCCAAAAGTGAATTAAAGCATCTTTCATCACTGTTAACTTTGTCACTTTGTTTCCAAATTCACTCTGGTCACTTTTGGGCGTGTTTTCTCTTTAATATTCTTTTTAAAGACTTTGTTCTTTAATTAATTGCTTGCAGTTCTTTGCTCAATTAATTCCAATTGAAATTGCTCTTGAAGAAATTTCTTTTGTAGCCTTAAAATATCTCTTGTAGAGTATTTTTTGGATAAATCTTTATTGTTGGTAAAACAATAAATTTTTATATTATTGTTTTATACTAATAAAGTTATAAACAATAAAATTGGCGTGTTTTCTCTTAAAAATAATATTTCATACTATTTTTAACTGAATTTTACCTTATACAAATTTTGAGGACAGGAAAAGTACTTGATTTTTAATCAAAGTTTCATATCCACACCTTACATTTGGGGGCCCAGCCATGATATTTTACCTGTGACATATTTTTTTTACTCTTTTTAAATCCTTTTTCTTATATTGAAAAATTTAAAAACATATAAAAAATACTTATAATTCAAAAAAACCCATAAAAAATAATTTTTTTCATATTATAAGTGAGGCTTAAATTTTTATTTCTTTTTTTGAAATATCCTTTTTTTACTTAATTAATTGGCTTTTTCATTAATTTTAGTGTCTGACAACGTGGTAAGACAAGAAAACATTGAAACAGCCTCAACAGTAACCAGCATTATCCCTGCCAGTACTGTTAATTCTGATCATAATAGCACTGTTATTGTGACTCAAAATAACTAGCCTGAACCAATATCTTCTGAATTAATTAACTTGGACATAAGTAATACTCTTCAGAAGGCTAAGAATTTGGCCAATAGTAAGTTTTTGACGTAAAAATACTATTTTAAGCCTTTTTTAACCATAATTATGCCTTCAACCAGGTCAGGAGCCAGCTACAACCCCTCAAGCAGCTCCCAAAAAGGTAATAGACGTGATTATGGCAGAGGCCAACCAGGTACAGAAGGAAAAGGGTCAGTTGATGACTTCCAAACAACTAAAATGGGTCATTCTGAAGCTGATAATACCATTTTACCTTCAAAAAGAGCTGACACCGCCACAACAAGCCTCTGTGGACATATACAAAGCCAGCCACAGTGCATACAACAATGCACTCCAATTCAAGGAGTACCAGATCCTTGCAGACCTGTGGAAGAATTGCATGAATTCTTACCTGACAGTAAGAAAATTCTTGGGCCATCCCAACACTTGCAAATTGCTCAATGGATGGCATCCATTGATGGAGAAGAAAAACATGATGCTTTTAACACTAGAATGGAGGAAAAACAACCCTCCACCAGCCAAACCAGTGCCAAAAACAGCCCCAGTGGCCAGCAGCAGCAATTCCAACGTGAAAAAGCAGCCACAAACTCCAAACAAGGGCAAAGGGAAGGCACCAGCCCCAAACCTTACAGCCAGGGCTACAGAATCCCAAAGATTCAGCAGGATGCCATGGAAAATGTATTTCAGATGGCCAGAACCATGATGGAATTACAGAAGAAGGAGGAAGCCAGATTAAGGTTCCAGAAATGATTTCTGACATATTTGATTCCATCCCAGAGTTGTATAATGCTATAAATGACGTGAAAAAACATCTTTCTGATAAAAATGACACCATTTGTAACAACATTAAAACAAACAACCTGAGTCTGTGCCAAATTAATGAAACACTTATGTGTTTTGAAAAAGTTTTGAGAACAATTAAAAATTCCAATAATGATAATTCTTCTAACAATAAAATAAATGAACAATCTGCCATTATTAAAGAATTAACAGATAAATATTCTAAATTCAATATTGATGACATAATTGAAACAAGAATTAAACAAGCCATAAATATTATCAAGACAGATAACAAGAAAGTCCTTGATGACATTTCAAATTCATTTACTGAAGTAAAGACATATACCATTGCCTTGAAAAAGTGTTTTGATGCTTCACAAGAAGAAGTATCAAAATTATCAATGAAATTGAATCAAGTCACTGCTGATAATACAAGACAGACAGAGTTATGGCAAGAACTTACACATAAAGAAGACATGTATAAAATTGAAGTAATAAATTTAATACAAAGCTTCCAACATGAATACAGAAATTCCCAAAGGTGTAGCAACAGTAAAATGAATGACATTGAACAATTACTGAACACCTTACCAAGAATGTCTACACCTCTAAATCAAAATGAGGGCACAAGAATTTCAAATCCACAAGTATTGGATCCTGATAATTCACAATTAAAAAATGAACTATCCACTTCTTTTCATAACTTGGAACCATCAATGGGCCAAGCACTCTTGAAAGAAGTTCCAAAACTTAAAGAATGGCCTCACTTCAGTGGTGAAGGAGAGTATGACCATATGGAATTCATTAGAGGTATTGACATGATCAAAGAGGATTTTGAATTACCAGACAGATTGGTAACAGCCAGGTTTAACACCTTGTTTACCAGATCAGCTCACAGATGGTACATCAAAATAAGACAAGCACATGGACACCAGAGTTGGACTTGGTGGAAAACCCAAATCATCAACAAATGGGCAAATGATGTTTGGAGGTTTAAAGTTGAAACAGCCTTTGAATCTGCCAAATTTAATGCTGATAAAGACAAAGCTTTACCATGGTTTTGCCAACAAAAGGACAGATTAACAGCATTATATCCTGACATGTCAGAATTTATGATCCATAGAAAAATTCTGAGACAATGTGGAGGTGACTTAGAGCATGCTGTCAAAAGCAGGACTACTGAACAATCTTCAGCAGAGGATATTATCAATATACTAGAAGAAGTAACCACCAGAACCAAAATTGGTTCTAGTAGGGTGAATCTTAAAACAAGGTTTAATACACCTTGGAAAGATTCTGTGGACAAAAACCCCAAAGAAAATTCTAGTAATATTAAATATAAATCTGCAGATACAGTCAGGAAATGCCATATTTGCCAAAGCACCACCCATTTAGCCAATACATGTCCAAAAAGGGGGAAAATCAATGAAATTGACATTGAAAAAGAACCAGATGTTGAAAAAGAAGACATAATTGAAGACAATTCAGATGATAAGTCATCCATATTCTCTGAATCTTCAAAAGATATAGAAAATATCAATGCCACTTTTGACATCATGGAATCTTATTCCCACTTACCACAATTGAGCAATGGTCAAGTTGATTTATCAAAAGTTCAAGATGCACAACTTATGAAGACAAAACCAAACAGAGGAAAAGGTTATACAGCTGGTAACTCCTGTATAACAGAAGTAGTGATTGACAACAAACCCACCAAACTTTTGCTTGACCCAGGAGCCTTCTGCTCTTGTGTTGGAAAATCTTTTCTTAAGACTTGTGTACCAAATTTTGAAGACCAATTGTTACCAATTGATGGTATAAAATTCAACAGTGCAAGTAACCCAATGAAAGCATTAGGAATCTTTGAGACCAATGTCATATTCCCACACATAAATGGGAATTTAAGGATCACAGTTGAATTTGTTGTTATGGAAAATTGCTCTAGTACCCATTTTATATTGGGAAATGACTATTTGATCATGTATGGGATAGATTTACATAATAACAAAGACAGATACTTTACAATTGGAGACAATAAGCGCCAGAAATTTGCCTTTTTACCCTTTAAAAGACAAATTACAGTAAACAAAGTATCACCAGTTGTGAGCCTTAGAGGTAATTTCATATACCCAAAAGACCACAAATATAAAAAATAACATATTAATATAAATAAAATAAATTTATTTATATTATTAAAATAAAAATAAAAAATATAAATATAAAATTATATTAAAAATAAAAAATTAATTATAATTTAAAAATAAAATTACTTTAAATTTTGTAAATATAAAATTACATTTATACTTGAAAAATTTAAGTAAAAATGAAATTTTAACAAAATTGTGAAAAAATAAATAAATTTGGAAAAAAGTTAAATAAAATTTATTATAACTTTTTATCCAATAAATAAACATATAAATTTTATTTCACCATTGGATTCCTCATAAAAAATCAGGTGGGGTCACCTCTGAGTGAAATTTTTGTAACTCAACTCTAAATAAGCTTAAATTAAGTTTTTAGTATTTTCAATACAAAAGTTGAAAATCCTCAAAACCTTAATTTAATTCACACCACATGTGGTGTTAACCATCAATTTTTGTGTTAAAATTGAGGTGTTGTGTTTAGTTTAGAAGTTATGAGGAATTGAAGTATTTTCAATTGAATTCAATTGAAATGTCAAAATGTGCGCGTGTATTACATAAGTGAACTTTGATTTACATATGAGGTGTCAATTATTACTGTATTGTACTGTACAATTGAATTGAATTACATATGTAAATTATAAGTATAATACATGTTGAGGAATTAAAGGAAAAATAAATTGGAAAGATTAAATTTGGGGGGGAAAAGGAACTCCAGCTCTAAGGGGGAGCTAGACCCCCAAAATCCTTGCTGACAGGCGTGGGATGTCAAAATTCACGCAAAAGTTCATCACTTTTGGCCTGGAATTGAGTTACAGGGTCTGTGAACTCAATTGATGATGAGGTTTTGATACCAACTGGGGTAGTTTTAGCTGTTGCCAAGAGGGTAAAACTACCCTTAAGATAAAACAATCATAATAAAAACAGTTTTAACTGGTTTCTACGCCTCTGACACACATTCTGACGTGTTTTGAAGGCTCTAGGCCTGGTATTGCTATAGTAATGGCTGATTTAAGGGTCTAAAATGGCTAAAAATGGCTAAAAATGGCTTAAACCAGCCCTTTTTGGTCTAAACCAGGGTCCAATGATGCCATAATTGGCTTTTCTGTTGTCAGACTGTTTTTCACGACTGATAAGAGTAAATTTTACTTTTGGAGTAAGAGAATTGATGGCTATAAAAGAATGTCTTCTTTGCCCCACTTTTCTCTTCATGTTAGAATCTTTTCCTTTTATTAATTAGTTTAAAACTGTTAAACCAATCAATAAAAGATTCCAACCACCCTTTTTAAATCATTTTGAACCTTTTAACCACGTGAAAAAATCATTATAATCATTGTTTGTAACTCTTATAATCATTTTTACCCCTGAACCACCCCATAAGTGAATTAAAGCATCTTTCATCACTGTTAACTTTATCACTTTGTTTCCAAATTCACTCTGGTCACTTTTGGGCGTGTTTTCTCTTTAATATTATTTTTAAAGACTCTGTTCTTTAATTAATTGCTTGCAGTTCTTTGCTCAATTAATTCCAATTGAAATTGCTCTTGAAGAAATTTCTTTTGTAGCCTTAAAATATCTCTTGTAGAGTATTTTTTGGATAAATTTTTATTGTTGGTAAAACAATAAATTTTTATAATATTATTGTTTTATACTAATAAAGTTATAAACAATAAAATTGGCGTGTTTTCTCTTAAAAATAATATTTCATACTATTTTTAATTGATTTTTACGTTTTACAAATTTTGAGGACAGGAAAAGTACTTGATTTTTAATCAAAGTTTCATATCCACACCTTACATTTGGGGGCCCAGCCGTGATATTTTACCTGTGACATATTTTTTTTACTCTTTTTAAATCTTTTTTCTTATATTGAAAAATTTAAAAACATATAAAAAATACTTATAATCCAAAAAAATCCTTAAAAAATAATTTTTTTCATATTATAAGTGAGGCTTATATTTTTATTTCTTTTTTGAAATAACCTTTTTTTTACTTAATTAATTGGCTTTTTCATTAATTTTAGTGTCTGACAACGTGGTAAGACAAGAAAACATTGAAACAGCCTCAACAGTAACCAGCATTATCCCTGCCAGTACTGTTAATTCTGATCATAATAGTACTGTTATTGTGACTCAAAATAATCAACCTGAACCAATATCTTCTGAATTAATTAACTTGGATATAAGTAATACACTTCAGAAAGCCAAAAATTTGGCCAATAGTAAGTTTTTGACGTAAAAATACTATTTTAAGCCTTTTTTAACCATAATTATGCCTTCAACCAGGTCAGGAGCCAGCTACAACCCCTCAAGCAGCTCCCAAAAAGGTAATAGACGTGATTATGGCAGAGGCCAACCAGGTACAGAAGGAAAAGGGTCAGTTGATGACTTCCAAACAACTAAAATGGGTCATTCTGAAGCTGATAATACCATTTTACCTTCAAAAAGAGCTGACACCGCCACAACAAGCCTCTGTGGACATATACAAAGCCAGCCACAGTGCATACAACAATGCACTCCAATTCAAGGAGTACCAGATCCTTGCAGACCTGTGGAAGAATTACATGAATTCTTACCTGACAGTAAGAAAATTCTTGGGCCATCCCAACACTTGCAAATTGCTCAATGGATGGCATCCATTGATGGAGAAGAAAAACATGATGCTTTTGACACTAGAATGGAGGAAAAACAACCCTCCACCACCCAAACCAGTGCCAAAAACAGCCCCAGTGGCCAGCAGCAGCAATTCCAACGTGAGAAAGCAGCCACAAACTCCAAACAAGGGCAAAGGGAAGGCACCAGCCCCAAAACCTTACAGCCAGGGCTACAGAATCCCAAAGATTCAGCAGGATGCCATGGAAAATGTATTTCAGATGGCCAGAACCATGATGGAATTACAGAAGAAGGAGGAAGCCAGATTAAGGTTCCAGAAATGATTTCTGACATATTTGATTCCATCCCAGAGTTGTATAATGCTATAAATGACGTGAAAAAACATCTTTCTGATAAAAATGACACCATTTGTAACAACATTAAAACAAACAACCTGAGTCTGTGCCAAATTAATGAAACACTTATGTGTTTTGAAAAAGTTTTGAGAACAATTAGAAATTCCAATAATGATAATTCTTCTAACAATAAAATAAATGAACAATCTTCCATTATTAAAAAATTAACAGATAAATATTCTAAATTCAATATTGATGACATAATTGAAACAAGAATTAAACAAGCCATAAATATTATCAAGACAGATAACAAGAAAGTCCTTGATGACATTTCAAATTCATTTACTGAAGTAAAGACATATACCATTGCCTTGAAAAAGTGTTTTGATGCTTCACAAGAAGAAGTATCAAAATTATCAATGAAATTGAATCAAGTCACTGCTGATAATACAAGACAGACAGAGTTATGGCAAGAACTTACACATAAAGAAGACATGTATAAAATTGAAGTAATAAATTTAATACAAAGCTTCCAACATGAATACAGAAATTCCCAAAGGTGTAGCAACAGTAAAATGAATGACATTGAACAATTACTGAACACCTTACCAAGAATTTCTACACCTCTAAATCAAAATGAGGGCACAAGAATTTCAAATCCACAAGTATTGGATCCTGATAATTCACAATTAAAAAATGAATTATCCACTTCTTTTCATAACTTGGAACCATCAATGGGCCAAGCACTCTTGAAAGAAGTTCCAAAACTTAAAGAATGGCCTCACTTCAGTGGTGAAGGAGAGTATGACCATATGGAATTCATTAGAGGTATTGACATGATCAAAGAAGATTTTGAATTGCCAGACAGATTGGTAACAGCCAGGTTTAACACCTTGTTTACCAGATCAGCTCACAGATGGTACATCAAAATAAGACAAGCACATGGACACCAGAGTTGGACTTGGTGGAAAACCCAAATCATCAACAAATGGGCAAATGATGCTTGGAGGTTTAAAGTTGAAACAGCCTTTGAATCTGCCAAATTTAATGCTGATAAAGACAAAGCTTTACCATGGTTTTGCCAACAAAAGGACAGATTAACAGCATTATATCCTGACATGTCAGAATTTATGATCCATAGAAAAATTCTGAGACAATGTGGAGGTGACTTAGAGCATGCTGTCAAGAGCAGGACTACTGAACAATCTTCAGCAGAGGATATTATCAATATATTAGAAGAAGTAACCACCAGAACAAAAATTGGTTCTAGTAGGGTGAATCTTGAATCAAGGTTTAATACACCTTGGAAAGATTCTGTGGACAAAAACCCCAAAGAAAATTCTAACAATGTTGGGTATAAATCTGCAGATACAGTCAAAAAGTGCCATATTTGCCAAAGCACCACCCATTTAGCTAATACATGTCCAAAAAGGGGAAAAATCAATGAAATTAATATTGGAAAGGGACCTGATGTTGAAAAAGATGACATAATTGAAGACAATTCAGATGATAAATCATCCATATTTTCTGAATCTTCAAAAGATATAGAAAATATCAATGCCACTTTTGACATCATGGAATCTTATTCCCACTTGCCACAATTGAGCAATAGTCAACTTGATTTATCAAAAGCTCAAGGGGCACAACTTATGAAAACCAAATCCCAATAGAAGGAATAAGTGTTACAGACTTGAACACCACCTTCTTTGAAGAGGTCAGAAATAGTTACATTCAAGATAACAATTGTAGCATCTTATACCAATTAGTGAACAAAGACTGTAAAGACAACTCTCTAATACATGCCTTGGATGAAGTATGGAAAGGATCATATGATAAAGGAAGGTTTCACCTACTTGATAGTATAAAATTCAACAGTACAAGTAACCCAATAAAAGCATTAGGAATCTTTGGGAATCACAGCTGAATTGGTTGTTATGGAAAATTGCTCTAGTACCCATTTTTATTGGGAAATAACAATTTAATGATGCATGGGATAGATTTACATAATAACAAAAACAGATACTTTCCTATTGAGACATCTGGTACTAAGAAAATAACCAAAGTTCTTAAAGAAAGGAAATTAAGAACCAAGAAAGTAAGGGAATACCTTGTTAGGTACAGTGACCCAACTTGTGAAGATGAATGGTTAGAAGAGAAAGATATACCAGAAGCCACCAAACTCCTGAGGAGATTCAGACACACTAGAAACACCAATATTACAAAGTAATATTCTTCTTTAGGGGGAGGGAATGTGAGCCTTAGAGGTAATTTCATATACCCAAAAGACCACAAATATAAAAAATAACATATTAATATAAATAAAATAAATTTATTTATATTATTAAAATAAAAATAAAAAATATAAATATAAAATTATATTAAAAATAAAAAATTAATTATAATTTAAAAATAAAATTACTTTAAATTTTGTAAATATAAAATTACATTTATACTTGAAAAATTTAAGTAAAAATGAAATTTTAACAAAATTGTGAAAAAATAAATAAATTTGGAAAAAAGTTAAATAAAATTTATTATAACTTTTTATCCAATAAATAAACATATAAATTTTATTTCACCATTGGATTCCTCATAAAAAATCAGGTGGGGTCACCTCTGAGTGAAATTTTTGTAACTCAACTCTAAATAAGCTTAAATTAAGTTTTTAGTATTTTCAATACAAAAGTTGAAAATCCTCAAAACCTTAATTTAATTCACACCACATGTGGTGTTAACCATCAATTTTTGTGTTAAAATTGAGGTGTTGTGTTTAGTTTAGAAGTTATGAGGAATTGAAGTATTTTCAATTGAATTCAATTGAAATGTCAAAATGTGCGCGTGTATTACATAAGTGAACTTTGATTTACATATGAGGTGTCAATTATTACTGTATTGTACTGTACAATTGAATTGAATTACATATGTAAATTATAAGTATAATACATGTTGAGGAATTAAAGGAAAAATAAATTGGAAAGATTAAATTTGGGGGGGAAAAGGAACTCCAGCTCTAAGGGGGAGCTAGACCCCCAAAATCCTTGCTGACAGGCGTGGGATGTCAAAATTCACGCAAAAGTTCATCACTTTTGGCCTGGAATTGAGTTACAGGGTCTGTGAACTCAATTGATGATGAGGTTTTGATACCAACTGGGGTAGTTTTAGCTGTTGCCAAGAGGGTAAAACTACCCTTAAGATAAAACAATCATAATAAAAACAGTTTTAACTGGTTTCTACGCCTCTGACACACATTCTGACGTGTTTTGAAGGCTCTAGGCCTGGTATTGCTATAGTAATGGCTGATTTAAGGGTCTAAAATGGCTAAAAATGGCTAAAAATGGCTTAAACCAGCCCTTTTTGGTCTAAACCAGGGTCCAATGATGCCATAATTGGCTTTTCTGTTGTCAGACTGTTTTTCACGACTGATAAGAGTAAATTTTACTTTTGGAGTAAGAGAATTGATGGCTATAAAAGAATGTCTTCTTTGCCCCACTTTTCTCTTCATGTTAGAATCTTTTCCTTTTATTAATTAGTTTAAAACTGTTAAACCAATCAATAAAAGATTCCAACCACCCTTTTTAAATCATTTTGAACCTTTTAACCACGTGAAAAAATCATTATAATCATTGTTTGTAACTCTTATAATCATTTTTACCACTGAACCACCCCATAAGTGAATTAAAGCATCTTTCATCACTGTTAACTTTGTCACTTTGTTTCCAAATTCACTCTGGTCACTTTTGGGCGTGTTTTCTCTTTAATATTCTTTTTAAAGACTCTGTTCTTTAATTAATTGCTTGCAGTTCTTTGCTCAATTAATTCCAATTGAAATTGCTCTTGAAGAAATTTCTTTTGTAGCCTTAAAATATCTCTTGTAGAGTATTTTTTGGATAAATTTTTATTGTTGGTAAAACAATAAATTTTTATAATATTATTGTTTTATACTAATAAAGTTATAAACAATAAAATTGGCGTGTTTTCTCTTAAAAATAATATTTCATACTATTTTTAATTGATTTTTACCTTTTACAAATTTTGAGGACAGGAAAAGTACTTGATTTTTAATCAAAGTTTCATATCCACACCTTACACCAGTCAACTTAGAGTTAGAGAAATTCAAGTCTGAACAGTTAAATGAGGCTGAAATAAGCCTTCATCTGACTGATAAGCAAGAAAATGAACTTTCTTCCCTTTTGTATGACCACAGAGGAGCATTTGCTACAGACAAAGAACCCCTGGGAGCAATTATTGGTCATGAAGTTGACATCATTCTTAACATTGAGAGACCTTATCCACCACTCTTAAGAAGACCTGCTTATCCAGCAAGTCCAAAATCAAGAGAAGCTCTAGAAATTCATATCAAAGAACTTCTAGACCTTGGTGTAATAAGAAAAGTAGGCCACAATGAGGAAGTAGAAATAACTACACCAGTCATAGTGGCGTGGCATAATGGAAAATCCAGAATGGTTGGGGACTTTAGAGCTCTGAACACTTACACTGTTCCAGACAGATACCCAATACCAAAAATCCAAATTGCCCTTACTCAAATATCTCAAGCAGTGTATATAACCACTATGGATGCCCTTAAAGGATTCCATCAAAATGTAGTAACACCAAGAGCAAGAAAATACTTGAGAATTATTGTTCATTGTGGAGTGTATGAATACTTAAGGATGCCCTTTGGTATCAAAAATGCACCTTCACACTTCCAAAGAATGATGAATGAAATCTTCCCTGAAGAACTCTCAGAGGGATGGTTAATCATTTACATTGATGACATTATTATCTGTTCAAAGACTTGGGAGGAGCACATGTACAGATTATCAAGAGTTTTGACAAAAATCCAATCAGTAAACATGAAAATCTCCTTGAAGAAATGTCATTTTGGATTTAAAGAACTTAAGGCACTAGGACATGTTGTATCTGGTTTGTCCCTTGGAATTGATAAAAACAAAGTTGCAGCAGTATTGTTAAAACCCATGCCTCAGAATAAGAAGGAAATTCAGTCATTCTTAGGTTTTGCAGGATATTACAGGCAACACATTAAAGACTTTGCATCCATAGCAAGACCACTTTATAAGTTGTGTGACAAAGACACAGTATTTGAGATGACTGTTGACAGAGTCAAAGCTTTTGAGTCTCTAAGAAAAGCATTGACCACTGCTCCACTCTTACTGATGCCAGACTTTAAATTGCCTTTCAAACTGTATATTGATGCATCAGGGGATGGACTAGGTGCTGCACTTCACCAAGTTCAGATCATAAATGACAAACCTGTAGAAGGACCAATATGTTTCATATCCAGGCAAATCAAACCAACTGAAGCCAGATATGGAGCAAGTCAAATGGAATGTCTATGCCTTGTCTGGGCCTTAGAGAAATTGAACTATTTCTTAGAGGGATGTGTTTTTGAAGTAATAACAGATTGTACAGCTGTGAAATCACTTTTGAACATGAAAACACCTAACAGACACATGCTCAGATGGCAAATAGCCATACAAGAATACAGAGGCAATATGACTATTGTTCACAAGGATGGGAATATTCATAAGAATGCAGATGGACTAAGCAGATGGCCATTACCAAATAACATTGATAATCCTGCTTATGTTCCAGAAGAAGCTTCACCACAAATTCCAATAGAAGGAATAAGTGTTACAGACTTGAACACCACCTTCTTTGAAGAAGTCAGAAATAGTTACACTCAAGATAAGAATTGTAGCATCTTATGCCAATTACTTAACAAAGACTGTAAAGACAACTCTCTAATACATGCCTTGGATGAAGTATGGAGAAAATCTTATAATGAAGGGAGATTTCACCTACTGGATGGTATAATTTACCACAGAACCAAGCACACATGTGTCATGACAGTTGTAGACAGGTCATTAATCAATCTTGTACTGAAAGAATGCCATGATAGTCCCTTTTCAGGACATCTTTCTGAGGACAGAACAAGAGAGAAAGTAAAGACCTGCATATGGTGGCCAATGTGGCAAAAAGATGTTGCAGAATATTGCAAAACCTGTGACAGATGCCAAAAGGCAAATAAATCCACTGGCAAAAGACTTGGAAATATGATTAAAATCCAAGAACCAAACAGACCTTGGGAAATTGTCCATATGGATTGGGTAACTGGCCTACCACCAGGAGGTGACAGGAGCTATAATGCTTGCCTAGTAATTGTGGACAGATTCAGTAAAACTCCAATCTTTTTACCATGTCACAAAGATGATACAGCCATGGATACAGCTCTTCTGATATGGAATAGAGTAGTGTCATGGACTGGGATATTTACAAATATCATCAGTGATAGAGATCCCAAATTCACTTCAGCTCTATGGACAAATCTTCACCAATTATTTGGCACAAAACTGTCTTTCTCTACAGCCTACCACCCACAAACTGATGGTCTGGCTGAAAGAATGATCCAAACCTTAGAGGACATGGTGAGAAGATTTTGTGCATATGGCCTTGAATTCAAAGATTGTGATGGATTTACCCATGATTGGTGTACTCTGTTACCAGCACTGGAATTAGCATATAAAACATCAATCCATTCCAGTACCAATCAGACTCCTGCTATTCTAGAAAAAGGATGGAACCCCAAGTTACCCCAAGATTCCTTGAGGAAAGACTTAATTGAAATACATCCCACAGCTGCTAGCTTCAAAGGAATGCTAGACAAAGCTAGAAAGCATGCAGTGAGATGCATGGAGGACTCTTTTGCATATGCTAAAGACAAATGGGATAAATCTCATGCAACTCCAGATTTCAAAGTGGGGGACCTAGTTCTTGTATCCACCACTAACTTCAATAACATCAAAGGATGTAAAAAGTTAAAAGACTCCTTTGCAGGACCTTTTGTGATTAAGGCCCTCCATGGAGAAAATGCTGTTGAAGTAGAGTTATCTGAAGAACTTAGCAATAAGCACCCTACATTTCCAGTAAGCTTGATAAAGCCATACAAATCTAGTGATGCTGAGAAATTTCCCTTGAGGAATAAGATTCCCCAAGTTATACCTCCTATTGAGACATCTGGTGCTAAGAAAATTACCAAAGTTCTTAAAGAAAGGAAATTAAGAACCAAGAAAGTAAGGGAATACCTTGTTAGGTACAGTGACCCAACTTGTGAAGATGAATGGTTAGAAGAAAAAGATATACCAGAAGCTACCAAACTCCTCAGAAGATTCAGACACACTAGAAACTCCAATATTACAAAGTAATATTCTTTTTTAGGGGGAGGGAATGTGAGCCTTAGAGGTAATTTCATATACCCAAAAGACCACAAATATAAAAAATAACATATTAATATAAATAAAATGAATTTATTTATATTATTAAAATAAAAATATAAAATTATATTCAAAATAAAAAATTAATTATAATTTAAAAATAAAATTACTTTAAATTTTGTAAATATAAAATTACATTTATACTTGAAAAATTTAAGTAAAAATGAAATTTTAACAAAATTGTGAAAAAATAAATAAATTTGGAAAAAAGTTAAATAAAATTTATTATAACTTTTTATCCAATAAATAAACATATAAATTTTATTTCACCATTGGATTCCTCATAAAAAATCAGGTGGGGTCACCTCTGAGTGAAATTCTTGTAACTCAACTTTAAATAAGCTTAAATTAAGTTTTTAGTATTTTCAATACAAAAGTTGAAAATCCTCAAAACCTTAATTTAATTCACACCACATGTGGTGTTAACCATCAATTTTTGTGTTAAAATTGAGGTGTTGTGTTTAGTTTAGAAGTTATGAGGAATTGAAGTATTTTCAATTGAATTCAATTGAAATGTCAAAATGTGCGCGTGTATTACATAAGTGAACTTTGATTTACATATGAGGTGTCAATTATTACTGTATTGTACTGTACAATTGAATTGAATTACATGTGTAAATTATAAGTATAATACATGATGAGGAATTAAAGGAAAAATAAATTGGAAAGATTAAATTTGGGGGGGAAAAGGAACTCCAGCTCTAAGGGGGAGCTAGACCCCCAAAATCCTTGCTGACAGGCGTGGGATGTCAAAATTCACGCAAAAGTTCATCACTTTTGGCCTGGAATTGAGTTACAGGGTCTGTGGACTCAATTGATGATGAGGTTTTGATACCAACTGGGGTAGTTTTAGCTGTTGCCAAGAAGGTAAAACTACCCTTAAGATAAAACAATCATAATAAAAAAAGTTTTAACTGGTTTCTACGCCTCTGACACACATTCTGACGTGTTTTGAAGGCTCTAGGCCTGGTATTGCTATAGTAATGGCTGATTTAAGGGTCTAAAATGGCTAAAAAATGGCTTAAACCAGCCCTTTTTGGTCTAAACCAGGGTTCAATGATGCCATAATTGGCTTTTCTGTTGTCAGACTGTTTTTCACGACTGACAAGAGTAAATTTTACTTTTGGAGTAAGAGAATTGATGGCTATAAAAGAATGTCTTCTTTGCCCCACTTTTCTCTTCATGTTAGAATCTTTTCCTTTTATTAATTAGTTTAAAACTGTTAAACCAATCAATCAAAGATTCCAACCACCACTTTTAAATCATTTTAATCCTTTTAACCACGTGAAAAAATCATTATAATCATTGTTTGTAACTCTTATAATCATTTTTACCCCTGAACCACCCCAAAAGTGAATTAAAGCATCTTTCATCACTGTTAACTTTGTCACTTTGTTTCCAAATTCACTCTGGTCACTTTTGGGCGTGTTTTCTCTTTAATATTCTTTTTAAAGACTTTGTTCTTTAATTAATTGCTTGCAGTTCTTTGCTCAATTAATTCCAATTGAAATTGCTCTTGAAGAAATTTCTTTTGTAGCCTTAAAATATCTCTTGTAGAGTATTTTTTGGATAAATCTTTATTGTTGGTAAAACAATAAATTTTTATATTATTGTTTTATACTAATAAAGTTATAAACAATAAAATTGGCGTGTTTTCTCTTAAAAATAATATTTCATACTATTTTTAACTGAATTTTACCTTATACAAATTTTGAGGACAGGAAAAGTACTTGATTTTTAATCAAAGTTTCATATCCACACCTTACAAAATGACTCCAGCTTTGGAGACAGAGGCCCCAGTGGCGTCTACCAGCTCCAAGCCAGCTCCAGAAGTGTCCAAAGACAAGCCCAAAGGACCTCAGAAGAAGCAGAGAGGTCCCAAGAGCCATCATGGCAAGGGAAAAGGCAAAGCAAATTGGCACAGACCTTACCCACAAGGGTACAGGATCCCCAAATTGGAACCTTCAGCATTGGACAGTGTATTCAATATGGCCAGAACTCTCATGGAATTCACAGACAAAGAGCAGGAAAGGATGAACAGGACCTTTCCACGCAAATAAATCATGTACAAAGTAGTATTAATGTAGAAATTGGTAAACTTGATTCAAAGTTAACTAAAATTACATCAGATATTAATGAATTTAAAAAACATGACAAGAAATATACTGAATGGTATGAATTAACAAATGCCAGATTTGATTCAATTACCAATGCTTGTAGCAGAATTGAGAGTACATGTCAGATTCAGAATGATGAAATGAAAGTTCTTTCTATTTTTAAAATGAATGATCAACTTAAGATTATACAAGAGCATGTCTTGAAGATAGTTGAAAACACTTATCAATTTGCTACACATTTAGCAAAAAGTGACAGTGAAAGGCAGAAGTTAAAGAATGAAATCATTGCAAATGTAGAACAAATTCATAATAATTATGAACCACATATGCCAAGACATTCTACACCTTTAACTGAAGAAAAAATTTCTGTTAAAGACAGTTTTACCCCACTTCTAGGAGAAAATGTTGTCTCTGTCAAAGATATTACCAAATTAGAAGAATGGCCAACATTCTCTGGTGAAGGAGAATATAACCATATTGAGTTCATCAGGACTATTGATATGTTACAAGAAGACTTTAATATACCTGATGAAATCATAGTGGGGAAATTACACTCTCTGTTTACCAGGACTGCAAAGAAATGGTATTACAAGATGAGGATGGATCATGGAAAACATGATTGGTCTTGGTGGAAATCTGAAGTGAGTACCAAATGGGCCAACAATTCTTGGAGGTTTAAAATGGAAAATGCTTTTGAAAGTGCCATTTCTAACTCAGAGAAAGATAAACCACTTACTTGGTTCTTCAAACAAAAAGACAGATTATCTGCTTTACACCCAGATATGTCTGACACTATGATTAATATGAAGATATTAAGAAAGTGTGGAGGAGAACTGGAACATGCTATCAAAAGCAGATGTGTAGAACCCTTTTCAACAGAGGACTACATTAATGCAATGGAAGATATCATTACCAGAACAAGAATTGGTAAAACTTGGACTAGAATCCCTATGGAATCCAAGATGATCCCAAAGATTCCCAGAGAGGATAAAAGACCAGAAAGAACTGTCTTGAAGTGTCATAAATGTGAAAGTACTTCACATTTAGCAAACACTTGCACCAAAAAGACAAAAATCAATGAAGTTCAGGTCATTGAAGAAATTCAGTGTACTGAAGAGAAAGAAGAGTCTGATCAAGATTCTGCAGTCTCTGAAGATACACCAGTGGAGGACTATCCCATTGAAAACATTACAGCTTTCTTTGAGGTCACAGAAGTACATACCCACTTGCCACAGTACAGTGAGGATTGCTGCAACCTGATCAATATCCAAAATGCCAGAATGTGTAAAACAAAACCTGCTAGAGGAAAGGGTTATACTGCTGGAGCATCTTGTATCACATCAGTTTTGATGAGTGATATTGAAGCCAAAGTAAATTTGGATACAGGAGCATTTTGCACTTGTGTGGGCAAAGATTATCTCCAAATTATACTTCCTGAATGGAAAAACCATCTATTACCAATAGAAGGTGTGCAATTTAGTAGTGCCAGTAACAATTTGTACCCCTTGGGTATATTAGACACTAATCTTGTATTTCCACACCCAGTAGGAAGTGTAGGAATGAAAACTGAGATTTTTGTAATGGATAATTGCACATCTCAGCACATCATTCTTGGAAATGATTACTTGAATATCTATGGTATTGACATAAATAACCATAAAGACAGATATTTCACAACTGGGGATAACAAAAGACAAAAATTTGCTTTTTCCAATATGCCAAAACAAATATCTGTAGTATCTTCTGTCAAGGATACTTACAAAGATAAATTTGTGTCTAATCAACTTGTTGAAGCACAAATTAATCCATCATTGTCACCAAAGATGAGGAATGAACTTATTTAGTGTACCCTCTGATAATGAACCATTAGGTGCTATAAGGGGACATGAAGTTGATATTACTCTTAATATTGACAGGCCATATCCTCCAGTACTTAGAAGACCAGCTTATCCAGCCAGTCCCAGAGCTAGAGAAGCCTTGAAAAAACATATCCAAGAGTTAATCCAACTTGGTGTACTAAGAAAAGTAGGCCATAATGAGGAAGTTGAAGTGACAACACCTGTTATTATTGCATGGCATAATCACAAGTCAAGAATGGTTGGGGATTTCAGAGCATTGAATACATACACAGTTCCAGATAGGTATCCAACCCCTAGAATTCAAGAAACCTTGACTCAATTGTCTAAAGCCAAGTATATAACATTAATGGATGCATTGAAAGGTTTCCATCAGAATGTTTCGTTGCCTAAAGCTAAGAAATTACTTAGAATTATCACTCACTGTGGTATTTATGAGTATCTTAGAATGCCATTTGGCATTAAAAATGCTCCATCCCATTATCAAAGAATGATGAACACAATCTTTCCCACAGAATTGTCTGAAGAATGGCTTATCATTTATATTGATGATATTATCATATGTTCTGATTCATGGTCTTTGCACCTTGAAAGACTTGCAAGAGTCCTTCACAAAGTTGCAGAAGTGAACATGAAAGTTTCACTTAAGAAATGCAATTTCGGTTTTGAAGAACTCAAAGCATTAGGACATATTGTTTCTGGTTTAAGCTTGGGTATTGACAAAAAAAAAGTATCAGCAGTTTTACTTAAACCAATACCCCAGAATAAAAAAGAAATGATGTCTTTTCTTGGGTTTGCCAGTTACTATAGGCAACACCTGAACGACTTTGCAATTCTAGCCAAGTCATCTTATAGAATCTGTGATCAACAGACTGTATTTGAGATGACACAGGAGAGAATTAAAGCTTATGAGAAGATAAGGAAAGCCCTTACAGAAGCACCTTTACTACTCATGCCTGACTGGAATATTCCTTTTAAATTGTACATTGATGCATGTGGAGATGGATTAGGGGCAGCCCTACATCAAGTCCAGATTATTGATGACAAACCTACAGAAGGACCAGTTTGTTACATCTCAAGGAAAATCAAACCAACAGAAGCCAGATATGGTGCAAGCCAAATGGAGTGCTTATGTTTGGTATGGGCACTTGAGAAATTACACTATTAGTGTTTTTGAAGTGATAACTGACTGTAATGCAGTAAAATCACTTCTTAACATGAAAACTCCCAACAGGCACATGTTGAGATGGCAAATAGCCATTCAGGAATATAGAGGAAACATGAATATAGTCCACAAAGCAGGAAACATTCACAAGAATTCTGGTGGACTTAGAAGGTGGGCATTGGCCAACACTCCTTATAACCCAGCTTATGTACCCTTGGAAGCTGAACCACAGATTCCAATTGAAGGGATTAATATAACTGATATTGGGACTTAATTCTTTGAAGAGGTCAGAGAATCTTATAAGCAAGACAAGAATTGCCATATCTTGACTTCTTTGTTAGATAAAGACTGCAAAGATACATCTTTGGTCAATGCACTAGATGAAGTTTGGAGAAATTCCTATTCTGAAGGGAGACTTCACTTGTTTGATGGGATTATTTACCACAGAACCAAACATTCTTGTGTAATGACATTATGCAGCAGATTGCTTATCAATACAATTCTTCATGAATTCCATGATAGCATCTACTCTGGACACCTGTCAGAGGATAGAACACTTGAAAAAGTAAAGAACTGTGCATGGTGGCCATCTTGGAGAAAAGAAACCATTGAATATTGCCATACCTGTGACAGATGCCAAAAAGCAAACAGGAGTACAGGCAAGAAATTTGGACTTATGATCCATATTCAAGAGCCAAAATCCCCATGGGAAATTGTTCACATGGATTGGGTCACAGCACTTCCTCAAGTGGTGACAAAAGTTATAATGCTTGTTTAGTCATTGTACACAGATATAGCAAGACTCCCATATTCTTACCATGTCATAAAGATGACACTGCTATGGACACAACTCTTCTTCTATGGAGTAAATTTATTTCACATACCGGATTATTTAAGAATATCATAAGTGACAGGGATCCCAAGTTCACATCTGCACTTTGGACCAATCTTCATAGATTGTTTGGGACTAAGTTATCATTCTCTACAGCATATCACCCTCAGACAGATGGGCTAGCAGAGAGGATGATTCAAAATTTAGAAGACATGATCAGGAGATTTTGTGCTTATGGGTTAGAATTCAAAGATTCAGATGGCTTTACTCATTACTGGTGCACTCTGATACCTGCATTAGAATTGACATAGAAAACATCAGTCCATTCTTCCACAGGACAAACTCCTGCTATGTTAGAAAAAGGATGGAATCTAAGACTCCCAGAAGACACACTGAGGAAAGACTTGATTGACATTCATCCTACAGCTTCCAGCTTCAAGATAATTCTTGATAAAGTAAAACATCATGAAAAACAAAGTATGGATGATGCTTCAACAGAAGTGGGACAGGAGTCATAAAGTACCAGACTTCAAAGTAGGGGACTTAGTTCTAGTTTCAACCTTGAATTTTAATAATATCAAAGGCTTAAAGATTCTTATGTAGGACCTTTTGTTATTGTTGCCTTACATGGAACCAATGCAGTTCAAGTGGAATTGAGTGGTGAATTGGAAAATAAACACCCACTTTTCCAGTCAGCTTGATAAAACCTTATCAACCATCTGATAAAGAATTGTTTCCTCTAAGGAACCCAACTACTTTAACTGTACCACGAGTGGAACAGAATGAAGACAAAAAGATAAAGAAAGTCATTAAAGAAAGGTGACTTAGGGGTAAAAATCAGAGGGAATATCTTGTCAGATATAGAAATCCAGTACCTGAAGATGAATGGCTGGCAGAATCAGATATACCTGACTCAGATAAACTCTTGAGATGATTTAGACATGAAAGAAGGCCACAAACCTGAATATGTCTATAAATGTGCTTTAAATTACTTGATCTGAGTAATGTAAAGAGGTTGGACAGTGGACATTAACCCCCCTTTGGGGCTTTTTATTATTTCTATCATTGATAAAATTGTAGTACAATTTTATTTTTTGGTGGGAGGGAATGTGAGCCTTGAGGTATATTTTACATACCCAAATAGGCCACAATTATCTTAAAAATAAATTTTGAGTATGCATAACTCATAAGTCATGCATATATCCAAAATTCATCATTTTTGATTTCAGAATAGATGAATAACTTTTTATTGAGTAAGTAAATCCATGGATTTAAGGCCAGATTTGGATTCTACACTAAAATTCACCTAGGGTAGCTCCATAGAGTAAATAAGCTCAAATTAACTCTTTGAGGTGGTAAAATGGAAAATACTTCAATACCACATCATCAATACCACATAAAAGATCCGTGAAATTTTTTTTTTCTTAATTTCATGCCAAAATAATGGGAATGTGAGAAATCCCATGTTACATATACACTAAGAATAGTGTTATGCATGTTTTGAGCACTTAATATCATGGTATTCTTACATGGACTTTTGGTACACCCATAGTGGATATCTCACTTTAAGCTTAAATTTCTATTTTGATGTGAAAAGTAGGCAAGGGGGACAAAAGACATCAAAGAGAGCCAGGGTACCCAACTTCTGAGGCCTGAGAGGCATGGACAGCTCCAAAACTTGGATACATGGCTGAACTTGGCCCAATTAGTAAAATAAAACACTTTGGGAACTTGGTTACCATGTCACAACTACTGTAAATCTTAAGAAAATAGCAAATAACCTGCTATTTTGACGTGCCAAGGAGGTAAAGAGGTACTTAGACTCCTGTAACCACGTCAATTCTTAATGAATTTCCATGGATAAACCCCAAAAGAGTAATTAAAACCCTTTTTGGACTTTTATACATTGATTTACCTCATAGCAACCAGTGAAACACTGATATTTGCAATTCTACGTAGAAATGAGGTAAAAAATTCAAAAATTCATTAAAAATACAATTCTTAATGAATCTTTCTGAAGCTTTCAGGACTAATGGAGAACTGTATTATCTATGTTACAACCAAAAAGAATTATAGTTTTACTTACAGTCCATTTTTGACTATTCTACATGAATCACTGAATCTTCAAAAATTCACAGTAATTACATCCTGTGATGAAATTGGCAATAAAATTGATAACTTTGAGAAATCAATGATTATTTTGGAATAAAAGAAGATTTACATATGTTACTCCTTTTATTCTTAACCATATTGGGGTTGGTAGTCACGTAAAAGCATCAATTAAGTAATTATGATAATCTTACGTGACAACAGATGATGCAATCAATAATCAAAAAAGGTTTATTGTTTTCTCACTCACTGGTTTTTCAGTTTTCTCCATGGTATGCCTCTATGAGCTGTTGTTGACTTGAAAGAGGCCTCCTCTTGCTGTTTTTTCCACATCATCATCTTATTATCATTCAAACCATTATTACCAACAAGTAAGTATTAGTTACAGCTATTCTTAAGTGTTTTAAATCTTTCAGAATCAACCAGGAATATGTGAAATCATAGAATCCAACTATATATTGTTGTAATACTGTTTTAAATCCACAATTCTATGTCAAATCTCTCTACCTTATTTTTCAATAAGTTCTTTGGAATATTAGTGAGTGATTTATTTTTAATTCTTAAAGTTTTTCTCTAAAATTAGTTTTCTTCAAGAATTACCATTATAATTATTCTTGCAAAAGATAATTATATATTAAAATAATTTCATTGTTTTAATAAATGAAGTTTTTATTATTAAAATCTTCTTGTAATTGATTCTTGTAGACAATTGCTTGCTCACTGTTAAAATCACTAGTAGTGTTTAACACTTGAAAGAAATAATTTTTAATTATTTAATTGTGGTTATAATAATATTTTATTATTATATTTCATAAGAACAGACATAGTACTGTTGATTAATAGTAATATTATCATCAGTTTCATAGTCACATCTTACATAAACAGTCTCATCAATGATGAGCCTTTTTTTAGAGGGAGGGCATGTCAGCCTGTGACTCAAAACCAGAGCACAAGCATGACAGCCAAATACCATAAATCAATGGTATAGCCAAGACACCACCAAAACATGGAGCTGAGCCAAATAAGCTCAAAAGATATCAAAGGAAAGAGGAAACTCACCCCTTTCCAAATATACAAGTCCCATCACCATAAGACAAAGAATAACAAAGTTATTGTAACAACCACTCATCAGAGGTAAGGGTATTCATTCACACACCCACTCAGACACCTCAAATCAGCAGATCCAGCATTTGTATCAGCATTCAATTTCAGCAATCTTCATTCTGAAACATGCATACAGCTTGGTACCTCAATACAGCCTGTCAATACCTGTACAGGTTGGTTTCACCCAATACAGTTTCAATACACCAACTTGAAAACTGTATGATCACTTCAATACACCACACCTCTTGTACAGGTTCTGTACAGCCGTACAGGACCTGTATTGGCCAGACTCAATTCAATCATCAAATATTCTCATGAAAATTCTTCCTCTGGATCAGGGCTGGTGATTCTCACATATACCAGCCCCTCTTTCTTCCCCCTGGGGACTTTTCCCCAGTTAATTAATTTAGTTTATTTATTATTTCATAATTATTCTTATCCTTATTTTGGGTATTATAATTATTTAATTTTAAGTTAGTCTTTGCATTTTTCTCTTCGCCTGTACAGTATGAGTTGGGTGGCCATATCCTTATTAACCCTTCTCTTTCCATTCTGACAGGTTGAAACAGTGGACTTGGACTTGTTTGTGGTTGGCTCTTCTATTCTTTTACTCTTATCCTTTGTTGCTGCTTTTTTCTTATATTTATTCTTTAGCAATTTATCTTTAACACTCTTAAGTGTATCTCATCTTATCTTACCTTTGAGCCCTCCATAAGTGAGTCCCAGTTTACTGAGTGCCAGGCCCTCTTCACTTCGAAGAGCCCCTGTGACATTAAATTAATTAACTCATATTTGATTCTTTCTTTTCATTCATTTATATTCATTTCCTCTCATTCATCAATTATGACATTTTCATGATTTTATGATTTTTTATGATTTTCTATGAATTTTTCTCTCTAATCAATTTTCATCTCATTCATTTCATTCTTATGAAAATTGATTCTTTTTCCTTTCTTAATCATTGCTGACCATTTCATCACTTCATTTTATTTTTATCAATCAAATTTTTCTGTGTTCTTATTCAGGTTTCATCTAGGAATTATTGATTGGTTTAATTGATTGGATTATTCATTGGGATTCATTTGGGTTATTGATTCAGGATTTATTGGATTTATTGACTTTGAACTCTCAAGATATTGATTGATCCTCAAGAATTGATTTTGATTATTGATTTGATTTGACTCATCAAGATATTGAATTGATTTCTGAAGATTTTGAACTGATTGATTGATTCCTCAAGACTTGATATCATATTGAAGACACTTATTGATTGATTATTGATTGAATATTGATTGATTATTGATTTCCTCAAGATTATTGATATTTGATTTGAATTGATTGTTGATTGATTGAATTTATTTGACTTTTGATTGAATTTGATTCCTCAAGATTTGAATTGATTCCTCAAGATTCATCAAGATTTTATTGTGATTGATTTGGCCAAGCCTGATTATTCTTCTTAATACCATCAAGTTATTTTAATTCTTTTCATAATGCCAGTCCAGCATAGCCCCCCAGCAAAGAATACTAGATCCCAGAAAATTCCAGCTGTTCTCACTCCTACAGCAAGGGCTCCTCTTGACCGCACACCATCAGTTCATCAACTGAGTGCAAACTTGGACAGAGGACCACCAATGGAAGGAGCAGCACCCTCAAGAAAAGGTGGAATGAAATCTAGAAGATCAAGATCCTTTTCTGGACTTTTGGGTGGCTACCCTAGCATGTCTGAAGGTTCAAGAGCAAGATTAGGGTAAGTTGAAGATGAAGAGGGGGAAGAGTCTGTGGAAGAGGAAGATTCTGGGGAAACTGAAGTGGCAGATGCCTTGGCAAATGCTCCAGAGGTGCCTCAGGGTTTTAATCTAGCCCTTTCTAGTCAACCTCTTGTCTCTCAAACTGATCCAAGTCTCCTCAAGATGATGGAGCAGATGACTCAATTCATGGGACAACTCACTCAAGCAGTTGCCCCCAGGGACAATTCCAAAGCCCCTGCTTTCAAGACTCCATCCATGAAGGCACCTGATTCTTTTGATGGTACTCAAGCTCATAAGTTGAGAGGATTTATCCAATCCTGTCAACTAATTTTCCATAATGATCCAGCAAACTTCTTCTCTGACAGGAAGAAGGTTTTGTACTCAACTTCTTTTCTTACTGGTAGAGCTGGAAAATGGATTGAGCCTTACCTCTCAAATATTTCCAATGAAGACCCTTCCTACCTCCTCAATAATTGGCCATTGTTTGAATCTCAATTATTCACTCTGTTTGGTGATCCCAATGAAGTCAGGAAAGCTGAACAAGAGTTGGACAATTTGAGGATGAAGGAAAGTGGTCATGTATCCTTGTACATAGCAGATTTCAGAAGCTTAATGTCAAGAATTGGAGATTGGGGGGAAAGAGCTTACATTCATGTGTACAGAAGAGGATTGGCATCAAGATTATTGGACCAATTGGCTTCTCACCCCGGAACTTTTGACACTCTTCAAGAACTTATGGATGTCACTTTAGAATTAGACACAAGATATCATGAGAGGCAAAAGGAAAAGGGCAGTCATCAAGAGAAGAAGCCTCCAATCATTGGATCCAATTCCTCCAAGCCTCCTCAAAGTTCATCATCCAAGAAGCCTTATCACAATAAGAATAAGAAGGGGAAGAATTTTCAAATGTCCAAAGACAAGCCTCATGCTGCTCTCCTCAATAAGGACAACAAATTAATTGGTTCTGAAAAGGAGAGGAGGATTAAAGAAGGTTTGTGCAATTATTGTGGTGGAAAGCACCCATTTGAAAAATGCTTCAAGAGGCCTGAGAATAGGCAAGGATCATCAGAAGGCTTCCCTAGCAAGCAGGGAAAAGCCTGAGTGGGAATCATGAGGTGTTCAATGGTTCTCACTTATTTCCTTCAAGAGCACAATTGTGCACTCTGAATACTAGTGTCAAGAAATCTTTAAAGTTTCTTATTTTTTCTTCAATCTCTGATATTTTTTATAGTATTCTCATTGATTCTGGTGCTACAAACTCTTTTATTGCAAAGAATTTTGTTCTCAAGTACTCATTGACTCTGTCAGAGCTCCCTGAAAAGATTCCTCTTTTCATTTTGGATTCTAATGAATCCCCTGCCTTGTTCATCACCCATTATACCAAGTGGGTAGTTGACTTGCCTTCCTTCCCAAGCTTTGAATGGGATTTCTTTATCATAGATTCACCCAAGGGAGAAGACCTGATATTGGGCTATGATTTCCTTTACCATTTCAATCCCATTATTGATTGGAAAAATGGATTGATCACCTATGATTCTAATCATAAGGATTCTAGTGGTATTATTCCTTCTACTAGTAATGACTTAGCCACTGCTGTCAACAGTGTTGCTCTGGCTGGTGAACTTAAGAAACCTTCCATTCCTTCTTCTGTCCATATCCCTTCCATAATTCCCTCTCAGTCATTACTTCCATCAAGAGATGAAGTCTTCAAAGAGATAAAGGATGTTGGAGAAGATGTTGCCATATCTTCACTTCATCTCTTCCAAGGGGATATGGACCTTCCTCCCTTATCTTTTCATGCATCCCTGGAGGAGCAGTGGGATGAGGAGGAAGAGCCAGAAGAAATTGAAACTGTGTTGAAGGTTTTTCCTCCTGCTTATCACCAATATTTGGATGTATTCTCCAAGGTGAAAGCAGAGAAACTTCCTCCACACCGCGCCTGTAATCACCATATCGAATTGGAGGGTCTTCTACCTCCAATTGGTGTTATCTACTCATTATCAAATCAAGAGTCAGAAACACTGAGGGCCTACATTTCAGAGAATGTAGAGAAAGGTTTCATTAGACCAAGCTCCTCTTCAACAGGAGCACCTGTCCTTTTTATAAAGAAAAAGGATGGAGGTCTTCGTTTGTGTGTTGACTACCGCAAACTCAATGCTGTCACTAGGAAGAACAGATACCCTGTTCCTCCTATGAACCAGCTTCTTACCGTATTCAATGGTTCCACTATCTTCTCCAAGATAGATTTGCGTGGTGCATATAACCTTCTGAGAATCAAAGAGGGGGATGAGCACTTAACTGCCTTTAGAACTAAATATGGCAGTTATGAGTATTTGGTCATGCCATTTGGTTTGACCAATGCTCCTGCTTCTTTCCAAAATCTGGTAAATGATATCTTTGCAGATTTTTTGGATGTGTTTGTTGTGGTTTATCTAGATGATATTATGGTCTTTTCCAGTTCTGAGGAGGAACATGTCAAACATGTGGCCTCTGTCCTCCAAAGACTGAGGGACAATAATCTGTTTGCCAAAGCCTCCAAGTGTGTATTCCATGCCTCAAGTGTGGAATACTTGGGCTATGTTGTTTCAAGTGATGGCCTCAAGATGGATTCTTCAAAAGTTCAGCAAATCCTCAATTGGCCCCAGCCCAAAAACATCAAGGCCCTTCAATCTTTCCTTGGCTTTGCCAATTTTTATTGACGTTTCATTAAAAATTATTCTAAAAAAATCACTTCTCTCACTTCCCTCCTTAAAAAAGATTCTCCTTTCATCTTCAATGAGGAAGCTCTTAGTCAGTTTCAAGCACTCAAAGAAGCTTTCACCTCTGCTCCTATCTTATCTCACTTTAATCCTTCTCTACCTACTATAGTAGAGACTGATGCTTCTGATTATGCTTTGGGCGCCGTACTGAGCCAGGTGAATGACTCAGGAAAGCACCCCATTGCATTTGATAGTCGCAAGCTCTTACCAGCTGAACTCAACTATGAAATTCATGACAAGGAACTCCTTGGCATAGTTTGGGCTCTCAAGCGCTGGAGAGCATTTCTTCTTTCTCTTTCCAATCCTTTTGAGGTCTTGACAGACCACTCTTCCTTGCAGTATTTCATGTCTTCCAAAGTTCTTACTCGTCGTCAGGCCCGTTGGGCTGAATTTCTCTCAGAATTTCATTTCACTATCACTTACCGCCCAGGCAGGCTGGCCACTTTACCAGATGCCTTGTCACGTTGGGACGACGTGTACCCAGAGAGGGGGGTGGACTTCATTAGCAAGAATCCTCAGAATTTTCATCAAGTACTTAAGCAAGATGGAATTCAAGAGTCAACATTCTTCTCAATCAAAGTGGAAATTTTCTCAGATTTAGTTGACAAGATTCAAAAAGAAGTATGGCAAGACAAAGACTATAAAGAAATACTCAAGCAACTAGCAAGAGGTGAATCAGTTCCAGATTATTCTCTTGAACCTCAAGCCAAGTTATTATTATTCAAAGATAGAGTGGTAATCCCAAGCAATGAAGAACTTCAACTCAATATTCTTCAAAAGCGTCATGACTCACCATTGGCTGGCCATCCTGGCCAGGAGAAGACCCTCAAGCTCATCAAGAGGGATTTTTATTGGGCTGGCATGAATCAATTCATCAAGGACTATGTGTCCTCATGTCAGCAATGTTCAAGAAACAAGAACATTCATCACAAGAAGTTTGGATTACTCAAGCCTCTTTCAATTCCATCTGGTCCTTGGAATTCATTATCAATGGACTTTATCACTCAATTGCCACTGTCCAACAACTTTGATTCAATTTTAGTAGTTGTGGACAGATTCTCAAAAATGGCAATCTTCATTCCAACTTATGGCACAATCACTGCTCTGGATTTAGCTCAAACCTTCATTAGTCATGTATTTTCCAAGCATGGACTTCCAGTCAGTATTGTAAGTGATAGAGGATCCTTATTTGTTTCATCATTTTGGACTCAATTGTGTCAGCAGCTCAAGATATCAAGAGATCTTTCAACTGCCTTTCACCCTGAAACAGATGGACAGACAGAGAGGGTAAATCAGATACTAGAACAGTACCTTTGGATGTATGTCAGCTATCATCAAGATGACTGGTACACCTGGCTCCCTCTGGCTGAATTTGCCTATAATAATGCAGAACATTCATCAACCAAGCAATTACCTTTTTTCACCATTTATGGAAGAAATTTCAGCTTTGACTCAATCCATATTTCTCAAGACTCACCTGCTGGAAAGTTATCAACAAAAATCCAATAAGTACAGCAAGTTGTCAAAGAAGAATTAGAGTCAGCAATAAGGAGATTCAAGAAGTATGCAGATAGAAATAGGGCAATTCCACCTGATTTCCAACCTGGGGACAAAGTATGGCTAGCTTCCAAGAACATCAAGACAACAAAACCCACCAAGAAATTATCAGAAAGATGGTTGGGACCCTTTGAAGTTCTTAAGAAGATTGGCAGCCATGCATATCACCTCAAGTTGCCTCAGCAATGGAAGACAGTTCACCCTGTATTCCATGTGTCCTTATTAGAACCAGTCAAGCATTCAACTATCCCAAATCGTCATCAATTGCCGCCTCCACCAGTTTTAGTGGAAGAGCAAGAAGAATGGGAAGTGGCTCAGGTTCTGGACTCAAAACTCAAAAGAGGTAAATTATGGTATCTTGTAGAGTGGAAAGGATTCAGTGAAGACCCAGAAAGAACCACTTGGGAACCATCTTTCAACCTTACCAACTCACCAGACCTTGTCAAGGATTTCCATTCATTGTATCCAGACAAGCCTGGTCCAAATACCTCAAGAGTTTGATTTATGGTGCTTGGTGGGGAGAAGAAGTTATGAAAGTAAGTTCCTCTCCTGGCATGCACCTTTAAGGGGGTATTCTACCCATATGTTGTTGTAAGCATCACCTTGGCCACTTTGTGAGCACTTGTCAATTCTTTGGACAGGTTCAGGAAGCATACAACATCAATACCCTCCATTTGGACCTTATCAAGATATGGCCAAATGTTTCTTTCTTTCTTTATGTTTTCATTTTCTTTCTCTATTACCATTTCAATTTATGCCAATCATCATAATTCAAGACGTTCTTTACTTCAAGTCATTTACGGCAATTCATTTCAGTAGTCATTTATGGCAATTCATTTCAGAAGGCATTTATGGCAATTTATTTCAGTCTTATGGTGCTTGGTGGGGAGTGGAAGTTATGAAAGTAAGTTCCATCTCCTGGTATGCATCCCTGAGGGTTCTACTTCTTGTAAAACATCACCTTGGCCACTCTGTGAGCATCAAATGCTTGGTTTTCATTTTTCATATACTTTTTTGGCCAGAATCAAGCAACTCACCACAAGAAGGACCAACCATCAGGAATTTTTCTTTATTTCTTTCTTTACTCTCATTTTCTCTTATTATTTTTCTTTCTTTCTTTTATTTCCTTTTATTTTCATTGGAAGCAGCAGCATCCCCTTCCAAATCACGTATTGGGAGGTTCCTTTATTATTTTAATAATTTTATTTTATCTCATTTATTAGTTGTTATAAGAGCATGAATAGGAGTCAAACCAACCGTAAACAGGAACAAGACACTGGATTTCACTCCACCCAAATCGTCAAGTCCACATCAAATCAAAAGTTTGACCTCAAGGGAATTTGGGCCACAAGTCAATCATGGTCCCCCCTCAAACCCTCTCAATGTCAAGGTCCAAGGCCCCTTTGGGGGCTGGAGTCAGCATGGGGGGCCTCCCCTGCAAGTTTGGGGAAGGCCAAGTTCTTGGTGGTCCTGGACCCCACCAATGGGTCCAGGCCATATAAGGTGAAATCTTCTTTTGGGGCCATTTTAGGTCCCATGACCCCCTTGGGTCCTGGGGGCTTCCAATAACCCCCACGGACCGCGGACCACGGCGTATGGTCCACGGACCGTAGGACCCCAAAGACTTCAAAAGGCCAAAAAGGCCAGAAAATGTCAAAAACCCACAATTTGGCCATAAAAGGCCATGGACCCAAGTTTCACCCAAAGACACCAAGAAGCCAAAAAAAGGCCAAAATGGCCATAAATTCAAGAATCCTCAAGATCCTCCATAGAGAAGGCACCAGCCCAAAATCACCATAAAGGGCTGGTTGAGGCATTTTGAAGGTCATTGGGGACAAGACCCCTGAATTCTTGTCACCATCATTTTCTCTGATTGGGCTGGCCAGATGAGTACACTTCATATACTCATCTGGCACCATTTTTTGAGCACAAGAGCTCAGTGGCCATCATTTTGGGATACAACCCAATGCCACGCCCCAAGGACGTCAGTTGTTGAAATCAGAAGAAAGAACAGTTTGAAGTGGGGTATTTAATCAAAGTTAAAGAAGGGGGAAAATAAATTTAATTGACAGAGAAGAGATGGAGAAGGATTTCGAGATAATGGTCAAAAGAAAACTTTTCAAAGCATTGTGTGGGGTAGTGAGATGCCACTCAACAATGGCAGGGTATTATGGTGTTCAGGAGCCCACCAGTTTCAAGAGGGGGATACTGTAACAACCACTCATCAGAGGTAAGGGTATTCATTCACACACCCACTCAGACACCTCAAATCAGCAGATCCAGCATTTGTATCAGCATTCAATTTCAGCAATCTTCATTCTGAAACATGCATACAGCTTGGTACCTCAATACAGCCTGTCAATACCTGTACAGGTTGGTTTCACCCAATACAGTTTCAATACACCAACTTGAAAACTGTATGATCACTTCAATACACCACACCTCTTGTACAGGTTCTGTACAGCCGTACAGGACCTGTATTGGCCAGACTCAATACAATCATCAAATATTCTTGTGAAAATTCTTCCTCTGGATCAGGGCTGGTGATTCTCACATATACCAGCCCCTCTTTCTTCCCCTTGGGGACTTTTCCCCAGTTAATTAATTTAGTTTATTTATTATTTCATAATTATTCTTATCCTTATTTTGGGTATTATAATTATTTAATTTTAAGTTAGTCTTTGCATTTTTCTCTTCGCCTGTACAGTATGAGTTGGGTGGCCATATCCTTATTAACCCTTCTCTTTCCATTCTGACAGGTTGAAACAGTGGACTTGGACTTGTTTGTGGTTGGCTCTTCTATTCTTTTACTCTTATCCTTTGTTGCTGCTTTTCTCTTATATTTATTCTTTAGCAATTTATCTTTAACACTCTTAAGTGTATCTCATCTTATCTTATCTTTGAGCCCTCCATAAGTGAGTCCCAGTTTACTGAGTGCCAGGCCCTCTTCACTTCGGAGAGCCCCTGTGACAGTTATTCCTTCTCAAAGTTGTTGCTGAGCATAAACCTTAAATTTCACCTCTCATCTGAAATACAGAGTAAGAGGCCTAACCCCATCAAATGAGTGTTCAAATTAAAGCTCTCAATTACGTCTATCCAATGGTACTAGCCAGATTGAGCTAGAACCAAAACTACAGAAGTTATGGCCAAAGTAAGGTCAAATAAAGGTGAATAAATTATTCACCTATCATCTAACTTCTACAGTTCTAGTGTGAGATACCTAATGTAAGGTTTGACTATGAGACAATAAGTAAAAATTACTAATATTTCACTTATTGTACTATGAATGTCCTTATAAATAGAATAAATAAGATAAAAATAATTATAATAATAACAAATTATTATAATTATGGCGTAAAAATAATTATATTATTAAATAAATATAATAATATAATTTATATTATAAAAAAAATATAATAAATAAATATATTAATATAAGATAATTAATATACTAAAAAGAACTTTATTATTGTTACCAACAAATAATAAAGGTGTAAAAAATTGTTTTTTATTAATAAAAAACAATTAATAACAATAATATTACCAATATTAAAGCTATAAATTAATATATTAATTATGGAATTATTAAAGTAATAATAGAGAAAAAAATTATTATAGCAAGGGAAATAACCCAATTTTAATGCTCAATATGATAATTTTGAATGATTTTACGCCAAAAAATGTAAATACAATTTATTTAAATTGTATTTACAATAAAATTTAAGAGAAATTACAATTTTCCTTGATTTTATGTGGAATAGAGGCTTTTAAGAGAAATTTTAACAAAACAATTAAATAATTGTATAAATCATGTCAGAGATGATGATTATAATAAGATTATATTTGGTTTTAAATAATATAAAAGTTTTATATATAAAGAATAGAGAAATTACCTTTTGATCTAATGATTTAATGTTTTGTAAGCATCTGAGGGGAAAAAAGAGTGAAAAGAGCTCTATTGATAGTAAATACCTCCCTCCTAGAGTCCAGAAGGCTTCTAGTAGACGTGTATTGATGCTTTCTACTAGAATTGATCAATATTTTAAGGTTTGGTGATGATTACATCATGATCAAACCATCTTACCTCATAATTACGCCATTATTTAAAGTTATCACTGTAGCTCTAAGTTTGATGAGGTCATAGGCTTGGAAGAAGCCAAAACTTTGTGGATTTTATTAGTATTAATCATAATCTAATAGTATTCTTCAATTTTATCACTTATATGACTGTTAAGCTTAAAATAAGATTACAGTGAGTGATCATAAATGATCAAATTTAAGCTTAAACTTTGAAGTTATACACGCTACAGTTAATCTGAGAGTGGATTCTGATAGCTTGGCATGCCTTTATTACACTTCCAAGAGCATTTCATTACATCATCAAAACTGTATTTTAGGTGATTTTTCTTGTAACTCATCTTTTCTGTCAAAACTTAATATTTTAAACTTCAAACCATGATTTCAAGGGGTTATACCTTGAATATTGTAATAAAAAATACATCATTCTTCACAAATAAGCTATTATAATCCAACTGTCTATTTTTTTAAGTTTGGATCACTTTCACAACAAAGTGGTCAACAGCTCTATTGATTTTAATCAATAATCCATTACAGGTTTTAACCTTGTTTATAACTTGTGAAATAAAGCTTATTTCTGTATTCCTACAGTAATTACGTGGTGAATTACTTTTTGGTTCATCACTCTATCATTTATATTTCAAACGATATTAGCTAAAATCCTTGAATATATGCATTGACCAAAAAAGTGCATATATTCAGATTAACTCCTTCAGTATTGACTTTGGAGATTAGCTTCTTAATTGTTTTATGTGTAGATCATTATGGAGAATTCAATGGTACCATTCATTCTACATGTTGTTCTGTTGGTATTTGAAATAATTAAGGATTCATGTTTTTTATAAGGTATTATTGCTTATAACTCATTAAATATTGACTTTACAGATATGCCATAAAAATGGTATATGTGTATTTTACCATGGGGAATCCAATGGTGTAATTTATTTGGCATGTTTATTGATTGGGCTCTAAGTTGAACCAATTTTTATGCCTATTTATGGAAGTTTTATAGCTTTAAGGTAATTATTTTTAATGTATAATCATTTTAAATATTTCTTGTGACCTTTTTGGGTATGTGGTCATATATCAAAGGTTCACATTCCCTACCACCAAAAAGGATTGTACCACAATCTGATATGTGTAATTAGGGTATCATCCACTGTCCTACCTCTTCAATAGACTTTGTTAGTCTTGAATCTCAATAATGCTTGATTGTTTTCTATTTTTTAGGTTTTCTTTCATGTCTGAACCTTCTTAGTAGTTTATCAGAGTTTGTTATATCTTCCTCAAGTAGCCATTCATCTTCTTGAGTTGAATTTCTATACCTTACAAGGTATTCTCTTTCTTTTTTGTTTCTTGTGCTTCTTTCTTTAAGAACTTTCAAAATTTTCTTTTCCTCTCCTTCTTCCAAGGGGGGTATTTCAAGTGGGGGTTTATTTCTTAGTGGAAATAGTTCCTTGTCACTTGAGCAGTAAAGTTTTATCAGACTTACAGGGAAAGTTGGGTGTTTGTTCATTAATTCACCTGTCAGTTCCAATTGCACAGAATTGAGTCCATGAAGTGTGTTTATCATAAATGGTCCTGCAAAGGAATCTTTCAATTTCTTTGGGCCTTTTATGTTATTGAAATTAAGAGTTGATACTAGGACCAAGTCTCCTATTTTAAAGTCAGGTGGTTTATGACTTTTATCCCATCTTTCTTTTGCATACTTGAAAGAATCTTGCATACATCTGTTTGCATAGTGTCTTGCTTTGTCAAGCATTATCTTAAAACTTCTTGCTGTTGGATGTACATCCACTAAGTCCTTTTTGAGGGTATCATAAGGAAGTCTTGGATTGCAACCTTATTCTAGCATTGCTGGTGTTTTGCCAGTAGAATAATGGATTGATGTTTTATATGCAAGTTCAAGGGCTGGTATTAGTGTACACCAATCATGGGTAAAACCATCAGAATCTTTGAATTCTAGTCCATAAGCATAGAATGTTCTGATCATGTCCTCCAAGGTTTGTATCATTCTTTCTGCTAAACCATCAGTTTGAGGATGGTAAGCTGTTGAGAATGATAGCTTTGTGCCAAACAAGTTATGGAGAGTTGTCCATAATGCTGAAGTGAATTTTGGGTCTCTGTGACTTATGATATTTTGGAATAAGCCTGTGTGGCTCATGACTTTATTCCATATCATTATGGCTGTGTCCATAGCTGTGTCATCTTTGTGACATGGTAGGAACATGGGAGTTTTGCTATACCTGGCAACTGATACTAGGCATGCATTATAACTTCTGTCTCCTCCTGGACATAACACTGTTACCCAATCCATATGAACTATTTCCCAAAGGGATTTTGGTTCTTGTATTTGGATCATCATTCCAAATTCTTTTCCTGTGGATCTGTTGGCTTTTTGACATCTGTCACAGGTTTGGCAGTATTCTGCAACATCTTTCTTCCAATTTGGCCACCAAGAGCAGGTTTTCACTCTTTCTATTGTTCTATCTTCTGAGAGATGTCCAGCCGCAACACTATCATGACACTCATGTAAAATAGTGTTTATTAGGGTTCTATCTGGTAAGGCCATAACACATGTGTGTTTTGTTCTATGGTAAAGGATTCCATCAAGGAGGTGAAATCTTCCTTCATCATATGCCTTTTTCCATGTTTCATCTAATTTTGATGAAAGTGATGGATCCTTTCAGTCTTTCATTAGAAGTTGGCTTAAGATATGGCAATTATTGTCTATCTTATATCTTTCTTTACCTTGGTTAAAGAACTCTGTGCCAATGTCTGTAACACATATTCCTTCTATATGGTGCTCTTCCTGTGGTACCCATGCTGGATTGTCAGGGGTATTTTCTAGAGCCCATCTGCTAAGACCATCTGCATTTTTATGAATATTACCAGATTTATGAACAATAGTCATATTTCCTCTACATTCTTGGATAGCAATTTGCCATCTCAGCATATGTCTATTTGGATTTTTCATATTTAATAGAGATTTTACAGCATTACAGTCTGTAATCACATCAAATACTGTTCCATCCAAGTAATAATGTAGTTTTTCTAAAGCCCACACTAAGCAGAGGCATTCCATTTGGCTTGCTACATATCTTGCCTCTGTTGGCTTTATCTGTCTTGAAATAAAACAAATTTGTCCTTCCACTGGTTTATCATTGATAATTTGTGTCTGGTGTAGTGCAGCAACTAGTCCTTCTCCACAAGCATCAATGTAAAGTTTAAAGGGTAGTTTCCAATCTGGCATTAGAAGAAATGGGGCATTTGTTAAGGAATTTTTCAATTCTTCATATGCCTTGACTCTTTCTTCTGTCATTTCATAGACTGTTTGTTGGTCACATAGTTTATACAAGGATTTGGCAATTTTTGCAAAGTCCTTTATATGCTGTCTATAGTAACAAGAAAATCCTAGAAATGATTGCATTTCTTTTTTGGTTTGAGGAATTGGCTTAAGTAGTACTGCTGCTACTTTATTCTTGTCAATGCCTAGACTAAGTCAAGATACAACATGTCCTAGTGCTTTTAGTTCACTATATGCAAAATGACACCTTTTCAAGGAAATTTTCATATTCACTTGCACTTTTTTTGTAGTACCCTTTCTAGTCTTGTAAGGTGATTTTCCCAAGTTTCTGAGCAAACTATGATATCATCAATATAGATAATTAACCATCCTTCTGATAATTCTTCAGGAAATATGGTATTCATCCTTTGATAATGGGAAGGTGCATTATTTATACCAAATGGCATTCTTAAGTATTCAAAAATCTCACAGTGGACTATTATCCTTAATAGTTTCTTGGCATTGTCTGTTAAGACATTTTGATGGAAACCCTTTAGAGAATTCATGGCTGTAATGAGCTTAGCTTGTGACAATTGTGTCAATGTCTCATGGATTCTGGGTATTGGATATCTGTCTGGAATGGTATAGGTGTTCAGGGCTCTGAAATCTCCTACCATTCTTGATTTTCCATCACCGGGGCAAATCTCGTGTCAATTGTCGGCGATTGACTTCACGTCAAGCAAACGTCAAGCAGGATAAAAGTCAAGCTCACGTCAAGAAAAAATCAAGCGAACGTCGAGCACACGTCACACTCTGGTCTTACACCAAATCCTGTGACATCCAATAATATTGGTTCCCCTGTGCCTTCAACTCAGATTCACCACCACCTGATCATCCCACAACCATCCGATGATTGGTAAAAATTACACCAGACCCGCCTGTTTGCACACACACATCAAAGATGTCCTTCAGCCAGTCTTGATGTAGGCGGGGGGTTTGACTTCACCAGGTCATCCATGAAGTGTGCGTGTGCATGCGCGGGGGCGGGTGGGTTTGCGTGTGCATTGACGTGTGCGGGTGGGTTTGCGTGTGCATTGGCGCGTGCGGGTGCACATGCGGGTGTGGGTACGCAAAAGCCGATTCCGCTTCCAACATGATGATGGCGCAGTTAGAAATTTTGGATGCTGTGAAAGGTGAGTGTGTGGGTCATTTGATCATTGGACTTGGCTTATTCACACTGTACCCAATGTCAAAATAGTAAGTTCTTTGTGGCAATGTGAATTAATGGGCTTTGCTTGTCACAATGGCATGTCTCTGTCACTAAATTTTGAGGCAGTTATTTCACTAGCAAAATTGCTAATGAATCTGAGAGATTTGCATTTTTGTAGACTAAATATCATGAAATAACGGCTTTATCATTACAAGAAGTCCACATGACAGAGCTTTGTTATCATACAATCCACAGTTACCTTCTATTTCTTCTTCTGATATAATCAAGTGTCCATCATCAAAACCAACAGCTTGATAAATATTGAGATATGGCCAATCTGGTAGGAAATTCACATCAATCTTCAAAGTTCTTAAAATCAGAAAGTTATTGTTCAGTATGCTAGATGGCTCAGAGACTTTGAAAATGCTATCAATAATACCAAATTGTCGTGAGTTGCCCCTTTGAAAACATATCACACTGTTGCTGACATTTTTGGATTCAGTTGAAAATATATTGTTCCCCATATTAATGTTTGAAACTGGAAAATACCAAGGTGAGACAATCCTTGAAGTGGGATGACTTGTGGATTGCACGGTATTGTCTAAGCTGATCCAATCAACCATTTCCATTGTTGCATGAAAAGTCTGTAAGTACTCAACCAGGCAATCATAATTTTGTTGGTCATGGCGGGATGGCTTGTTATATTTATGGTGATTGAACACGGCAGGTGGCTGTGATTCAAAAAGCTGTTTTATTTCACATGGCACAGATGGGGATTTCAGGAGAACGGAAAGGTTGGAACATCGACAGATATGTTGAAGTAAGGTTTTATCTATATCATCTATTCAGAGTTGCAAAAAGTTAGTCTTATTCAGTTCAGGTGTTTAATCAATGTGAATATATTGATCTTATTAATTGACGTACATATCTTGTTATTTGTTGGCATCTTTGCAAATACTCCAATCAAGCGCTCATAACCCCATGTGGCTGAGGCTTGTGCTGGGCCCCAACGTTGGAAGAGCTTGGGAATATGATCAGCAAAATGATGATTTGGTTTACTTTTCTGTTTTGGGAACAGGTGTTGATTGGAAAGGCGGAATTTTTTCCAATGTTCAGCAAATGCAGTCGCATCATCTATTGAAACAGTCCAGCTTGTGGCAATGTTGATAGCACTAATCAAATGGAATGTATTCTTGGCTAGTTCATTTGCAAGTTCTTCTGACTGACCCATTTTTCTTTGAGTGTTGGCAGATTGGTGTGCATCTAATGACATCTGTTGACTGAGCATTAGAAATGGAATATAGACCTTATATAAGAGAGCCCATTCAGCGGCTTTTAAGCTACCATGAGAGGGGGAACCCATTTTGCGGGGAACTCTTGTCCAAGATGAGGGAATTATGGTCTCAGATATGATTTGTCGGAGATGCTCAAGAGCCTCACCCTTGATCTGGTGATCACTCAGTGCAGTGATATCCAATTCAGAGGGTATTTCAGAAGTGGGGATGTAATCGGCATCAAATGAAGGAATCTCCGCAGAACCACTAGATGGATGTTCTGTGTTAGGGGTGGGCATTGGGAAGTAGTTTTTTTGGGTGGAAGTAGTGGGGAGTGGCTCATTTATTATTTTTGCTGCATCTCTTCTCAGGGAGCGGGCCTCTCTCAATGTGATTTTATCAAGAGAGCTGTTGGAGGTCATGGAATCTGAGTCTGAACTGTTGGTGTCATTGGATTTCCTGCGGGACCTGAAGTAAATTTTTGATTTCGCCTCTGGAATGCACAATTTGAAAGTTGCATGATCCTTCAAAATTCCAAGTATTAAATTATGCATTATGTCAAGATTAACCATTCTGGTTGCATCCCAATACGGAAGGTCTTCCAAAATTGAATATCACACTCCATACTCAGAGAAAATTGCTTGTCTTTGTTGTGGGGTTGCCCAAAGCCATTTGGCAATGGTTGATTTATGACTTTGGTATGAGCGCGTGTAGTGAAATTGAGGACCAATTTCTTCAATTTGAGCTTTGTGAATGGTGCAAAAATTACAAAAGTGGTTTCCTGAATGGGAAATAAATCCAGTAAGCTTGCGCATGGCAACCACATCCGCAATGGCTGTGAGGATGGCAACACGTATAAAGGATCCTGATGGACCTGTTGAGGTGGGTGCAAAATGGTAACCTTGCCATAGCTCTTTGAGCTCGTTGATGAGTGGCATTAATAGATAATTCAATTGAAGTGCAGTTGGCTCCTTCGGACCAGGGATGATTCCTGCAACATAGACATTCTCGGGCTTCAATCTTTCACTTGGGGGGAGATTAAGACAAATAAGCATGATAGGTCCAATGCTAGCCAACCGGGTTGACTTTCCATGTGCATTAAACCAGTCTACATATATGGAGAAGGCCAATGCACCAGGAATGGACATGAATGGGGGGTCATGGATATTTCTAGTGCCAGTGAAGGGTCTCCAGACCAATCCATCCCAGATGTCACATTTGGGGGTACCTTCAGGGGTTTGGGATTGTTGATGTTGATGCAGAATTTCCATAATTCCAGCCCGCTGGAGGAATCTGGCAAGGCAGTTTTTGAATGGTTGATAAATGAAATGTTTTGTTGGTATAAATTTTTGCTTCATGTTGGTTGTGTTTTGGGTGTGGGGTTCAGATGAATAGATGAATTTTCCTAATGATTGTGTGCAAGGGGGATCATGATCATTTGGGTCATTATGGCGTTGACAGTGGGGTTGGTCAGTTGTGACTGATTCAGTAAGGCCATTAAGAGAGAAACATTGAGGACAACATATATAGTTTTGAATCACTGGCTCCAATTGGAGATGTTCAAATATGGTACTCAGATCTTGAGGTATATGGAATGCAGGAGCGGGGGGACCAGCTGAGCTTGAGATACTGGACTTGATCAGCAGGTTCAGGGCGGGGTTGAGTATGTGTGAAGCCCTGCGGGGTAAATTATACCTTAATGATAGAATGGCAGATATTATCATTCCTAGGTCTTGTGGGGGAAGGGTTTGACTGCCACTATATGGTTTCTGTGCAGTTGAATTGAGACCCACTGGAGTTGAGAAAGTGCTTTGGGTCAAATGTGAATAATCAGCTGGGAAGATTTGATCCAATAGAATTTGTGGGAACCCAGATCCTGATGCAGAAGTAGGGATGTTTGGAAGAGATTTGGGTGCAATGGTTGATTTGAGCTTTTTAATGTGCTGTTTATATTGGAAAGGTGTGAAGGCAACTCCTTGCCTATCACCCTCAGGGGAAGAGTTTGTTTGAGTTGAGCAGTGTTGACACATGCATATACGCATTGAGGAATAGGGCCGGGTTGTCATTGTTGCAGGAATTGGGAGTACGGTTGGTTTGTGTATAAATATCTATGGTTGATGTGAAAGTGTTTAGGAGTGTTATTAATTGGAAATAAAATTAAGTGATTATTTATGAAGGAGGAGATGATTTGAGCCAGCTGAGGACTTTATCCCATTTGTAATGGTGCATGAGCTGCAGTGGATAAAGTGTAACATGTCTCATCTGGATGGCGGAATTGGTTAGGCGTTTAATTGGGTAAAATGCCATGCTGCTCAATGCTCATACATATTCTAGTTTATTTACACATTGTGATAGTGGGGGTTTGACCATTGAGGGGGTTCCATTAGTGAAGTGTTACCATTGAATTGAGGGGATTAACATTTAATCCATGTACGCTGGCACACCATCGTACATGGTTTAAACCTTATTACAGACATAACTATATAACTCTATTACATAAGGCATTGGAGTGCAGCTAAAGTCTTGGTATTTGGCTTGAGTGCGGCGGGCTTTGAATAAGTTGGATTGTGATTTGGATTGTCTTGCCTTTCTTGAAAAGGTGATGTCTCTTTTGTGGGTAAATCCTTCATGAATATACCCCTTTACAGATGTACAATGTTGTGGAATTTCAATGCATATATTGGCAGTTTGGATAATTCACAAAATGTGACAATGGGGAGGCGGAAATGTTACTAAATATGATTACTTATGGATGATGGGTCCCCTTTCAGATCAAGGAAATATCACATTATATGCTGGTAGGCCGTGCAGGGTGGTTTCCGACAAAAGCAGAGGAGCTCAAGAGGAGGCAGGGAGGATTCTCCTCAAAAGAGTCTTATCCGACTTCCACACAACACTTGGTTCCAACTATTCATAGAATTTCTCTATTCTAAATTTGAAAAAATCTCATCTCATATCCCTCTATTTTATCACAATACTGAACTGTTTTATCAAGTTAAAAATATTACTGTACTTTTTCGGCCCTTATGTCATCTTCCAAGTCACATCAATCCCGTTCAGGTTCTGTTTATGACTCAGATAGTGAATCTAGCATAGAATATGTTCAAACACAATCACCATTGAGTCCCAACATTCCTCTCACAACCCCTATCGCATCCTCAATGAATGTATCAGGTCTTAACATTGATGTGGGAAATCCGAAGGCTCCAACTTCCAGCACTTGGGCGATCCCAAATATTTCTGTCACTCCAATTCCCCCGAATCCCACTAATACACAAATGCATGTGTCTGAGGGGCTGGAAGGCACACCTCAAATCTCATCAAAGGCTAATCCCCAATCAAAATTTCCACGTGAGTTCCTCCTTAACCCCGGTCGGAATCCAGTCGCATCCCAGGATCCCTTTGGACGAAGTAAACAGGCAACCCTCAATATTCCATCAGGATATCAGGTTCATGTGGGCAATGAAAGGCGGCTTGATGGGGGGCGACGAAAAAGACCTTTGGAAAATGTAACTTGGAGCGGTCTGTCGGAGGGAAATCCAGGATTGACGCTTCATCAAAGTAAGTCATTTGAATTTTGGAGTAGAAACTTATTCACAATTTGATATGTTTGTTTCATGGGTTAGATATGGCACCTAAAGGCAAGTCAGTCCGATCTCAGGAGCCAATTGAAGATCGTGAGGATGACCAGTCTTCATTAATGTTTTGATGTGTTAACTGATGATTTGCATGGCAGGGGATGAACTTTATGCGTCTTCACCTCTGGTCCATAAAGAGAAAGTCACTGGACGTCATCATCCATATGCCTCCAAACCAAGAACGGGTCATGCCAGTACATCAAGAGAAAGAATTGTGGATGATGAGGATGAGAACATGTCTCCGACTCAAAGTGAAAGAAATGATGAACCAAGGAGGGACAATTTCACAGTGCATGAGCAAGGCACTCAATCAAATAGTGAGTTCACCCATCCTCAGCTGGGCCTTGCCCAGAGTATGCTTGAACAATCCGAGGTCAGACAGCAAACACTGCAAAGATTAACTGTTTTACCATGCAGTATATCAGTTATTTTGCATGGTATTAACTGTTTTACCATGAGGTATATCGGTTATCAGTTAGCTTGTGCATGGGGTTTCTTGCGCATTCTCACCACACCTACACAAAGTGCCCTCCAGTCCACCTCTGAGCTTCTCAAGTAAGTACTTCTTAATATCAATTTATAAATACTTTGTTGACATTTGTCATTATTTTAGTATGGTATGAGAAATTTTTATAAATTGATTAATTTTTGTAGTGAAAGGAACCAGGCCCGCAAAGCTCACAATGTGGCGAAACGTGCAAGCCAGAAGGAGCAACAAAAATGGCTGAAGGCAGAACTTCCAGAGAATGTCCATGGAATGAGATCAGCAGTACAAGCACATTGCCTGTTCCTACTCAAAGCTAGGGATAAGGATTTTTCCTCACTACCAGCACCACCCAGCACAGAAGAGCGTGAAATTGCAATTCAAGTGGCTGGTCATCTCAGTTATGTCCCCGAGGATGTTTTCAATGAGCCATCAACACAGGTTCAGTCTCAGGGTTTCCAAAGCTACTGCAAAAATGAGCTCCACAAGCTAGGAATAAAGCGATTCACTTGGGACTGGGAGAGCTCATGGCAACATCCATTCAACGAGCTGATGTCTATGGTGTTTTACCGTACATTCCGTCTCGCACTTGTCAGCACTGAGTATCATCACTACTGTTGGAACAAGGATCATAACAACTATGGGGTCGTGGCGGCTTTAATGGAGCGATATTTCACTTATTTGAAAAGAGAATGGAAGTCTATTCAAAAGGATGCGGAGTATTTGGTAAAAAAGAAGGAGAATCAAAAGCTCGCAAAGATTCGTCAAAGAGTTAGTTACTGTATCTCTTCTTCATTGTGGACCAAGTCTGATGATGATCTACTTGATTATGTGCAGACCTGTGAGCGCCGTCGTGAATGGTGTGATACGGCTAAATTTCCCATTCTAGCATCACAATTCAATGACCCTCGAGTATGCTCAGATACTGAGGAGGTACTGGAAAATGGCCGTCAAGTTTACCGCAAAGTGGGATTACGCTGGCGCTCCCAGTTACTTAATGAGTTGGTATTGAAAATGGATAGAGACATAGAGTTTTGTAATTGTATTAACAAAAAGGGTAAAAAAACTATTGATAGATTGCCAGAATTACGATCGACAGATGATGGTGATATTCCGGAAGGCCTATCATTTCAGGTATTTGATCAAGATTTGCTCAAGGGCTGTAGTAAGATGCAGACTATTGCCCTCAAAATACTTGACATGCCAGTTATTAGGCCGAATGGTGATGCTCTGCAATAACTTAGTAATTTGTCACGGTATAGCACTGTGACAAATTAAAATTCTGTGAATTATTTGTGCAGGTGTAATAAAATCTGATTATTATCTCTTAAGGATGCAACAACTTGCTAAATATGTTAGAATATAGACAATATGAATTGAAATGTATCACCGTGTCCCTTAGCAATAATACTCTATTGCTCATTTTCATTGAGGAAATATTGAAGAAGTTTGATCCAGCTCATGGTGTTCATAATTGTGGACCTGTGCCAGAGTCAACAAGAGTTATCAACTTTGTCAATCACAAATTATATAATATCAGTAAGGCTCACTCAGTTAATGATTTTTTCTTTTCTTGGACCTATTGGTGATTGGAATATGGCATTCCCATAAGGAAGGATTTCATAATAGTAATACAATCAAGTGAAAGATGAGCTTGAAAGGTACCTTCCGCATGTTGACCTCAACTGAATTACCTGTACAGGTCGTTGTTGGCCAATACAATGTAGACGATCAACAGCCTGAGCCTCAATGGCTGGGTTCCAATTGGGCTCCTGGAAATGTGGATGTCAGGGTCCGAAAATCAGGGGAGAATTTTGGGGGGCCCTCACCATTAACTAGACTATATTAGCACAAGTTATATTCAGGCCAGTTCCAGCCGCAGCAATGGATGCAATGAGTACTTCACATTCAGGATTATTGAAGAAATTCTCAAGCGCCTTGTCCTGCGCTCGTGGTGTAATTGTTCCATCAATTTGTGCTGAAAGGATAGAGTGATGGGCAAGAGCAATACCAATTCTACAATATAAAAAAGTCAGATGGAGTCAATTGGTAATGGATGCATATTAGAATTAACGCACAAATCTAGAAATTGGGTCCATTGGGTATAAACCACAGATTTGGTTGGACCACACCTTGTTTGTTTGTTCTTCATTAAGCTTTGTAGGAGGTGTGCAATTTTACTACTCATCATGCATGTTTCCACATCCACAATAGTTCGTGTGATTGTTGGTGAGTTATCCTGAGTGCTCCTGCCCTCGGGGTCTTCCAACTCCGCCTCCGCAATTATGTTAAGCATGATGTGATGGTTACAACATATTTGCAGCTTATTAATATTTCTGAAAAACTCTCCTGGTCCTTTGCTTTTGGATGATAGGAATTCTTCATATAATGTGGAATATTCTTGCTGCATGGTCGGGTTGAGTGGGAGCAGCTCATAATGATGGCTAATAGTGGGGAGGGATTCGAGATGTGTGGTTTTGGTGCGGCGCAAACTTAAATGCTGCAATGCCAAATGCAAAATATCATTGCAACCTTTTGAAAGACTACTCAGGATGAATGGTGACCAGTTATCTTGATCGGCGCTCTGGGGTTGAGTGATGAATGATATTATGCCCAAAAGGTCATAAATAGTGTTGTGAATAGGTGTGCCCGTTAAGCATATTCGACAGGATGAAAGGAGGCTATTAATGGCACGGTGAGTGGCAGTGTATTGAGAGCGAATATAGCTATAAGAGGGGGCAAGGGTTATTGGATATAAAAGGTAATTTGAATCATTTAAGCTCAGCCACTCACTGTGCTTCATCCAAAATTATACAATGCCAATTGATTTGAAAAATGAATGATGTAGAGGGATTGGTTTGCTTAAATTCTTGGGTGATAGTATTGTAAGAAGTGACGATGATATCATATTTTAAGATGTCAGCTTTGGATAATGAGTGACGAGTGGGACCATGGTAGATTTTGGAATGCAGCGCTCCAGCCTGAGCATGCTTGGATATTTCTGATTGCCAGTTGGTAATTAAGCGAGGTGGGCAGATGATCATGGTGGGCGTGGAGCGATGGGGGTTTGCAATCATCCGCTCCTTGGAGGTACCAATTAGAGAAATGGCCTGAATGGTTTTACCTAATCCCATATCATCCCCAAGCAGTCCTCCAAGAGGGGTATTGGTCGAAAGGGATTCAAATGAGCTAACAACCTTGTTTGTAATGATGTGCCTGGCATTGAAAGTGGATCCTGGGGGCGAGGTGGCCCAAAGGTTACGGGCTGATTGGCCATTGGGGATTTCTCGATCCCAGAGAAAGGCTAGTCCGGTCTTTTGATGAGGGAGGAGGGGGGTTTGAATAATGGCATGGGGCGGGGTCATCATGGGGAGGTCTGATCCACTGGGTAATTGTATCAGTTTTTTGCTTGGAAATCAATGATGAAACAGCAGGATATGAAGCAGGCGTCGAGTTTGAAGCGGGAAATGTCGGAGTAAAGAGTTGACATTGACAATGAGTAGTACAGTCATATTCTTTGGGCATTTTAAGCTTGAAATCTTGTGTTCGAAAGCTTTCCATTATGAATAGAATGTTTGGATACCATGTGAAGAACATCAATGCTAGATTGGGTTTCTGAGATGAGGAGGGATCATTTGCATCAGTCATAAATACTCCCTCAACAAATAATATTTGAGTAGGATTGGTTTGGAAATTTTCAATCCATGCCCCACCAGGACCACAGTGCATGAACGTTTTTGGTGCCCCAAGGAATGGTATCAACGTTTGGGAAAGGGTTCCCGGGAGAGAGCCAATAGCATGCTGGTGATTGGGGAGATATACGAATATGTTGTGTTGATTGTGCCATAGGATAATCCAAGAACCTAAGTGGGAACTCTCAGGCTTTAAGGTTATATCACTATTTATTTGAATACAAATATTAATCATCCCAATGCAAAGTGGTTGTGAAGGGGTTGACATGATGGCTATTTTAAATTATTTGGGGACAGTTGGGAATTATATGATCAGGAAGGGTTAGCTAAAGGGAATGAAGAGGAATAAGCGCAGGTGGGGAACTTATATGAGTGGCAGAAACAGGCCAAAAGGGGGATGGCCTGTGGTTACGTGCATGGTCTTGATGGGGGTGGGCGTCTTGGGCTGATAATTTTCATATCCAATTTGGGGCATATATCAAGGCAAGGTGGCCAAAATGTGGGTGCACCAATATTTTGCTGGATCTGCAGCAATTTACGAAACCTTTGGTGGAACAAGGTTGACATTAGCATATCCGAAATTGGGTGGGTTGTAGCAACTTATTGTGGAGGGGCATATTAGAGGCATGCGCCCATGTTGGCTGGTGTGACAGCAAACAATGAGCGTATCATCCCCAGGTTAATTTTCGCACAGGGACCTACTGGGAAATGTTGGCGGTTTCAAAGGGCAAACTCACTGTAGAGATGTGTGTGTGTGGGCGGGTAAGATATGTTCGGTGGCGTGCCACCGAACATGAGTTTGATTGCGTGGGGCGCTTGAGAACGTGCAGAAAATGACCCGGAGTGGGAGATCCCGACACAATCATAGGCCGGGATTATTCTAATGCGGATGAGGCTGAAGAAAATCCATACTGATTGACCTCAGGTTTCCATGCGCAAGCGGGTGAGTGTCTGCAGTGCAGCTGACCACCCGACCAAGAAAATAGCCGGTCGGAAGACTGGCAGTAAAATGTCTTCCAGGCGTGTGAAAGTTGCCTGCGTATGACCCGTCGGGTGGTGCATATGAGAAAGTGTGTGGCTGCCCGCCAATGAGCACGCGCGGCCAGTCAAAGTTTGCCCCAATATCACCCACTTACATTAACTTGGATTACACGCGCATCTGTGCCGGAGTTAGGCAGAGCTGTCCAACAAGGTGCATCAAAGTGATGCAGTTGAGATATATGACTGGATGGCTTGATGTGATTGCATGTTACATTGCTGAACAGCTTTTGCTCTGCCCTGCAGCATACATTTACAAAGGTGTACTGCATACCAAGGCTGTCATGTCGGTTATTCCGTGCAGTTCGGCTAAACTGATTTAGGTTGTTAATTCTACCAGACTTAACAGTTCCAACGCGCTTTTTTTTTCGCGCGGAACTGAAACTGACCAATCAAATAGCAACTACGCACTGAATAAATCCCAACTAATTATTTCGCGCAACATCTCACGTATCTCAAATGTTTTATCATTTTTATTTATAATTTTTTAATCATTTTCTTTAATTCTCATTTGTTTATAAGGAGCACAAATATATGATCTTTCCAAAAACTCATTCCAATTAAACGACTATTTAATTCATCAATTATAGCTACAATGACTGATAGCTTCCTTAATCCCACTTACAATTCATTTTTGCTTAATACATGTCCTTTGCGAACTACAATAAATGATGTTCATTTCAAATTATAACAAACACAATTTAAAATTGATAAGATTTTGTTTTGAACCATGAGAGAAAGAGATGATAACAAAATATTTTGAATAACGGAATACAATTTTTATTGAATTAAATCCCGGTTAGACTGGAACTGACAATGACCTTATCAGGTATGGTACTTAATGAGGACATAGTGATTACATATCTCGCAAGTTCCAGTACAACCAAATGTTTTTTTAATGAAGTCGTACTTCAGACCGATTTGGGACCGCATATCCAGCCCTGCTGCGTACTACAGTGTTGGCTGTACAGATTAGGAAGGTGTAATACTACTTCAGCCTGCATGCATATAGCCAATGGGTATCCGCCTTCTGATCGTTTGCATATACGTTGCTCATGTGCCACATGCTCAGCATTGTGTTTCACCCACTTTGCACACGCAAGCTGAGCATGTCATGGTCAAAAGGACTGTGTGGAAGTGCTCAGTCAAGCCATGGTCCGGACCATTTTCGCAATAGTTCATTGTAAGGCTCAGTTTGGAGCACTTCACCAAAGCGTGTGAAATGCTGCACCTGGCTGAAATGTCATCCGATTCTGTTCCAAATGCTCAGATTGTGTGCTTACAAAAATGACCTAGCAATTTCTCAGCATGGTGCATTTGATATTGTTATATCAATAGTTCAACAACTGTGCAATTAAAATGTTCAGCCACTGAGCATTTCAATTATGACCCGAAAGCAAACCTGAGCAATGGGTTGAGCCAAGATTACGCTGTATTCACTTGTCATACAGCCGCCCGACCCTTTGTTCAAACACTATCACCCAGACATAAGGCCGGTGTCACATGGTGGAATGTGATCTACAACTTGCCAGTATTAATCGGTCTTTCAACTGGTTTAATAGCCTTTTCGGCAAGAGTTGCCTTTGCTGAGGTCTGGCAGACAGCATTGTGACAATAAACCGGTTACCAACGTCATGGGTTCGATTCCGGTTGGAGACAAGTGGTGGTCTCAATCAAACAACCAGAAATCGCTGGGTTTTCCGCTCCATTGGCGTACAAGGGTTCCGCCCCTTGGGGGTTCCTTGTAGGCTCCTGTTGTGACTAATGTAACTCCATGAGGGTGACATGGGTAATACCATCAGTTACATGCACTTCGGGACGCAGTGCCCTAAACCCGGGGGTACTGTCACATGGTGGAATGTGATCTACAACTTGCCAGTATTAATCGGTCTTTCAACCGGTTTAATAGCCTTTTCGGCAAGAGTTCCCTTTGCTGAGGTCTTGCAGACAGCATTGTGACAGCCGGTATGCTCGCCGCGGTCACCTGTGACCAAATGCACCACGTGCATTTCTGCATGGGGCACATGTGCATTGCACCCACCATGCAGATTCAACGAGGGCCTCACGACCACCCTCCTGGGGGTGATCGGGTGGCTAATTAAGGAAACAAAGGGGATTTGACTGAGCTTGACAATTCAATGAATAGCAATACTCAGCCAGAACCCCATTGTTCTTCTGCCTAGGGCCAGCATTTCCCTTCTCAGTTGCAGCATTCGCTGCGACTGAGCTTCAATTTTGCCCACACGCCTTGAAGCTGAGCCTTTGTCGGGTGCTGCAACTGCTGCAACTGAGTATCAATTTTGCGCACAGGACTTGAAGCTGAGCCTTTGTCGGGTGCTGCAACTGCTGCGATCGTCTCAGCTTCCCCATGGTATAAAAGACCATCTTCACACGACAAGCCCTTCACTTTTTTTCTCACCCGCTCCAATTTTCCCAATCGCCCACTGTTCTCCTTCTTGTGCGTATTCCCCCTCGTCTTCCTGCCTTTCCAGTCTTTTCTTTTGCACTTGACTAACCCCACTCCCCTTCCTCCTCGCTTTTTGTTTTTCCTGCTAATACTTTCAGAACCCCACTTCTATCTACTTTGTACGTTTTCGCCAATTAAACTTTTGTCACCATTATGATCCGATATTAATAATTTTCTTTCTTCACGACTCTCTTCTAGACTTTTAAAAACATCCTACTAGCGCTTTTTTAATTTGAATTCCGTTTTAAAATTATAAATCATCATATGTCTTCCTTTTCTTTCTTGATTGCTTACTTTCTATTCAGTTACTAGCCTGTTTTGTTTTGTTTTTAGATGTCGTGCACGTTATGCACCAAGCGGGGTATCCCCTGCATTCGTTCCTCAACGACAACCGACGCTTGTGATGCTTGCCGACAAGCACACAAGAAATTTTCATTCGTCGTCCGCCCCTTCCGACCCCGCACCCAAGACGCCCTCGCCAGGACTCCTTTGTGGCTGATCATGATGAAACCATTTCCGAGCGGGAATGGACCCCGGGACCCCAAACAGGCCAGCAGGAACGATTCAGGACGATTAGCCCAGTCCCCTCAAGCATCGATTTGTCCACCCCCCCTCCTAGGCCACCATCCGATTGTCACTTCACTCCTCGACCTGAGAGAAGTGATTATCCGGCCAATGAAGGATGGCGATGGAAAGAGGACATTCAAGCTTGGGCTGATCGTCACCATGTCTTGTAACCGATGGGATTCAAACGCCAAAGTAAGTTTTCTTTCTCCTCCTTATCTCATTTATCTTCACACAATAATACTCACTTTTTTCCATTACTCATAGAACAAAACCCCCCGAATCCCCCCCGACAAGACTCTCCCGGTCCTAGTTTGCCTCGCGAGCAAACCCCGCGGCAACCCACTCCAGGCCCAAGTGGCACCCGATGGTCTGAGGACTTATTCCGCGGTAAGCAGCCAACTTTCTCTTCTCTAATTTTCACTTTCGCATCAAGTTAACTGACTCTTCCTCCTTTTGTAGAAGCCTCCCAACATGATGAGCCACCTATTCCTGGCCCGAGTCCATCCTCCGAACCACCTGAGGACATTGCGACTCGTGAGCCTCAACCTGAGGTGGCTCCTACGCAATCAACGGAGGAACCTTTTGGTAAGTCCCTATTTCACTTTTTTAACTCTACTCAACTTTTCCTCACCCCTCCTTTGACCATCTCCAGCTCGTCCCGCCACTCCCCGCTCGATTATCATCATCAACGATACGCCAGTCGGATCCCCCCTCCCCCTTCTTCTTCACCGACTCCGCCACCTTCCCCTCCTGTTCCCCCTCCCTCCACTCCTACCCCGGATATCCCCCCCAGTGCCAAGCTCCTCTCATTCCTACGATGACGCTCGCCAGGAATTCACCGACCTGCGCCCGATACTAATGATTCCTCGAGCCATCGTCCACGAATCGATCAACTGAATCTTGTTGGAGCATCGTTGGTTGCTCCACATGATTCCTTCCGTGGATGCAACTCATCGAAATGAGATGCACCGGGAATTCCGGGAGGAACTAAACTCCCTCCTTGGCGAGGCGATGGAGGCTTATCCAATGGAGGACATCACCGGGATAGTCTCAAAATTCTTAGAAAAATAAAATCCACAAAAAAAATCGTATTCTTTCCTCTTTTTACCTTTTGTAATACACTCCTTTAGATAAATTTTTTGTATTCAATGAAAGATATTTTCAATTTCTCTTACGTTCTTTGTTCACGTGAATTTATTATAATTCCTCAATGATTCATATTTACTATTGTGTGAGAATAATTTTCGTAAGTGCCCCACCAAAAGTTTGAGTTAGTATTTGTATGTGAGAAAATCTTTTGCCAAAAATGCGCCAATAGTCACCATTCCTGCCTCCCATATTTTCTTCCTCCATTGTTTAGAGCCATATCAAATCTTGACTGTAAAAAAGCGGGAGGTTCTGGCATGTGAGCAATCCACTCCAGATTCATGAGAAATTGCCATTCCTATGGTCACACGCTATTAATCTTAGTCATGTATTGAATTGTTTAAATTGTCGGGAACCTTCACAAGCGTAACAATTGGCGTGTGAGCTGTCGGGAGCCTGCAAAGACGTAAGGATTGGCGTGTGAGCTGTCGGGAACCTGCACAGGCGTAAGGATTGGCGTGTGAGCTGTCGGGAGCCTGCACAGGCGAAAGGATTAGCGTGTGAATTGTCGGGAGCCTGCACAGGCGTAAGAAATTGTCAGCATTGTTGGCAACCTTCACAAGCCTAAGGATTCGCGTGTGAGCTGTCGGGAGCCTGCACAGGCGTAAGGATTGGCGTGTGAATTGTCAGGAGCCTGCACAGGCGTAAGAAATTGTCAGCATTGTTGGCAACCTTCACAAGCCTAAGGATTGACATGTGAGCTGTCGGGAGCCTGCACAGGCGTAAGGATTGGCGTGTGAGCTTTTGGGAGCCTGCACAGGCGTAAGGATTGGCGTGTGAGCTTTCGGGAACCTGCACAGGCGTAAGGATTGGCGTGTGAGCTGTCGGGAACCTGCACAGGCGTAAGGATTGGCGTGTGAAGCGTTGGCAGCCTGCATAGGCATAAGGAACTTTTAGCATTGTCGGAACCTGCACAAGCATAAGGATTCGCGTGTGAAGCGTTGGGATCCTGGACAAGAGCAACAAACCTGGCATATGTACAATGGCATGCCTCCGTACATAATCCACTTCACCCCTTTTTCATGTGAGACACCCCATCTCCCGCACTCGAAACCATCCAATCCTGGTGTATATTGTCCTCTGCCTTACCCCACCATTATCTACCAATCACGCTGCTATTCCGACTGCCTCACTCTTTGAATTGGGCTGAGATTGTATTACCATCCCTTATTTGATAGGCCGCTCCCTCGCCAATCTCATAATAGCCGTGGCTTTTTCGGCACATTGTTTTTGCCAACCTCCTTGAGCATTGTGCGGACATACCCACTAGTGTCGTGCTTTTGTTGTCCTGTGCTGGATCAGTATAATGAAGAAATGTACTGCTGGCCCACACTACCTGAATGAGCCCATGACAATTGGATAGATCAATCCAAAAATGCTCATTTGGGAAAATCAATTTCCCCCCTGTACATCGCTTTGATGCATCTCTTTGAATTTGGCTGGTCTCCTTATCAGCTTGAAACTACCATCCCAAAGCATACAGCGATGCATCCTTATCAAGATGAGGTGAGTTTTTGAATCCATTCATGGTGAAAGTGAGTGCCGAAGCAAACTCACATGCACCCTGATTTGCGGGACTATTGCCTTCATACTTGACTTGATCAAAAGATGGAACCCCCAATGAGTTGTAGCAATTTTGAATCTCCTGAAATAAATTATCCCCAACATATCGTAAGGATTGACCTAGAATGCGACCCACCGAGCTAACATTGGCACCTCGGTCCCGCCATTCATCTTTTGCATTTTCAATTTTGCCAGCACTTCCATACAGACCAAATTGTTCATTCTTCGTGGTGCATTTGCGCCACCCAATTGCGAACATAAATCCCTCCAGTAATGCTCCATTTGTTGCAATAGGGTCAGTGAACCTCTTTTCGCGAAATAAGAATTGTGATAATTCATCCCATTGATTGACCTTGACTTCACTCATTGTTGTGAATGGTCTGAATTCGACAAGGGCAATGAGTAATCCGGTTGAAGAGAAAATTGCCACACGGCCAAAGTGAATGCGTTTGATCTGATTGAAATCCACAAGGCTCCGAATTACACTTGGGATTATATTTGCTGATACTGGCATTGATATTTGTGCTGTTGGTCGAGAGGAGGAAAAAAACCTCTGCTTTTGGGTGGTTTTGCCCTCATTTATCTTTTGGGATGTCCGACTATTCCCGAGTGGTTGAGGGATCACTTTGTGTTGAAGCAGACAAGATATCAGATACTGCTTCCTGCCATTTGAAGCTAAGGAGTTTTGAGTCCAGAATGGTGCCCAATGCCCAAGGAGCTTTCTTCGGCACACATCCTTTGACTTCCCTGTTGGAGCCCACATGACATTGGCACAATCTGAACCGACTAAAGCCAATGTTCTTCTGTGGGGCTCAATGAGGGTGCCACATAGATGTGGAAGCATATATATATATCTATATATATACACTGAGATTAAGCAAGAAACTCACACTTTCCTTCCTCAGCCCGACGCTTTCTCGCGAGTTCCCTTTTTTCGTGAATGGCATGCTTGCAGCAGAAAATGAAATGAAACCAAATGATTACTGATTTATTAATACCACCTAAATTGAATTGCGGATGATGAATCTTTTTTAATTGCGGCTAAAAAGAAAGATCACACCTGACCTTTGCGAATTCGCGATCTCAAATACCTGAACCTAAAAACTGCAGTGGATAGTGCATTATTCAATTTGACATATTGATGTTCCCATGCAATCACTTTCCAATCCAACCATTTGGAATATTGCAAGCACACGCAAATGCAATATGCATCCTGATGTGGATCCCTAGTTATCCCAGTCCTCTTGAAAGACACAGTAACATTTTGCCTATTATGGGCTGGCGGGAAGTGATAAACGCGACCTCCCGCAATGCCCCCGCATGTGCTCCTCACACGAACAGCTGCCTGACTCAGCTTGTGTCTTGTCGGAGTCTTTTCAAAGACGTATGGAGGCATGCTGCCGTACAATTACTATTGGTATTCAGACTGTGGCATCCGGGCAGTAGTAGGATAGGAAGTCATGATTATTAAATTCTTAAATCACTTTGCAAAATTCAATTACAATCTATCTAGTAGAACGCTAATCTAAAACGGGTCAATCCTGGTTGTAAGTTTAGCTGACCTGGGTACAGTCAATGTGACCTCATCACTCGAACCAACACCACGCTTCGCCACCCAGGCATCACCAAAGTCTAATACCAAGCATTGTGAAAATTCAAATCTAAGAGGTACAGTGGGGTTAAAAGACTCTGATGAGAAGAAACTTTTATTCAGTAAATTACATATATACTTATTAGTATGTAGCCACACTGGCTCCACTAGATTTTTACCCTCTGAAAGTTTTGCGGAAATGTCAATTAGTGATAAAGCCCCTTTAACTGAGCTTGTTCTCCAGTCATCTGAGCATACCATCAAACCACAAACCCCCGCCGCACAGAATGCCGCTAATATACCATAGCAAATTCGATTTATTCCGAGATTCTTGTGACACGTCAAAAGATCTTTGATGGCCTCATTTTTTTTGAGTTCGTGAGTTTGCCTTTGATGCCATTAACTTCGACCTTTGTATGTGCACGTACCATGTTGTACGCAATCATCAAATGGATAACTGTATCCATTAGATCCTCCAGGTTCTTGTGCGGCTTTGTGGATATCTCATTGTCAGCGCCGCCACCTTCAATGCTGAGTTGGGTTGCACGTTGCTTCAATTTACTCAAGCAGGAGGCAAGGTATTCAACTGCTCCACGTTAGAGTGCAAGAGGATCGGTCGAATTTGATGTTGGTGCAACATATGGTTTGGGTGCAATCACATCGTATGAGACTAAACTAATGGATTCAAACATAACATTTTCCCAAAAATGTTTAACTAGATTCGCGGGGTAAAGAAGGCTCTGAACCATTTTGAAGAAGAAGTGTTCAGATTTTGGGAGATTATCTGGAGGTTTAGCTGATTCCTTCATCAATTTGAGATTCCAAATGTTGTGATCAAAAAATGCTTCTGTTTCTGTTGGCTTAAAAAAATCTAACCCTGTATATTGCAATTTATATCACCAGTCAACAGTCAATAATCAAGTATCATGCACAAAGATAAAAAAAAACTCACCTGCAGTCTCAAGGTCCTCCAGCCAAGCCAAAATTTTAAGCTCTAGGTTACTGATCACCTTAATACAACCGGGCAGGAATGTATGAGCATCCTTTGTTGGTAAATTGTCCCATCTATTTTTGTAAATCCTATTGATATTATCAAGCCCCCTTTTCCATGATTGTTGAGAAATATTGGAATGATAATTCAAAATGCCTGCAAACTCTTCCATGCGGGATAAAAATATTCCTTGAAAATTCGCAGCGGATGACACTTTGGGCTCAGCGTCGGGAATTATATCAGTCATATCTCGTCCCATTGTATCATGTTTAATTGTTTCCCTTTCTTGAAAGGCTTGAATATTCCGAGGAGAGGCGGGAGGGGTTGCATCATGCATGGTTTCATTGGGTATCGGGGGGCTTTCAGTATGTGGAGCTTCATCATGGATTGTTTCATTGAGTATGGGGGGGGGTTCAGTATGCGGAGGTTCATTATCAATATGGTCCACTTCAACATTGATCATTTCATCACCTTGATCCCGGGAATCCTTTGCGGCTTCAAAGGTACGGCGTTTTTTGTTGGTTTTTTTGGTCGCATGTATATTTGGTCTTTTTCCTAATCCCTTGCCTGGAAATCCAATTACGACTGGAGATCCTTCAGGTAGAGATTCTCCCACCTCCACACCTGCCCATATATTGTAAGCAGGTATTTTTATCAATTTTGTTTTGAATTAGTAATGGACTTACGGTTCAAATCCATTTTGAGGAGGCTCATGGCTTCAGCAATCTTTTGACGCACATAATCAGGAATTTTACTATCATTTTGAATTTTTTCGAGCCTTGGGCTTGTTTGAGCAATGTTGGAGACAAATGGTTCCTTGGATATAATTTCCACCTCCCCACTGAAAATTACATCATCTTGCCCATCATCTTCTGTCGGTGCACAAGGTTCAACAGTCTTTGCCTTCTCATAAGTTTTAAAATTTGGTTTCTGAGAGCTTGGAGGTTGACCTGAAATAAAGGCTATGACACAATATCAGGTTTTGAGAGATTAGAAATACTCAAGATGGATGTATACTCACATTCTGGAAGAACTGGTGGATCTTGATTATCTTCATGTGACTGGCTCTCTGCTTCAATGCCTAATTGACGACTACTGGCCATATCAGATATTTCACTTCCACTCTCTGGGGCTGAAGTTGGTCGTTCATTAAATTCCGTTGCATTTACCGGGGTTTGGGCCATCGCGGAGGTAGTTTAGTAAGCAAATAGATGGTGACGAGTTGATTGATAACTTGTTTGAAAATTTTGAATAAAAAGATCCAAATTGAAGAAAATAGGTGGAAGTAAAATAATCACATTTGCAAAATGCAATTTTTCGGGAAATTGAAGCAGGCAATGTTTTGAAAATTATTTCATATCATGCAAATGAAATCACTTCCCTGTGAGACATTGAATAAAGTTGACTAGTGAGAAACCTACTAAAGTCAACTTTTGAACTATTCAACACTCATGAGGTAAGGACTAAGCAAAGTGTTCCATTTGAATGATATGAAATAAAATGGTATTCTCGGGGAAACAGGAGACACAATTCTTGTCTTAAATAGTCCACTTATTAGGTTTTAATTTGTGAGTCTCATGATTTAAACCCTAACCACAACATTGTGAATATACTGACCAATTTACCCTGAGGTCCTGTTGGCAGAGAAGGCCACTCAGCATATTTCGGCGATGGCGTCCATTGTGTACGCCAACAAGCCACCGTACACTGTGGATGTAATACGGAAACGTGAGGATGGTAAGCGGCGTCGGAGGCATGTCGGGAGGGTACTTACTAGGCGAGCGTAAGGATCGTAAGCAGTGTCGGAGGCATGTCGGGAGGGTACTTAATAGGCGAGCATAAGGATCGTAAGCAGTGTTGAGAGCATGTCGGGAGGGCACTTCATGAGCGTAAGGATGGTGAGCAGTGTCGGGAGCATGGTGGGAGGGCACTCCGTGAGCAGTGTCGGGAGCATGTCGGGAGGGCACTGCGCGAGCGTAAGGATTGTAAGCTGTGTCGGGAGCATGTCGGGAGGGCACTTCATGAGCGTAAGGATGGTGAGAAGTGTTGGGAGCATGGCGGGAGGGCACTCCGTGAGCGTAAGGATCGTAAGCAGTGTGTCACAACCAAGAGTTTTGGCCCTCCTCCTTGATGGCTGCGGCAATCCAACCTGGAGCCCAGATGGGGCCAATTGGTCACATCATGTCCTTTATGGCCAATTGTCCCCCTTGGGTGTTTTATGGTTTTTACGCCATAGCCCCTCTCAACCATCATTTATGGCCTCAGGCCATATCCTGCCATCATTGGCCTTCTTGGCCAATTTCCACCTCACCAACCCCCAGGCCTTCATCTTTTATTTTGGGCCTGGGGGGTCCTTTTATCTTCCAGGGGGTTCTGGACCCCCTAGCCATCATCATTGGCCCCTGGCCAACCCCTTTCATTATGGGGGTTTTGGCCTAAATGGCCTTTTTGGGCCATTTAGGCCCCCTACGGCTTCTACGGTCCGTACGGACTGTGAGCCGCAGTCCGTGGTCCGTAGGCAAATTAGGCCCCTTTTGGCCTAATCCAATGAGGCCAAAAGGGGCCAAAGGGGCCAGCCACCTAGGCCCCAAACCACAATTGGGCCCACCTGAGCCAATTTTGGCCATGACTTCCTTGGACCCAAAAATGACCAAATCCCTCTTGGACACCTTTTTGGCCATAAATCCCGTAGGACCCAATTTTGGCCATGGACCACCATGGCCTCTGGCAACCACCAGAGGCCACCAGATCAGCTCAGCAAAGCCTTCCCCTCAACTTAAGGGGAATTCCTTCCTTTCCTTCATGCACTCCGTACCCAAGATTGCAGGTGTGGTGCATATATGGTATTATATACCATTATGCACCATTTTTGCTCAGCAATCCAATGGTGACGTTTTCAGGACCCAATTCCACCTTTCCATTTCAAGGTCCATAATTCCAACGCCCATTTCGAAGGAGGAATTTTCAGCTCATCAGTCTGGCAATCCATGGCGGCAATTCAGAAGATCATTCAAGGATCCCAACCACCTGTATCTGCAGGAGTTGGGTTGGTACAGTTCATTCAGGATTATTCTAAGGTCAACTTTCAAGAGGTATTACATCATTTAAATGAGTTGTCAAGAAATCAAGTATTCAATACTCCTTGGACAACCCAATTCATCCGTACAGGCCTTATTCAATCAACCTGTATGGCCCTGGCCCAATTGGGCAATTTCTTATTCCACTGTGTGAATTCCATCACACAGTTCAAATTTCAAGATGGCCAGAACTGTATTTCCCGATTCGGACAATACAGTCATTGATCCACCTTCCAGGATCAATCTTTCAGCTTTTCACATATACCGGCCACCTTTCATCACCTGGGGACTTTTTCCCCAGTTAATTCATATATTGGATTTATTTTTATCCTTATTTTCTTTTACATTATTAAAGTTAATACTGATAATCTTAAGTCAGTCATTAGCACCTTCTTCTTTTTCTTTCTTCGCCTGTCAGTGGATATTGGTGGTCATATCCTTTACTAATTCCATTGTTCTTTCTGGCAGGTTGAAACAGTGAATTGAGGATTCACTTGGTTGGCTTCTTGGCTTTTGGCCTCTGGCTTCATTCTTCTTACCCTTTGTTATCTTTGGAATATTTGTCCTTTCTCTATTTCCTGCTTAAGAAATATATTCCATAGTATTTCTTATCATCTTTTGGAGCCCTCCAAGTGAGTTCTTGACTCCTGAGTGCCAGGCCCTCTTGCTTCCATAAGAGCCCCTGTGACACAGTGTTGGGAGGGCACTGCGCGAGCATAAGGATCGTAAGCAGTGTCGGGAGCATGTCAGGAGGGCACTGCGCGAGCGTAAGGATTGTAACCAGTGTCGGGAGCATGTCGGGAGGTGTCACAAGGGCTCTTGGACAGAAATACAAGAGTGGCCTGGCACTCAGCAATCAGGGAACTCACTTGGAAGACTCCAAAAGGATAAAGAATAAAAATAATAAGAATGAATTCCTCTAAAAGATATGCAGGTACAAGATGAGATGCAAAAGAGGAAAGGGAAGCCAAATGGCCAAAGAGCCAACCAAGTAAGTCCTTAATCACTGTTTCAACCTGCCAAAAATGAATAATGGAATTAGTAAGGATATGACCACCAAATATCCATTGACAGGCGAAGAAAGAGAAAAGAGAAAGGTGCTAAATGACTGACTTAATAATATCAGTATTTGCTTAACTAAAATGAAAAGAAAATAGAGATAAAATAAAATCAAAATATATTAATTAACTGGGGAAAACCCCCCAGGGTGGAAAGGGTAGCCGGTATATGTGAAAAGTTGGGAGCTTGAGTTCTTCAGGCTGAAAACTGATCTGTATTGATCCTTGAGGCTGTATTGATTCTTTTGGGAATTGATACAGCTGGCTAATATTGAAATTGAATTGGGTTGAATGAATTTCCCATGATTGAAAATGAAATACAGGTCTTGATGGATCCAGACTGTATTGAAATGAATATGGTTGCCAAGATGGATTGAGTGGAGCTTTGACACTTGACAACTTCTTTTTGGCACTGCCTCTTGAATACACTTGAGAATGAATTGGAAGTATTCCTTTGGAAGGAATACTTGGAGTGAGAATAACCAATGACTGCTTGATGGCGTCATTGGTCTTTGACGCTGAAACACTTGCTCTTGAGCCTTGATGATTCCTCTGAATGATTGGGTGCCTTGATGACGTGATGAGATGTTGGAATGTTGAAATGAACATTTGATATTGCCACCATTGAATTGCTGTTGAAAAATGATGCACAATGATATATAACATCATTTATGGCATATTGGTTGATTGGCAAGAAGATTACGTCCAAAGGTCTTGAGATGGAAAGGCAGAGGGAAAAGGATGGATGTAATGGCTTCAGAGCTTGGAATGGTGTTTCTGGGCCTTTTGGGTTCTGAGCCAAAAACTGGTCCAAAGGGCGGGAAAGTGTCTTTTGGACACTTTGCGTCAAAGTGCGCAAAAATGCGCAAAATGCCCAAAAATGCGCAAAATGCGCAAAAGTGCGCAAAAAGTGCGCAAATGCGCAAAAGTGCGCAAAATGCGCAAATGCGCAAAAATGCGCAAAATGCGCATTATGAGCCCAAATGGCCAAAAACAGCCATTTGGGCCATTTCCCCTGGTTTTGAGGGAAATGACCAGAAATACCCATTTGGACATAAATTGCCGCTATGGTTTCTGGATTGAGGTGAAGGGCCATGAAGGCTCCAAAACACTAATGGCCATAAAAGGTCCATAAGATGATGACGTGGCCATGTTGGCCACTGGTGATGGATATGGCCAATTGGCCATAAGAGAACTATGGCTTGATATGCCATATGGGGATCCAAGGAGGTGAATTGCCATGGTTGTGACAGTACCCCCACCTTGGAATGGTGAGCTCCTGAGCACCAATACAAGGTGAAGCCTGTTGAGGCTATTGAAAAGATTTTGAGAGAGTGATTCAAGAGGATTGATTAAGATAAAAATTTGAAGACTGATATTAAAAATTTGACATTTGACGCGGGACTTGCTTGATCTTCTTTTGAGATTGGCTTCATGATTTGAATTGAATTTTAAAATGAATGAAAATTTTTGACGTGATAATTGACGTGATAAAAGAAAATTTAAAATGAAAATAAAATAATAATAAAGAATGAAAATGAAATGAAGAAAAGAAAAGGAAAAAGAAAAAGAGAAATGAATTGAATCTTGAGGAGGTTCCAATCTTCATCACGGAGGTTGATAACTGATTTTGAAATTGGCCAAGGACCTGGAAAGATAAATTTGATGCCAGGTGCTCACAAAGTGGCCAAGGTGATGTTTTGACAAGATTGTAGGCCCCTCAGGGAAGTGCACACCAGGAGAAGAACTTACTTTTGGTAATTACCACTCCCGCCAGTGCCATAAAAATAAAACAAAAATGTTGAAGGAATGAATTTGAATTTGGAATCTTGGAAATGAATTGGAAAGTGAATGGCCCATTGTCCCAAGTGAAAATGGCCATAAGATTGGAAATGAAGTTGAAAGCCCTGCCAGGGATCTGTGTCCAAAATTGCAAAGTGCTCACAGAGTGGCCAAGGTGATGCTTACCACAAAACAGAGTAGAATACCCCTAAAGGTGCATACCAGGAGTGGGACTTACTTTTAGTAATTCCTCTCCCCACCAAGCACCATAATGAATCAAGCTTTTGAAGAATTCGGCCCAGGCTTGTCAGGATATAATGAATGAAAATCTTTGACAAGTTCAGGACAATTCTTGAGGTTTTCGGTTGGTTCCCAAGTGGATCTTTCTGGGTCTTGACTGAAACCTTTCCATTCCACCAGATACCATAATTTTCCTCTCTTGAGCTTTGAGTCCAGTATTTGAGAGACTTCCCATTCCGCTTCTTCTTCAATGGTGATTGGAGGAGGAGGCTCTTGATGCCTATTTGGGATTGTTGACGTCTTGACTGGTTCCAAAAGGGAAATATGGAAAACTGGGTGGATGGATTTCCATTGAGATGGAAGCTTGAGATGGTAGGCATGAGGGCTGACTTTCTTCAAGATTGGAAAAGGACCCAGCCATCTTTCAGACAGCTTTTTGGTGGGTCTGGTTGATTTGATGTTCTTGGAAGAGAGCCATACCATGTCACCGGGATTGAAAACAGGTGGACTTGCTCTACTTTTATCTGCATACCTCTTAAACCTGTTTATGGCAACTTCAAGTTCTCTCTTGACATCTTGCTGTACTGACTGGATTTTTGTTGATAACTTTCCAGCAGGAGTATCTTGAGTGATGTGAACTGAGTCAAATTGAGGATCTCTTCCATAAACAGTGAAAAACGGTGATTGTTTTGTTGAAGAGTGGTCAGAGTTATTGTAGGCAAATTCAGCCAGAGGGAGCCAGGTGTTCCAATCATCTTGATGATAACTGACATACATCCGAAGGTACTGTTCTAGTATCTGATTTACCCTCTCTGTCTGTCCATCAGTTTCTGGATGATAAGCAGTTGACAAGTCTCTTGAAATCTTGAGCTGCTGACAAAGGTTGGTCCAAAAGGAAGAAACAAAAAGAGAACCTCGATCACTAACAATGCTTGAAGGAAGGCCATGCTTTGAGAAAATATTCTTGATGAATAAATGGGCCAAATCTAATGAAGTGATTGAAGCTATTGTTGGAATAAAAACCGCCATTTTTGAGAATCTGTCCACTATGACTAAAATTGAGTCAAAGGAATTGGACAGTGGCAATTGAGTGATGAAATCCATTGAAAGACAGATCCAAGGACCACTTGGAATTGGAAGAGGCTTGAGAAGTCCAAACTTCTTGTGATGAATATTTTTGTTTCTTGAACACTGTTGACAGGATGAGACATAATCCTTGATAAATTGAGTCATGCCGGACCAGTGGAAATCCCGCTTGACAAGTTTGAGAGTCTTCTCTTGGCCAGGGTGTCCAGCTAGAGGAGAGTCATGCCGATTTTGAAGTATATTGAGTTGAATTGTGGGGTCATTTGGGACCACCACCCGATCTTTGAAAAGGAGAAGTTTGGAAGAGGAATCAAGAGAATAATCTTGGACAGATTTACCTTTACCCAAATCTTCAAGGACACTTCTATATTGAGAATCTTGCCACACTGCCTTCTGAATTGAATCAATCAAATTTGAAAATGAATCCACCTTGACTGCAAAAAACTTTGAGGCTTGAATTTCATCTTGCTTGATTATCTTCTGATAGTTCATTAAATTCTTGCTGATGAAATCCTCCCCCCTCTCCGGGTAAACGTCGTCCCGACGTGACAAGGCATCTGGAAGGGTGGCCAAGCGGCCAGGGCGGTAAGTGATTGAGAAATGAAATTCAGATAAAAATTCAGCCCAGTGGGCTTGACGGCGAGTGAGAATCTTGGAAGACATGAAATATTGAAGAGATGAATGATCGGTGAGAACTTCAAAAGGGGAAGAAATGGAAAGAAGGAAAGCTCTCCAGCGCTTGAGAGCCCAGACTATGCCAAGGAGTTCCTTGTCATGAATCTCATAATTGAGCTCAGCTGGGAGAAGCTTGCGGCTATCAAATGAAATGGGATGTTTTCCTGAGTCAGAGACCTGACTCAGTACAGCACCCAAGGCATAATCTGATGCATCGGTCTCTACAATGGTGGGTAGAGAAGGATTGAAATGAGAAAGGATTGGAGCAGTGGTGAATGCCTCTTTGAGTTGATGAAACTGTCTAAGAGCTTCCTCATTGAGGGGAAAACGGGAATATTTCTTGAGGAAACTTGTGAGTGAACTAATTTTCTTTGAATAATTCTTGATGAAACGGCGGTAAAAATTGGCAAAGCCAAGGAATGATTGAAGAGCCTTGAGGTTTCTTGGAGGTGGCCAATTGAGAATTTGCTGGACTTTTGCTTGGTCCATCTTGAGGCCTTCAGAAGAAACTACATAACCAAGATATTCCACACTAGAAACATGAAATAGGCATTTGGACGCCTTAGCAAAGAGGTTATTGGCTCTGAGTCTGGAAAGAACAGTGGACACATGAGTGACATGTACTTCCTCAGATTTGGAAAAGACCATAATGTCATCCAAATAAACCACAACATAAACATCAAGAAGATCATAAAAAATATCATTGACGAGATTTTGAAAAGAAGCAGGAGCATTGGTAAGCCCAAATGGCATAACCAAGTACTCATAACTACCATATTTGGTTCTAAAACAAGTCAAATGTTCATCACCTTCCTTGATTCTGAGCAGGTTATATGCACCACGCAAATCAATCTTGGAGAAGATAGAAGAACCATTGAAAACAGTGAGGAGCTGATTCATGGGAGGAACAGGATACTTGTTCTTCCTAGTAACAGCATTAAGTTTGCGGTAATCAACACACAAACGGAGGCCACCATCTTTCTTTTTGACAAAAAGAACAGGTGCTCCTGTAGAAGAGGAGCTTGGCCGGATGAAACCTTTCTCTACATTCTCTGAAATGTAGGCCCTGAGTGTATCTGACTCTTGGTTTGATAAAGAGTAGATCACCCCAACTGGAGGTAGAGACCCCTCCAGCTCGATATGATGATCACAGGCGTGGTGAGGAGGAAGTTTCTCTGCTTTCACCTTGGAAAATACATCCAAGTATTGGTGATAAACAGAAGGAACAACCTTCATCACGGTTTCTATTTCTTCTGGCTCTTCCTCTTCATCCCACAACTCCTCCAGGGAGTCATGATAAGATGAAGGAGGAAGGTCCATATTCCCAAAGAAGAGATGAAGTGAAGATACAGAATTATCTTCTCCAACATCTTGAATCTCTTTGAAGACTTCATCTCTAGATGATAGTAATGACTGATGGGAATTAAGGGAAGGAATATGGACAGAAGACGGAAATGATGGTGTTCTAGAATCACCAACCAGAGCTGCACATGATTTGGCAGAAGAAAAGTCATTACTAAAAGAAACAGAAGGATCATGATAGTCCTTATGATCAGAATTAAAGGTGATCAATCCTTGCCTCCAATCAATAAACGGATTAAAATGATTAAGAAAGTCAAAGCCCAATATGAGGTCTTCTCCCTTGGGAGTATCAATGACTAAAAAGTCCCATTCAAAGCTTGGGAAGGAAGGGAGCTCAACCATATATTTAGTATGGTGAGTCACAAATAAAGAAGGAGACTCAGAGGAGTCAAGAATAATAAGAGGAATCTTCTCCGGGAGTTCTGACATGGTCAAAGAATACTTGTGAACGAACTGCTTTGCAATAAATGAGTTGGTAGCACCAGAATCAATGAGAATACTGTAAAACATATCAGAGAGAGAAGAAAAAACAAAAAATTTAAGAGAATTTTCGACACCAGTATTCAGAATGCACAATTGTGCTCTGGATGGAAAACTGTGAAGACCATTGAACACAACATGATCTTCACTCAGGCTTTTCCCTGGCTGGGAAATTTGCCTGACGGTTGGGTAAGCTTGTTTTGAGGCCTTTTGAAACAGGACTCAAGACTATGCTTCCCACCACAATAGGTACAAAGACCCTCCTTGATTCTTCTTTCTTTTTCAGAATTCATGAGTTTGAAATCTTTATTCAACAAAGAAGAATGGGGCTTGTCCCTCTTCTGAAAATTCTTCTTCTTCTTTTGACTTGAGCTTGAAGAATTTTGAGGATGAGAAGAACTTGACTTTGAGGCTTCTGGCTTCTTCTCTTGATGATGACTCTTTTCATTTTGCCTCTCATGGTACCTGGTATCAAGTTCCAGGGTAACGTCCATTAAGTCTTGAAGAGAGTCAATTCTTGAAGGATGGGAGGCCAATTGATCCAAAATCCTGGATGGCAATCCCTTCCTGAAATGATGGATGAGAGCTCTTTCACCCCAATCCCCGATCCTTGAGACTAAGCTTCTGAAATCAGCAATGTATAAAGATACATGCCCACCTTCTTTCATTCTTAAAGAATCCAACTCAGCTTCTGCTTTTCTGACTTCATTCGGGTCACCAAATAGACTGAAGAGTTGAGATTCAAATAACGGCCAAGAATTGAGAAGGTATTTTGAATCTTGATTGGTGAGATTGGAAAGATAAGGCTCAATCCATTTTGCAGCCCTGCCAATGAGAAATGAAGTGGCATAAAGGACCTTCTTTCGGTCTTGAGCGAAGTTTGCCGGATCATTATGAAAAATCAATTGACAAGACTGAATGAAACTTCTAACTTTGAAGGGCTGAGTCCCATCAAAGCATTCCGGTGCCTTCATAGATGGAGTCTTGAAGGCTGGTGGTCTTGATGCTTCAGAAGATGAAGCTGCTTGAAGATTGGCCATAATCTGAGTCATTTGCTGCATGATGGCCAATAAAGATGGTTCAGACTGATGAGAGACAGGCTGATTAGACTGGGCTAGAGTTGGCCCTCCAGTACCTTGGGATGCCTCCACCGGAGCAGGGACACCTTCAGTACCATCAGACTCTTCCTCTTCCACAGAATTCTCCTCCTCCTCTTCACCATCTTCACCTGGACCTTTGAAAATAGTCCTTGAAGTTCCTGGAAGTCCGCCAACTACTCCTGAGAATGAACATGATCTTCTTGGCGCTCTTCCTTCCTTCCTGGATGGTGCTCCTCCTTCCATGCGGGGTCCTCTATCTAATTGGGCCCTCAGTTGAGGAACTGCTGGGGTGCCATCTAGAGGAGCTCTTGGAGTTGGAGTGAGAACAGCTTGAGCTCTGGCCTGAGATCTTGTCTGTCTTGCCGGAGGTGAGTGTTGAACAGGCATGATATCAGGAATGGAATGAAACAATGAATTAAAAATCAAAATTTTCTTGAATTGAAAAGAGTCAACAATCAAATCTTGAGGAAAAAATCAATGAATAAAAATGAAAATCTTCAAGTACGTCAATAAATCAAAATCAAATGAAGTCTTGAAGTCAAAATCAAATCAATCAACTCAATCAAAATAAAAAATCTTGCAGAATCAATCAATCAAATGAAAATCTTGAAGAAAAATCAATTTATGTCAAAATTCTTGATGTGAAAAATCAGCAAAATCAATGAAATCTTCAGGTCAATCAATTTTCTTGAGGTCAAAATCAAATATGTCAAATCAATCAATCAATCAAAATCAAGTGAATTATTCTTTAAAAATCAAAATTCTTGAAGAAAAAATCAATTATGAATCTTGATGTGAATAACGTGTCTGAATATCTTGATGAAAAATTTGAAAATCAAAGAAAATCAAGATGACGCCTGAATTATGAATGAGAATGAAAATTTGATGATTTGAAAAGATTTAAAAAAGAATAACAAAAATAAAAAATGGGTCAGCTTTCAATTTTCAAAATGAAGAATGAATGAAAGAAAATTGAGAGGTGACGATGAATCATTAAGTTCATAAGCATAAAAGAATCATAATTTCGATGAAATGAGTGAATGACATTATAAAGAAAGAATGAACAGAATGAAAAAGAAATTATGAGTTAATTGATATAATGTCACAGGGGCTCTTGGACAGAAATACAAGAGTGGCCTGGCACTCAGCAATCAGGGAACTCACTTGGAAGACTCCAAAAGGATAAAGAATAAAAATAATAAGAATGAATTCCTCTAAAAGATATGCAGGTACAAGATGAGATGCAAAAGAGGAAAGGGAAGCCAAATGGCCAAAGAGCCAACCAAGTAAGTCCTTAATCACTGTTTCAACCTGCCAAAAATGAATAATGGAATTAGTAAGGATATGACCACCAAATATCCATTGACAGGCGAAGAAAGAGAAAAGAGAAAGGTGATAAATGACTGACTTAATAATATCAGTATTTGCTTAACTAAAATGAAAAGAAAATAGAGATAAAATAAAATCAAAATATATTAATTAACTGGGGAAAACCCCCCAGGGTGGAAAGGGTAGCCGGTATATGTGAAAAGTTGGGAGCTTGAGTTCTTCAGGCTGAAAACTGATCTGTATTGATCCTTGAGGCTGTATTGATTCTTTTGGGAATTGATACAGCTGGCTAATATTGAAATTGAATTGGGTTGAATGAATTTCCCATGATTGAAAATGAAATACAGGTCTTGATGGATCCAGACTGTATTGAAATGAATATGGTTTCCAAGATGGATTGAGTGGAGCTTTGACACTTGACAACTTCTTTTTGGCACTGCCTCTTGAATACACTTGAGAATGAATTGGAAGTATTCCTTTGGAAGGAATACTTGGAGTGAGAATAACCAATGACTGCTTGATGGCGTCATTGGTCTTTGACGCTGAAACACTTGCTCTTGAGCCTTGATGATTCCTCTGAATGATTGGGTGCCTTGATGACGTGATGAGATGTTGGAATGTTGAAATGAACATTTGATATTGCCACCATTGAATTGCTGTTGAAAAATGATGCACAATGATATATAACATCATTTATGGCATATTGGTTGATTGGCAAGAAGATTACGTCCAAAGGTCTTGAGATGGAAAGGCAGAGGGAAAAGGATGGATGTAATGGCTTCAGAGCTTGGAATGGTGTTTCTGGGCCTTTTGGGGTTTTTGGCCACTTTTGGGTTCTGAGCCAAAAACTGGTCCAAAGGGCGGGAAAGTGTCTTTTGGACACTTTGCGTCAAAGTGCGCAAAATGCGCAAAAGTGCGCAAATGCGCAAAGTGCGCAAAAATGCGCAAAAGTGCACAAAATGCGCAAAAAGTGCACAAAATGCGCAAATGCGCATTATGAGCCCAAATGGCCAAAAACAGCCATTTGGGCCATTTCCCCTGGTTTTGAGGGAAATGACCAGAAATACCCATTTGGGCATAAATTGCCGCTATGGTTTCTGGATTGAGGTGAAGGGCCATGAAGGCTCCAAAACACTAATGGCCATAAAAGGTCCATAAGATGATGACGTGGCCATGTTGGCCACTGGTGATGGATATGGCCAATTGGCCATAAGAGAACTATGGCTTGATATGCCATATGGGGATCCAAGGAGGTGAATTGCCATGGTTGTGACAGGAGGGCACTACACAAGCGTAAGGATGGTAAGGGTGGGGGTGTGAAAGTGTAAGGAGTGGTGAGGACGGAGATGGGGGGGCAGGCAGTGTCAGAGTCTCATCTGGAGGGTGGTGTGGGCGCGTAAGCATGCTAAGCGTCGGGGAGGTGGAAGCTATTAGGTGAAATTACCCAAACGTTGCGAATAGTGTTGAAACGGGTTTGGGCTTTGAGTGACATTCTCATGTGACACATGTGACGATTGACGTTGTCTTGACGCTGACATGACGTGACCCACTAAATCCAGTGACTATAAAGTGACACTAACGAGACTGAAGCAAGATTTTATACTGACCGCGGTGCAACGTGAAGTCAATCGCCGACGATCGACGCAAGATTCGCCCTGGTGCATCATGCCAAGTTATAATAACAGGTGTAGTGACCTCTACCTGTTCATTATGTCCCACTTTTCTTAATACTCCAACGTCCATTAATTCTTTAATATGTACCTCCAAGGCTTCTCTAGCCCTTGGACTAGCTGGGTAAGCAGGTCTCCTCAGTAAAGGTGGGTAAGGTTTTTCCACATTAAGAATTATATTCACCTCATGCCCAATTATGGCACCTAGTGGCTCTTTGTCAGTTGCCAAGGCATTTTTATACTTAAATAAGAGGTCAATCAATTTTTCTTTCATTTTTTCTGTTAATTCTTGATTTAATTCTGCCTCTTTGAGTTGTTCAGATATAAAAAGTTCCTTTTCTGGACTTTTCTCTTCATTCTTAATAACTGTGATTTGGCTTTTGTTATTTAAGAAACCAAGCTTTTGTCTTTTGTTGTCTCCTATGGTGAAATATCTATCTTTTTGGTTAGAGATATCTATACCATAAATTGAAAAGTAGTCATTTCCAAGTATGAAGTGATTACTAGTATGCTTGTCCATTAATACAAACTCTAGTTTAATTCTGACACATTGTGGGGGGTGGGGAAAAATGAGTGTTAAGTCAATTATTTCAAGGGCCTTCATACTCTCACTTGCACTAATAAATTTGACACCTTGTATTGGCATAAGTTTTTCTTGCCAATCTGGAGCAATGGTCTTTAAATAACTTTTAACAACACAGGTACTGTCAGCCTGTGACTCAAAACAGAGCACTAGCATGACATCCAACATACCATAAATAATGGTATGAAAAGTATTGAACAAACATAGTCAGTACAGGTAATAAATAAGAGAAAACAATCCTCTTAAATTAAACACCAACCTTATCCAAACAGAATAAGGAAACCTAGAGGAGAATAAACAGGTCAAAACCCTTATTTTCACCTCTCATCTAACTTATGCATATTTAAGTTATTATATACCAAAATGGTATTTTTCTTAAAGCTCACATAGAGAGCTACACAATGATATCATCCATGTTGTTGTAACACCACTACAACTGGAGATACCATATGACCTTTATTTCAAAGCCAAGACCCCCCTGAAAGTCAAAGAGGGCTTGTACAAAACTGTACAAAAGTATAACCAAATTAAAGATATAAACAAGAGCTTTAATTTGAGATAAATTAGACCTCTGTATCTCTTAAATTGACTGAGGGATCTTGGTTCAAAGGTTTAACAACCAGAAATACAGATATTCTGAAAACAAGAAAGTAAACAAACCCCTGTATCTTTGGCATACACTCATACAACTGTACAGTGTAATATACCAAACTGTAGAGCTAATCAAGCCCTACAAAACTGTGTCATCAGAATACAGATATCTTCCAAATTGAAGAAGATATCTGGCATGGAAGTTTTTGAAGCCTCATACTGATGTACAAAAATACATCCAAAAACTTAAAACCCTTATAACTTTTGCTATTTGAAAGAAGGGTAAACATGAAGCATACCAAATTGAAGAGCTCATTAAACCCTTCAATTCTGTGCTCTTGGTTTCTTGATATCTCAAAAACTGACTAAGATATCTTGGTTGGAAGTATTTTGACCAATACTGGCCTGTACCAAACCTGTACCAACCAGTACTGTCTTGATACTCAAAATAATGGTTGTTCAAAGCTTAAACCCGCCCAGAATGACCAGTATTGATCATACAGACACAAGAACAACGTCATCCAAGTGCTGACGTGGCAGGTGAAAAGTTTTTTCACCCTGTATTGATCCAGAATGATCATTTGTGGTTCCAAAACCACAATTCTGCCTCTACTGACGTCAGAATTGAGGATCCAGAACCACAGACTAAACATTAGAGTGAAAATTTTCACTCCTCTGACGTGTGAAGAGTTAATAACTCTTGAAAGTCCTGAAAGATATAAAAAGAAGGGTTTTTTCCTTCAAAAACACATCATCTTATCTTACTTTACCTATATTCTTACGTGACAAGACTGTTATCCATCAGTAGTGTCCTTAGAATTATTAAAGATATAATTAGAATATAATTATTGTAGTGTTTCTTTACAGTCAAAGATATTAGAGCATTGCAACCCAGGTCCTCAATAGACTCATCACCACTGTTACCACGTAGCAGTAGGACCTGAAGATTTAATTTATTAGTTGTTTTTGACGTGTCACAGTCATAATACTAGCTTGTATTTACATTTTATAGCTACTATATAGACTCACCCTGACAGGTACAATATGCTCCTGTATCCAAGCTCACTTTTCCTTCTTGATTATCAACTATAACAATACTTATACTTGATTTTCCAGCTGTATATCCCATTTCTTTTGCAGGTTTGGTTCTGTACATTTTGGAATCTTCTATATTTGTCAGGTTTGTGTCAGATGTTCCAACTTGTGGGAAGTTTGAGTTAAGATCTAGTACTTCATAAATCATATCAATATTATTAATTTGTGCATTAATTATATTAATTTCATCAATTTCAGAACTTTCTGAATCTTCTGTGTCTTTTTGAGAGTCAGATTCCTCCTCTTTGTCATTGTGGTTTTCTGTTTCCACAATTTCATTAATCTTTTCCTTTTTGAGGCATTTATTGGCTAAGTGTCTAATACCTCCACATTTAGGGCCTTTTCTTTTCTCATTATTGTTGGCTCTATTGGGCTTGAAAGCTTCTTTTGATCTATCCTTTTTGATAAATGGCTTATTTGGACTTTTAATGTCCAATTTATTCCAAGTCCTGCCAATTTTTTCTCTTGTCACTTTGTCCTCTAGTGAATTGATATACTCTTCTGTGGAGCATGGTTCTATACACCTGCTTCTTAGGGAATTTTCTAGCTCTCCTCCACATATCTTAAGTATTTTCATGTGCACCATCTTTTTTGACATTTCTGGGTACAGTTCATTGAGTCTTTCAACTTGTTTTAAGAACCAAGTTAAAGGTTTGTCTTTGTCTGGGTCAAAGAAAGAATTTTCAAATGCATCCTCTATCTTGTACCTCCAGGCATCATTAGCCCACTTGGTGATTATTTCTTGTTTCCACCAAGACCAGGTATTTTTGCCATTTGTTTGTATTATGCCATAATACCATCTTTTTGCAGATTTTTCAAACAATGAATGTAATCTTGCAGTGATTAATCTATCTGGTATGGCATAATCTTCTTGTAGCATGTCAATTGACTTGATAAATGACATGTGGTCATATTCACGTTCTCCTGTGAATGTTGGCCATTATTTTAATTGAGGTGCTTCCTTCATTAAGACTTGGTTATTGTCATGGTGACTTAAGTTTGTTATGAATGGATTTGTTAATTCCTCTTTTGGCTTAACAGGGATTCTTATGTGAGAAAATGGGCTTGATAACTTTGGAATATTTGAGTTAGCCTCATTAATTTTATCCATTTTTTCAGTGATAAGCCTTATTTCACTTTGAATGTCATCTTTCAGATGAATTCTTGCTTCATCACCTTTTCCCACATGGTCCAAAAGTAATTTTTGGTGTGATGAAGTCTTTTCTTCAAATATTTCTACAGAAATACTTAGTTTGTTGAATTTTTCTGTAAGATTGTCAATACTCACGTCATAATTGATTGTCAAAGTCTTATGTTTGATATCTTTTATGTATTTATACAATTCTTGTTGTCCTTGTATTAATTTTTGAGTGTTATAAATTAAGATCTTTGGTTTATTATTTTCAACAATGAGCTTAAAGTTGTCAATTCCTTTTTTATTTTGTACAACAATTTTTGTTAAAGAAGATGAGTTATTGTTTATTTCTTGTAATGATAATAAACTGTTTTTAATTTCTTTTAGAGGTAATATACTATTTGTAATTTCAGTTAAAGTATTTACAACATCTTTGGACAAGGTTATTTCTTTGGGAAATGAGGTTGTCTCATTCCTTGTTCTTCCTTGTCCTTGAATTCCATGAAGGTTCTGGCCATGTTGAATACATTTTCCATGGAATCCTTTTGAATTTTTGGAATCCTGTAGCTTGGGGAATATGGTTTTCTCCAATTCTTTTTCTTGTTCTTCTTCCCTTCTTGAGGGAGTGGGTTGGCTTGGGGCTTGCTGGTAGAAGCTACTGGGTCTTCCTTGGTTGCCTCCTTCTTTTTGGAATAGTACTCCTTGATCTTTTTGATTTGAGGTTTGGATGATAGTGGATTCCATCCATTGGAGTATCTCACTATTTCCTCCTCTTTGAGGAAATTCTTTAGGATGTGCCAGGAGTTTATCACTCCTTGGTGTATTTGAGGCAACATTTTTGTAAGGTTTGTCTATGAAACTCTTGATAATAGTAGCAAAAGCAAGAGTACTATGACTGTCCTCAGTAGAAATATATAATATAACAAAATATTATAACCACAAATTTAAATATAATTATTAAAAATAATTATATAAAAAAAATAAATTAAATTATTATTATAAAAATATAATAATAAAATAATAATAATTATTATAATAAATTATAATTATTCTATTATTGTTATAGTCACTGACAGTTATAACAATAAGAAGTGTAAAGCTCTTAATGAGACAATTACATGTCGAAATATGAATATTAACCACCTATAAATAATATAAATATTATTTATAAAAGAATTATAACACACACTGTGCAGAAACAATTCTTATAGAATAAAAACTCTATATAAAAAAACTAATACTAGATAAAAAAATATAGAACTTTAGAGAAAACTTACTTATGATATTTATTTAATACAACAATTCAAACAGCAAGAGTTATCATATTAGATAATAATTAAAAGTTAAGAACACGCCAAAAATCAATATTTTTAAAGATAAAACAACCTTTTATAATAAAATTCAAGATTAAAGAGTTTTTAAGAGGAATTTGTGGATTTTAAAAGATATTTAAGATGATAATTTTATAATATAAAATATATTATTGATGATTACAACAATAATATGAATTCTATGATTTCAATTCTTTGATTTACAATTAATAAAGAATAAAATAACTTAAGAATTACTTTAATAATAAGATTTTAGAAATAATAAAACTTCACCTGTTTAAATTTCTGATATGATTGGATTGGTAATGAATGATGGACAAAAACAGTGATGAAAAGACTCTTTTTATGTCTTCCGAGAAGCTCTCATGATTCATAATGAATATAGAGGGCGTGCTCAGGTCAAATCTGAAAAACCATTCTTCAAAACAAAGTTCTTAACTTAAGGAAACTTGTTTTTAATTCCAATTTAAAGTTACCAGTGTTATTCTTAACTCCACGTAACTTTAATCCTCATTTAAACTAATTATTTTTATATTTTCAATATAAATAAGCTTATTTATATTAACGTTCATCACATGAACAACTTAAAAATAGAGTTTCAAGCAGAAATCTCTTAAACTCAATTTTTAATTAATTTTTAAAGAAATCATAATTTTCTTTGAGCTTAATTAAAAGAGTAAATTTCCAGGCTAATTACCCAGGAAATTTATTTATAAAAGATATTTGAAATTTGATTGATATGTAGATAATATTAAAACGTAAGCTGTGGGAAAGCTTCAAGCAAATCCATTAAGAATTGGATTTTTAATGAATTTTTGAAGTCATTGCTATTTTTCTACGTAAAATAGCAATACACACCAAACCTTAGCTTTTCATAAGGGTTTGATGCTTGTAACTTTAAAGTTTTAAGCTTATTTAGAGTTTTTAAGCTTGATTAAGCTTTGACAGTTCTCAAAACCTTGATTTCAAGCCTGCATATTGGCATTTGCCCTTTGGCAGCTTAAAATTCCTGTCCAAATTGGGATAAAACCAGTTTAAACCTTAAGTTTGGATCAAAGTCTAATATTAAAGTTTAAATAAGGTTGAAAATCCTCCAATAAAGGTGGACAACCTTAATTGAATCATTGCAGATCCAAAAAGTTGGGTACCCCAGCTCTATTTCGTCTTTTTCCTTTGTCCCACCTTTTTGCATGGATTTTGCCCTTTTATTTATTTAAAGCCATACCATGGCTTTAAACCCTTTTAAATTGAGCTCACGCAGGATTTACATTCTGTATGGCAAATCCTTACCCAATTCGGTAAATATACACCACATCTTAATTTTAACTAAAATTTTGGTAAGTTTGCATTAACCTTATGCAACTTTAAACTTAAGCTTATTCAAGCTTAAATTTAACAATTTCAAAAAAATGTTAAGAAATTTACATTAGTACTGTGAGATTCTTAAATCTTCTAATAACACAAGACATAAGTGGTTTTGGGTATAACACCTTATGGATGTACCCTAGGTCATTTTTGGTGTAGAATCCAAAAATGACATAATATTTAAAACTTTGTTTATCCAAAAAAAAGTTATACTTATTCTTTGTTATTTTTGATTTCAATTTCAACTAAAAAGTCTGTTCAAGACAAAATTAACTGTTTATAAAATCATTTGTGGCCTTATGGGTATGTTATACATACCTCACAGGCTCACATTCCCTGACACCAAAAAAAATTGTACTACAATTTTTCTTTTGTAGTATACCCCCAAGTTATTTGTGGGGGTATAATCGACTGTCCAACCTCTTCACTTATACTCTTAAGTATGTAAAGAACACAATTCAAACTTTTTATTGAGCAATTGGTCTTTTCTCATGTCTGAATCTTCTGAGAAACCTTTGGGAATCGGGTATTTTGCTTTCTACAATGCATTCATCTTCATGTTGTGGATTTTTATACCTGACTAAGTATTCTTTTTCATTTTTTCCCCTAAGTCTTCTTTCTTTCAAGACTTTTAGTACCTTTTTCTCCTCACTTTGATCTAGTGGGGGTACTTCTAAGGGTGTTCCATTTCTTAAAGGAAATAATTCCTTATCACTTGAAGTGTAATGCTTTACTAGACTGACAGGGAAAGTTGGATGTTTGTTTTCCAGCTCTCCTGACAGTTCTACTTGTACTGCATTTGTCCCATGAAGGACTTTAATAATAAATGGTCTTGAAAAGGAATCTTTCAATTTCTTTGGACATTTAATATTATCAAAGTTCAAGGTTGAAACTAGTATTAAGTCCCCTACTTTGAATTCTGGGGTTTTATGACTTTTATCCCATTTCTTCTTAGCATATTCAAAGGCATCATTCATGCTTTGATTTGCATGATGTCTCACTTTATCAAGAAATAGCTTAAAGCTTGAAGCAGTTGGATGAATGTCAACCAGATCTTTCTTTAAAGTATCAATTGGAAGTTTGGGGTTCCATCCTTTTTCCAACATTGCAGGGGTCTTGCCTGTTGAAGCATGGATGGAGCTCTTGTAGGCTAATTCCAATGCTGGTATAAGAGTACACCAATGATGGGTAAAGCCATAAGAATCTTTAAGCTCCAGGCCATAAGCACAAAATCTTCTGATCATGTCCTCAAGGGTTTGAATCATTCTTTCTGCCAACCCATCTGTTTGTAGATGGTATGCTGTTGAGAATGATAATTTTGTACCCAAAAGCTTATGTAAGTTAGTCCATAAGGCTGATGTAAATCTTGGGCCTCTGTCACTAATGATGTTTTTAAAGAGACCAGTATGGGATATTACTCTATTCCAGATCAAAAGAGCTGTATCCATAGCTGTGTCATCTTTATGACATGGTAAAAAGATTGGTGTTTTGCTATATCTTTCTACAATAACAAGACATGCATTGTAGCTTTTATCACCTCCAGGTGGTAATGCAGTTACCCAATCCATGTGAACCACTTCCCATGGGGTACTTGGTTCTTGGATATGAATCATCAGACCAAATCTTTTACCAGTAGCTCTATTGGCTTTCTGGCATCTATCACAACTATGACAGTACTCAATGACATCTTTTCTCCAAGATGGCCACAAGGCACATGTCTTAATTATTTCCATTGTTCTGTCTTCAGACAGATGTCCAGAATAAATGTCATCATGGAATTCTAGTAGTATTGTGTTAATCAACATTCTACTACATAGGACCATGACACATGTGTGTTTAGATCTATGATATACTATACCATCAAACAAATGGAATCTTCCATTATTATAAGATGTCTTCCAAATATCATCCAGAGAATTAGCCAATGCTGCATCTTTGCAATCTTTGTCAAGTAGAGCAGTAAGTATATGGCAATTTTTATCTTGCTTATAGCTTTTTCTAGCTTCCTCAAAGAATTCTGTTTCCACATCTGTGATGTTAATTCCTTCAATTGGGATCTGAGGTTCTGCACTTATAGGAACATAGGCAGGATTTTCAGGTGTATTGGGTAATTCCCATCTACTTAAGCCATCAGCATTCTTGTGAGTATTTCCAGATTTATGTACTATGGTCATATTGCCTCTATACTCCTGTATAGCAATCTGCCATCTTAACATGTGTCTGTTTGGAGTTTTCATGTTAAGAAGTGACTTTACTGCATTACAATCAGTAATTACTTCAAACACACTACCATCAAGATAGTAATGAAGTTTTTCCAGAGCCAAAACAAGGCAAAGGAACTCCATTTGGCCAGCTCCATATCTGGCCTCAGTAGGTTTAATTTGTCTTGAAATAAAACAAATTGGACCTTCATAAGGCTTGTCATTGACAATTTGAACTTGATGAAGAGCAGCTCCTAAGCCTTCACCACATGCATCAATATACAGCTTGAAAGGAAGTTTCCGGTCTGGCATCAGTAATAATGGTGCATTGGTCAAGGCATACTTGATTTTATCATATGCTTGAATTCTCTCCTGCGTCATTTCAAAAACAGTTTGTTGATCACAAATTCTGTATAATGATCTGGCATGGATTGCAAAATCTTTGAGGTGTTTCCTGTAATAACTGGCAAACCCTAAGAAAGACATCATTTTTTTTTGTTCTGGGTCATTTGTTTCAGTAAAACTGCAGCCACTTTGTTTTTATCAACACCAAGGCTCAGTCCTGAGACCACATGTCCTAGAGCTTTTAGCTCATGAAACCCAAAATTACATTTTTTAAGAGAAATTTTCATGTTCACTTGTAGAATTTTCTTAAGTACTAATAAAAGTCTCTCTAAATGTAATTGCCAGGTTTCTGAACAAATGATAATGTCATCAATATAAATGATTAACCATCCCTCTGATAATTCATGTGGCAAAATAGTATTCATCATTCTTTGGTAATGAGAGGGTGCATTTTTAATACCAAAAGGCATTCTCAAATACTAATAAATCCCACAATGAGCAATTATTCTCAATAATTTTCTAGCATGAGGTGTCAAAACATTCTGGTGAAAGCCTTTTAGAGCATCCATGGAAGTAATGAATCTTGCTTTGGATAATTGAGTCAAAGTCTCATGAATTCTAGGGATTGGATACCTGTCTGGGATAGTATAGGTATTCAGTGCTCTAAAATCACCAACCATCCTTGACTTATCATTGTGCCAAGTAATGATTACTGGAGTTGTGACTTCTACCTCCTCATTGTGTCCAACGTTTCTATAAGCTCCCAGTTTCATTAGTTCATTAATATGATTTTCTAATGCTTCTCTAGCCCTAGGGCTAGCTGGGTAAGCTGGTCTTCTTAATAGTGGCGGATAAGGACTTTCCACATTAAGCATAACTTCCACCTCATGGCCTTTCAAAGCCCTAAGTGGTTCATTATCTGAAGCAAAGGCTTCCCTGTATTGAAATAAAATTTCAATAAGCTCTTCCTTCATTTCCAGTGTTCATTCAGGACTAATTTGTGCTTCAATGAATTGACTTGACACAAATTTTTCTTTATTAACATTTTTTACTTGTTTAATGACAGTAATTTCTGTTTTTTCTAGAGGAAAAGCAAATTTTTGTCTTTTATTTTTCCCTATAGTGAAATATTTGTCTTTATCATTATTAATATCAATATCATAAATATTGAGATAATCATTTCCAAGTATAAAGTGCTGTGAAGTACAATTATTCATAAAAACAAATTCAACTTTCAATTTTATACTTCCTGCAGGATGAGGAAATATGATTGCTGCTTCAAATATAACAAAGGGGTGCATATTTTGGCTAGCACTGCTGAATGTTATACCCTCAATTGGCATTAATTTATCTTTCCAATTGGTATAAATTTTGTCAAGATAATCTTTTCCAACACAAGTGCAAAAGGCACCTGAGTCAAGATGTATCTTGCCTTCTGTGTTATTTATCACAATATGAGTGATACAAGATGACACAGCTGTATAACCTTTACCTCTGGCAGGTTTGGTTTTTTGCATTTTGGTATCTTGCACATGTATGAGACCCACACATTCATCACTGTACTGTGGTAAGTGAGTATGTACTTCAGTGACTTCAAAAGAAACATTAATATTTTCTGTAAGGTTTGACTATGAAACAATAAGTAAAAATTACTGATTTATTACTTATTGTACTCTGAATGTCCTTATAATTGAAATAAATAAGATTAAAATAATAATAATAATAAAGAAATATTATTATTATGGCGTAAAAATATTATATTATTAAATAAATATAATAATATAATTAATATTATATGAAATTATAATATTATAAATAATATATTAATATAAAATAATTAATATATTATAAAGCTCTTTATTATTGTTACCAACAAATAATAAAGGCGTAAAAAACTGTTTTTTATAAATAAAAAACAATTAATAACAATAATATTACTAATATTAAAGTTATATATTAATATAAATACTATTTATATTAATTAAGAATTATTAAGAGTAATAATAAGAGAGAAATTATTATAATAAGATGAAATAACCTACTTTTAACACTTAAAATAATAATTTTGAGATATTTTACGCCAAAAGAATATAATACAACTTTTTCAAATTGTATTTACAATAAAAAATAAAGAAAATTACTAAAATTCTTGATTTTACGTGGAAATGAGTTTATAGAGAGATTTATGACAAAAACAATTGAAGAATTGATTTAATCACGTAAAAATAGTGATTTAATATTAAGATGGTCTTTGGTCTTTAATAATATAAGAGTTTTATATATAAAGAATAAAGAAATTACCTTTTATTTAATTGATTTAATGTTTTTGATGCGTCTGAGGGGTAAATAGAGTAAAAAGAGCTCTATTTATAGTAAATACCTCCCTCCTAGAGTCCAACAGGCTTCTAGTAGACGTGTACTGATCATATCCACTGGAATTGATCAATATTTTAAGGTTTGAGGGTGATTACATCATGATCAAACCATATTACATCATTATTACACCATTATTTAGAGTTATCACTATAACTCTAAGTTTGATGACATCAGAGGCTTGGCAGAACCCCAAATTTCGTGGATTTTATTAGTTTTAATCATAAACTAATAGTATTCACCAATTTTATCACTCTTAAGACTGTTAAACTTAAATTAAGGTTACAGTATGTGATCATAACTGCTCAAATTAAGCTCAAACTTTGATCCTCAATAACTTTTAAGATTTACACGCTACAGCAATTCAGAGAGTGAATTCTGATAGCCTGGCATAACCTTATTATGCTGCCAAGAGCTTTTCATTACATCATCAAAACTCTATTTTTGATGATTTTTCTGGTAACTCATCTTTTCTGTCAAAATTCAATATTTTAAACTTCAAACCTTGATTTCAGGGTGTTATACCCTGAATTTAATAATAAAAATTACATCATTCTTCACGAATGAACTAGTAGAATCCAACTGTATACTTTTTTTAAGTTTGGAACACTTTCACAACAAAGTGGTCAACAGCTCTGTTGATTTTTATCAATAATTCATCATAGGTTTTAACCTTGTTTATAATTTGTAAAATAAAGCTCATATCTGTGTTCTTACAGTAATTACGTGGTAACTTTATTTTTGGTTCATTATTCTATCATGTATAGTTTAGAAGATATTAGCTATGATCCTTGAATATATGCGTTGACCAAAAAAGTGCATATATTCAGGATAATTCCTTAAGTATTAACATTGGGAATTAGCACATTAATTGTTTTATGTGTGGATTTTCATGGGGAATCAAATGGTACAGTTTATTTTACATGTTGTTTCGTTGGTGCTTGAAATAAATAAGGTTTTATGATTTTTATAAGGTATTATACCTTATAATTCCTTAAATATTGACTTTACAGATATGCCATAAAAATGGTATATGTGTATTTTTCCATGGGGAATCCAATGGTATAATTTATTTTACATGTTGATTCATTGGTTTTTAAGTTAAACCAATTTTTGTACCAATTTATGGTATTTTTTGTATATTTAAGTAATTATTCTTAATGTATAATTATTCTAAGTAATTTTAATATAATTATATTAAAGGTATAATTGTTCTGATTCTTTTTGTGACCTTATTGGGTATGTGGTCATATCTCAAAGGCTCACATTCCCTACCACCAAAAAAAATTGTACCACAATCTGATATGTGTGATTAGGGTATCATTCACTGTCCTACCTCTTCAATAGACTTTGTTAGTCTTGAAGCTCAATAATGCTTAACTTTTTTATTTTTCAGGTTTTCTTTCATGTCTGAACCTTCTTAGTAATTTATCAGCATTTGTTATATCTTTCTCAAGTAGCCATTCATCTTCTTGAGTTGAATTTCTATACCTTACAAGGTATTCTCTTTCTTTTTTGTTTCTTGTCCTTCTTTCTTTAAGGACTTTTACTATTTTCTTTTCCTCTCCTTCCTCCAAGGGGGGAATTTCAAGTGGGGGTTTATTTCTTAGTGGAAATAACTCCTTGTCACTTGAACTGTAAGGTTTTATCAGACTTACAGGGAAAGTTGGGTGTTTGTTCATTAGTTCACCTGTGAGTTCTAATTGCACAGCATTGGGTCCATGGAGTTCTTTTATCATAAATGGTCCTGCAAAGGAATCTTTCAATTTCTTTGGGCCTTTTATGTTATTGAAATTAAGGGTTGATACTAAAACCAAGTCCCCTATTTTGAAATCAGGTGGCTTATGAACTTTATCCCATCTTTCTTTTGCATATTTAAAAGAATCTTGCATGCATCTGTTTGCATGGTGTCTTGCTTTATCAAGCATTATATTAAAACTGCTTGCTGTTGGATGTATATCCACTAAGTCCTTTTTGAGGGTATCATAAGGAAGTCTTGGATTCCAACCTTTCTCTAGCATTGCTGGTGTTTTGCCAGTAGAAGAATGGATTGATGTCTTATATGCCACTTCAAGTGCTGGTATTAGTGTACACCAATCATGGGTAAAACCATCAGAATCTTTGAATTCTAGCCCATAAGCACAGAATCTTCTGATCATATCCTCTAGGGTCTGTATCATTCTTTCTGCTAGACCATCAGTTTGGGGATGATAAGCTGTTGAGAATGATAACTTTGTCCCAAACAAGTTATGGAGATTTTTCCATAATGCTGAAGTGAACTTTGGGTCTCTGTCACTTATAATATTTTGGAATAAGCCTTTGTGGCTAATGACTTTATTCCATATCATTATGGCTGTATCCATAGCTGTGTCATCTTTATGACATGGTAAGAACATGGGAGTTTTACTGTACCTGTCAACTAACACTAGGCATGCATTATAACTCCTGTCTCCTCCTGGAGGTAAGGCTGTTACCCAATCCATATGAACTATTTCCCATGGGGATTTTGGTTCTTGGATTTGGATCATCATTCCAAATTTCTTTCCTGTGTCTCTGTTGGCTTTTTGACATCTGTCACAGGTTTGGCAGTACTCTGCAACATCTTTCTTCCAATTTGGCCACCAAGAGCAGGTTTTCACCCTTTCTAGTGTCCTATCTTCTGAGAGATGTCCAAATGCAACACTATCATGACACTCATGTAAAATAGTGTTTATTAGTGTTCTATCTGTTAAGGCCATAACACATGTGTGTTTTGTTCTATGGTAAAGGATTCCATCAAGGAGGTGAAATCTTCCTTCATCATATGCCTTTTTCCATATTTCATCTAGTTTTGATGAAAGTGATGGATCTTTGCAGTCTTTCATTAGAAGTTGGCTTAAGATATGGCAACTTTTGTCTGTCTTATAGCTTTCTTTAACTTGGTTAAAGAATTCTGTGCCAATGTCTGTAACACATATTCCTTCTATATGGTGCTCTTCTTGTGGTACCCATGCTGGATTGTCAGGGGTATTTGCTAGAGCCCATCTGCTAAGACCATCTGCATTTTTATGAATATTTCCAGATTTATGAACAATGGTCATATTTCCTCTATATTCTTGGATAGCAATTTGCCATCTCAGCATATGTCTATTTGGGGTCTTCATATTTAATAGTGATTTCACAGCATTACAGTCTGTGATTACATCAAATACTGTGCCATCCAAATAATAATGCAATTTTTCTAAAGCCCATACTAGGCATAAGCATTCCATTTGGCTTGCTCCATACCTTGCTTCTGTTGGCTTTATCTGCCTTGAAATGAAACAAATTGTTCCTTCCACTGGTTTATCATTGATAATTTGTGTCTGGTGAAGTGCAGCACCTAGTCCTTCTCCACAAGCATCAATGTACAGTTTGAAGGGTAGTTTCCAATCTGGCATCAGAAGAAATGGGGCATTTGTTAAGGAATTTTTCAATTCTTCATATGCCTTGACTCTTTCTTCTGTCATCTCATAGACTGTTTGTTGGTCACATAGCTTATACAAGGATTTAGCAATCTTTGCAAAGTCCTTTATATGCTGTCTATAGTAACCAGCAAATCCTAGAAATGATTTCATTTCTTTTTTGGTTTGAGGCATTGGTTTAAGTAGTACTGCTGCTACTTTATGTTTGTCTATGCCTAGACTAAGGCCAGATACTACATGTCCTAGTGCCTTTAATTCACTGTATGCAAAATGACATTTTTTCAAGGAAATTTTCATATTTACTTGGACTATTTTTTGTAGTACCCTTTCTAGTCTTGTAAGGTGATTTTCCCAAGTTTCTGAGCAAACTATGATATCATCAATATAGATAATCAACCATCCTTCTGATAATTCTTCAGGGAATATGGTATTCATCATTCTTTGATAATGGGAAGGTGCATTTTTTATTTCAAATGGCATTCTTAAGTATTCAAAAATTCCACAATGGACTATTATTCTTAGTAGTTTCTTGGCATTGTCTGTTAAGACATTTTGATGAAAACCCTTCAGAGCATCCATAGCTGTGATGAACTTAGCTTGTGACAATTGGGTTAATGTCTCATGGATTCTGGGTATTGGATATCTGTCTGGAATGGTATAGGTATTCAGGGCTCTGAAGTCTCCTACCATCCTTGATTTTCCATTATGCCAAGTTATAATGACAGGTGTAGTAACTTCTACTTGTTCATTATGTCCAACCTTTCTTAATACTCCAAGGTGCATTAATTCTTTAATGTGCACCTCTAAGGCTTCTCTAGCTCTTGGACTGGCTGGATAAGCAGGTCTTCTTAATAAAGGTGGGTAAGGTTTTTCTACATTAGGAATTATATCCACTTCATGTCCAATTACGGCACCTAGTGGCTCTTTGTCAGTTGCAAAGGCATTTTTATACTTAAATAAGAGGTCAATCAATTTTTCTTTCATTTTTTCTGTTAATTCTTGATTGAATTCTGCCTCTTTGAGTTGTTCAGATATAAAAAGTTCCTTTTCTGGAATTTTTTCTTCATTCTTAATAACTGTGATTTGTTTTTTGTTATTTAAGAATCCAAACTTTTGTCTTTTGTTATCTCCTATGGTAAAATATCTATCCTTTTGGTTGGAGATATCTATACCATAGATTGATAAGTAGTCATTCCCAAGTATGAAATGATTACTAGTACAGTTGTCCATTACTACAAACTCTACTTTAATTCTGACACATTGTGAGGGATGAGGAAAAATTAGTGTTAAATCAATTATTCCAAGGGGCTTCATGCTCTCACTTCCACTACTAAATTTGACACCTTGTATTGGCATAAGTTTTTCTTGCCAGTCTGGGACAATGGTTTTTAAATAACTTTTGCCAACACAAGTGCAATATGCTCCTGTATCCAAGTTAACCTTTCCCTCTTGGTTATCAACCATAACAATACTAATACTTGATTTTCCAGCTGTATATCCCATTACTCTTGCAGGTTTGGTTCTATACATCTTGGCATCTTGTATGTTTGTTAGATTTGTGTCAGATGTTCCAACTTGTGGCAAGTTTGAATTAACATCCAGTACTTCATAAATTATATCAATATTATTAATTTTTGCATTAATTATATTGATTTCATCACTTTCAGAGCTTTCTGACTCTTCTGTCTCTTTTTCAGAGTCAGATTCCTCTTCTTTGTCATTGTGGCTTTCTGTTTCCACAATTTCATTAATCTTTGCTTTTTTAAGGCAATTATTGGCTAAGTGTCCAATACCTCCACATTTATGGCATTTTCTTTGCTCATTATTGTTGGATGTATTGGGCTTAAAGGATTCTTTTGACTTATCTTTTTTGATAAATGGTTTATTTGGGCTTTTAATGTCCAATTTTTTCCAAGTCCTGCCAATCTTTGTTCTTGTCACTATATCTTCTAGTGCATTTATATACTCTTCTGTGGAGCATGGTTCTATGCACCTGCTTCTTAGGGCATGTTCTAGTTCCCCTCCACATTTTTTAAGTATTTTCATATGCACCATCTTCTGTGACATTTCTGGGTACAGTGCATTAAGCCTTTCAACTTGTTTTAAGAACCAAGTTAAAGGTTTATCTTTCTCTGGGTCAAAGAAAGAGTTTTCAAATGCATTTTCTATCTTATACCTCCAGGCATCATTTGCCCACTTGGTGATTATTTCTTGTTTCCACAAAGACCAGGTATTTTTACCATTTGTTTGTCTTATGCCATAATACCATCTTTTTGCAGATTTCTCAAACAATGAATGTAATCTTGCAGTGATTAATTCATCTGGTATGGCATAGTCTTCTTGCAACATGTCAATTGTTTTAATGAATGACATGTGGTCATATTCAACTTCTCCTGTGAATGTTGGCCATTCCTTTAATTGAGGTGCTTCTTTCATTAAGACTTGGTTATTGTCTTGGTGACTCAAGTCTGTTATGAAAGGATTTGACAATTCCTCTTTTGTTTTAACAGGGCTTCTTATATGAGAAAATGGTGATGATAACTTTGGCATATTTAAATTAGCTTCATTAATTTTATCCATTTTTTCTGTAATAAGCCTTATTTCAATTTGAATATCATCTTTCAGATGCATTCTTGCTTCATCACTTTTTTCCACATGGTCCAAAAGTAATTTTTGGTGTGATGAAGTCTTTTCTTCAAATTTTTCTACAGAAATACTTAATTTATTTAATTTTTCTGTAAGATTGTCAATACTCACATGATAATTGATTGTCAAAGTCTTGTCTTTGATATCTTTTATGTATTTATACAATTCTTGTTGTCCTTGTATTAATTTTTGAGTATTGTCAATTAAATTCTTTGGTTTATTATTTTCAGCAATAAACTTAATGTTGTCAATTTCTTTCTTGTTTTGCACAACAATTTTTGTTAAAGAAGATAAATTGTTATTTATTTCTTGTAGTGATAATAAACTATCTTTAATTTCTTTTAGAGGTAATATACTATTTTTAATTTCTGTTAAAGTATTTACAACATCTTTGGAAAAGGTTATTTCTTTGGGAAATGAGGTTGTCTCATTCTTTGCTCTTCCTTGTCCTTGAATTCCATCAAGGTTTTGGCCATGTTGAAAACATTGTCCATGGCATCCTTTTGGATTCTTGGGATTCTGTAACTTGGGGAATATGGTTTCCTCCAATGCTTTTTCTTGTTCTTCTTCCCTTCTTGGGGAAGTGGGTTGGCTTGAGGCTTGCTGGTAGAGGCTACTGGGGCTTCTTCCTTGGTTGCCTCCCTCTTTTTGGCATGATAATCCTTGATTTTTTTGATTTGAGGTTGGGATGACAGTGGATTCCATCCTTTGGAGTATTTCACTATCTCCTCCTCTTTGAGGAACTTTTTCAGGATATGCCAGGAGTTCATCACTCCTTGGTGTATTTGAGGCAGCATTTCCCAGTCTTTGTCCTTGTATACTGTGTAATACTGCTTGTACTGGCTCATGTAGATGTCTATTTGAGCCCTCTGAATGTGATTTGTACCTATTTGAGTTACTCATACTTAGTTCCAATTCAGGCTCAGATATCATGGGCATTTCTGGGACTTTCCTTTGGGATAAGGCACTTCCTTGTGTGGATTCTGTTCCACTGGGGATATTGCCCTTTCTTTTCCCTTTTGAGGGATCAATTCTACCTCTGAGTCCAGCTCCATCTGATTGGATGGAGTATTGGGAACCTCTTCTGGTAGTCATAATTTAAAGAATAAGAAAAAATAAAAGTATTTTAGAATAAAATTCTTTTATGGCAATTTAAAAGAGGTGCTCGCCTTCAGAGTCTTGAATGGTGGGCCCTGGAAAGTCTAATTTCTTAGCTTTCTTTCTTTTGGTGATAACTGGTGTTGGAGAACTTTGACAAGTTTCTTCCACCAATCTCTCAACAGTAGCTTGGTTGTCTTCTGTTGGGTTATCTTCAAACACTAAAAAAGACAAATAAATATAAGTCTTTTTATAAGAAGTGTTATTTTTGGCAAGATATGACAATTTTCCACGTAGAAATTGCTTTTTTATCTTTGAAAAATTGAAATAAATAAAGAAATGAATAAAAATGAATAAAAATAACTTTTTTATTGGTTTTTAATATTTTTTGATATTTTTTATATATTTTTATTTTTATTTTTAAAGAATAAAATAAAAAATAAATATGATTCTTATAAAATTAAATTATAATAAAAATTATTTTTAATTTATAAAATATCTCTTTTAATCACTAGAGTCACTCAAAGAAAGTTCTTGCAAGTCTAAGGATGTGAAAAACCACGTGTAAGACAGTACAGGTGCTTTCCAAATGCCTCAATAGCTTTTAAAATCAATAAAATATAAAATTATTATATAATTTTATGATTATAAATATAATTTATTATTGGATAAACCCAATTATAATCTTTTTAAAGGTCTTTTAAGTAAATATCACGGCCAGGCCCCCAAATGTAAGGTTTGACTATGAAACAATAAGTAAAAATTACTAATTTATTACTTATTGTACTCTGAATGTCCTTATAATTGAAATAAATAAGATTAAAATAATAATAATAATAAAGAAATATTATTATTATGGCGTAAAAATATTATATTATTAAATAAATATAATAATATAATTAATATTATATGAAATTATAATATTATAAATAATATATTAATATAAAATAATTAATATATTGTAAAGCTCTTTATTATTGTTACCAACAAATAATAAAGGCGTAAAAAACTGTTTTTTATAAATAAAAAACAAGTAATAGCAATAATATTACTAATATTAAAGTTATATATTAATATAAATACTATTTATATTAAATAAGAATTATTAAGAGTAATAATAAGAGAGAAATTATTATAATAAGATGAAATAACCTACTTTTAACACTTAAAATAATAATTTTGAGATATTTTACGCCAAAAGAATATAATACAACTTTTTCAAATTGTATTTACAATAAAAAATAAAGAAAATTACTAAAATTCTTGATTTTACGTGGAAATGAGTTTATAGAGAGATTTATGACAAAAACAATTAAAGAATTGATTTAATCACGTAAAAATAGTGATTTAATATTAAGATGGTCTTTGGTCTTTAATAATATAAGAGTTTTATATATAAAGAATAAAGAAATTACCTTTTATTTAATTGATTTAATGTTTTTGATGCGTCTGAGGGGTAAATAGAGTAAAAAGAGCTCTATTTATAGTAAATACCTCCCTCCTAGAGTCCAACAGGCTTCTAGTAGACGTGTACTGATCATATCCACTGGAATTGATCAATATTTTAAGGTTTGAGGGTGATTACATCATGATCAAACCATATTACATCATTATTACACCATTATTTAGAGTTATCACTATAACTCTAAGTTTGATGACATCAGAGGCTTGGCAGAACCCCAAATTTCGTGGATTTTATTAGTTTTAATCATAAACTAATAGTATTCACCAATTTTATCACTCTTAAGACTGTTAAACTTAAATTAAGGTTACAGTATGTGATCATAACTGCTCAAATTAAGCTCAAACTTTGATCCTCAATAACTTTTAAGATTTACACGCTACAGCAATTCAGAGAGTGAATTCTGATAGCCTGGAATAACCGTATTATGCTGCCAAGAGCTTTTCATTACATCATCAAAACTCTATTTTTGATGATTTTTCTGGTAACTCATCTTTTCTGTCAAAATTCAATATTTTAAACTTCAAACCTTGATTTCAGGGGGTTATACCCTGAATTTAATAATAAAAATTACATCATTCTTCACGAATGAACTAGTAGAATCCAACTGTATACTTTTTTTTAAGTTTGGAACACTTTCACAACAAAGTGGTCAACAGCTCTGTTGATTTTTATCAATAATTCATCATAGGTTTTAACCTTGTTTATAATTTGTAAAATAAATTTCATCTCTGTGTTTTTACAGTAATTACGTGGTAACTTTATTTTTGGTTAATCATTCTATCATGTATAGTTTAGAAGATATTAGCTATGATCCTTGAATATATGCGTTGACCAAAAAAGTGCATATATTCAGGATAATTCCTTAAGTATTAACATTGGAAATTAGCTTATTAATTGTTTTATGTGTGGATTTTCATGGGGAATCCACTGGTACAATTTATTTTACATGTTGTTTCGTTGGTGCTTGAAATAAATAAGGTTTTATGATTTTTATAAGGTATTATACCTTATAATTCCTTAAATATTGACTTTACAGATATGCCATAAAAATGTTATATGTGTATTTTTCCATGGGGAATCCAATGGTATAATTTATTTTACATGTTGATTCATTGGCTTTTAAGGTAAACCAATTTTTGTACCAATTTATGGTATTTTTTGTATATTTAAGTCATTATTCTTAATGTATAATTATTCTAAGTAATTTTAATATAATTATATTAAAGGTATAATTGTTCTGAGTCTTTTTGTGACCTTATTGGGTATGTGGTCATATCTCAAAGGCTCACATTTTCTATACCAAGTTCTCCTGATACTTCTTCTTCTTCTGAAGGCTCAGAATCACTTTCATGTAAAGATACATCAGTTTCTTTTGTGTCTTCCACTTTTTCAACATTTATCTCATTGACTCTTGTCTTTTTTGGACAAGCGCTTGCCAAATGAGATGTCCTTCCACATTTATGACATTTCAAAGGAGGTCTGTCATGTGGTTTATTTGGTTTTGAAATTGGTTTCCCACTAGTCTTGTTGTCTATTGGGGTTTTGGACCAATTTCTTCCAATTTTTGTTCTAGTAGTGATGTCCTCCATAGCATTGATATAATCTTCTGTAGAGCAAGGCTCAATACATCTGCTTCTTATAGCATGCTCAAGGTCACCACCACATTTTCTTAATATCTTTTTATGTACCATTGTTTCAGACATATCAGGATGAAGGGCAGTTAACCTGTCCTTCTGTTTAAGAAACAAAGTCATGGGCCTGTCCCTTTCTCTATTAAAAATGGCTTCTTCAAAAGAATTTTGAGTTCTAAATCTCCAGGAATCATTTGCCCATTTAGAAATAATTTGTTCTTTCCACCAAGGCCAAGAATGTTTACCATGGTCTTGTCTCATTTTATAATACCATTTCTTTGCTGATTTGGTGAATAATGAGTGTAATCTGGCACTTATGTATTCATCTGGTATGTTAAAGTCTTCTTTGAACATATCAATTGTTTTCATAAATTCCATATGATTATATTCTCCTTCACCACTGAAGGTTGGCCATTCCTCTAATCTTGGAATGTCCTTAAAATTGCAAGCAGTTTCCACATGATGACTTGAAATTGTATGATGTAAATCATTATTCAAGTTAAGAACATTTCTGTCAAGAATTGGTGTGGATTGCCTTGGCAATTCATTTTTTAGTGATATATTATTAATACTTGATTGAATGTCTTCTTTAAATTCAAGTCTTGCTTTATCACTTTTTCCAATTGTTCTTGAAAAAGAGCTGCATTGTGACCAGTTAAATTTTCCAAGTTTTGAACTTGTATTTTCAATTCCCTTAACTGTCCAGTTATAAAAGAAATTGAGTTCTCATCTGGTTGATTGAGTAAGGTAACTTTAGACTCAAGTCATTCACAAATTTGTGTCAAAGACACAATATTGTCTTTATTAACATTTTCAAGGCCAATAATGGTCTTTTGTTGTTCTTTCACTTTTAATGTCTCATTACCCAACTTCTGTCAGACATAATCAAATGTTTTAAATTTTGTCATAATTTCTTTATTACAAGATTCAAAGTGAGTTACAAGTTTTACAAGATCTATTTCTTTGGGAAAGATTGGTTCAATCTTTCCTCCTCCTTGTTTTTGAATTACATCAAGGTTCTTGCCATATTGAACACATTGTCCATGGCTGTCTTTTCCCTCTTTGGGATTATGTAATTCTGAGGGTAAGGCTTGTTCCACTTGGGCTTTGCCTTTCCCTTTGCCTTTTGCTTGCTGTTCTGGTTGGTCTTTGGTGCTTGCTTCTGGTTGTTTGGCACTTGTTGAGGCGGAGGTTTGCTGTTGGATGCTTGGGGAGCTTCCACTGGGCTGGTTTCCTTTCCTTGGGCCAACTTCTTCTTCTGATCCTCTGATAACATGCTTTGGTTTTTCAACCAAGCTTTTATCTGTTGGACTTTTCCTTTGACAGACATGGGTGTCCAACCCATCATAAGATCTTCTGTCTTTTCTGGTCCCATGAACTTCTTCACTTGAAGATAAGAGTTTATGGTGCCTATCCAAAGACTTGGGAGAGGTTCCCACTCTTGTTGTTTTGACACCAAGAACCAGTTTTTCCATTGAGATTGATAAACCTCCACAGCTTCCTGTTGGAAATGGCTCAGGTCTAACAGCAATAGCAGTTATGTCAGCTTCTGGACTCTCAATAAGAGGTTCAAAGGTTCTGGATAACCTTTGGGAACTGGTGGAAGTTCTGGCATCCTCCATTTGTGCCTCTCCTCTGGGAATACATTCTTGCCTTTTGGATTTGTGGCTGGAATGTCCTGGTCCAGATACATTTGATTGGATGGAGTAGTTACTTCTACTTCTAGTAGGAGTCATTTCACGTCAATTTTAATAAAAAATAGAGTAAAATTGAATTTAATTCACCTGCAGGACCTTTAAAGGGCTCTTTGGTTATCAAACCCCTTGGTGATGGGCTGGTTTGAATTTCAATACTGGACTCTGAGGCTTCAGAGTCTGAATAATTTTCTCTGATGGAAGACACTAGAGAAAATTAAAAATATAAGTAATTTTATCAAATAATGAAAATAACTTATAAACTCAACTTATTAAATAAAGTTGTTTTAATGTAATTTTATGGCAAATTACGTCAAAAATAAAGAAAAATGTCTAAGATAAAAGAAAAAAATGTTTTTAGTAAAGATTTTTTATTTGATTTATTCTTTTCTTTAAAGAAATAATAATTATGCAATTAACAAGTTAATTAATCAAAATTGTATTATTATTCACTTTATACTAGATTAACTCAAATAATAAATTTCAAGTCTGTGATGTGAAAAGGCCACTAGTTAGACAAAATAAATTTATTCCAAGTCACTCAATAGTATATTGTTTCAAACAATATTCTTAATAAAAAATACCTTTATTAATATTATAAAGATTACTTATAAGGGATAAGTCCCCAAAAAGCCAATATTAAGACAAATATGGCAATTTTACGTCAAAAAATAGTAAAATAAGTTCCAGAATATGATTTATGTCCCAAAAATTGGTTTCAAATCCTGGCCAGGCCCCCAAATGTAAGTTTTGTCTATGAAACTCTTGATAATAGTAGCAAAATAAAGAGTACTATGACTGTCCTCAGTAGAAATATATCATATAACAGAATATTATAACCACAAATTTAAATATAATTATTAAAAATAATTATATAAAAAAAAAATTTAATTATTATTATAAAGATATAATAATAAAAAATAATCATAATTATAATAAATTATAATGATTCTATTATTGTTATAGTCACTGACAGCTATAACAATAATACTTGTAAAGCTCTTAATGAGACAATTACACGTGGAAATATGAATATTAACCACTTATAAATAATATAAATATTATTTATAAAAGAATTATAACACACACTGTGCAGAAATAATTCTTATAGAATAAAATTCTATATAAAAAAACTAATACTAGATAAAAAAAATATAGAACTTTAGAGAAAACTTACTTATAATATTTATTCAATACAAAAAGTTAAACAACAACAGTTATTATATTAAATAATGATTATAAGTTAAAAACACGCCTAAAATCAATAATTTTAAAGATAAAACAACTTTTTATGATAAAATTTAAGATTAAAGAGTTTTTAAGAGGAATTTGTGGATTTTAAAAGATATTTAAGATGATAATTTTATAATATAAAATATATTATTGATGATTACAACAATAATCTGAATTCTATGACTTCAATTCCATAATTTACAATTAATAAAGAATAAAATAACTTAAGAATTACTTTAATAATAAGATTTTATAAATAATAAAACTTCACCTGTTTAAATTTCTGATATGATTGGATTGATAATGAATGATGGACAAAAACAGTGATGAAAAGACTCTTTTTATGTTTTCAGAGCAGCTCTCATGATTCATAATGAATATAAGGGGCGTGCTAAGGTCAAAACTGAAAAACCATACTTAAAAACAAAGTTCATAACTTAAGGCAACTTGTTTTTAATTCCAATTTAAAGTTACCAGTGTTATTCTTAACTCCATGTAACTTTAATCCTCATTTAAACTAATTATTTTTAAGTTTTCAATATAAATAAACTTATTTATATTAAAGTTCATCACATGAACAACTTAAAAATAGAGTTTCAAGCAGAAATCTCTTAAACTCAATTTTTAATTAATTTTTAAAGAAATTGTAATTTTCTTTGAGCTTAATTAAAAGAGTAAATTTCCAGGCTAATTACCCAGGAAATTTCTTTATAAAAGATATTTAAAATTTGATTGATATGTAGATAATATTAAATTGTAAGCTGTGTGAAGCCTTCAAGCAAATCCATTAAGAATTGGATTTTTAATGAATTTTTGAAGTTGTTGCTATTTTTCCACGTAAAATAGCAATACACACCAAACCTTAGCTTTTGATAAGGTTTTGATGCTTGTAACTTTAAAGGTTTAAACTTATATAAGGTTTTTAAGCCTGATTAAGCTTTTAAAGTTCTTAAAACCTTGATTTCAAGCCTGCATATTGGAATTTACCCTTTGGCAGCTTGAAATTCCTGTCCAAATTGGGATAAAACCAGTTTAAACCTTAAGGTTGGATCAAAGTCTAATATTAAAGTTTAAATAAGGTTGAAAATCCTCCAATACAGGTGGACAACCTTAATTTAATTATTGCAGATCCGAAAAGTTGGGTACCCCAGCTCTATTTGGTCTTTTTCCTTTGTCCCACCTTTTTGCATGGATTTTGCCCTTTTATTTATTTAAAGCCATACTATTGCCTTAAACCCTTTTAAATTGAGCTCACACAGGATTTACATTCGGTATGGCAAATCGTTAGCCAATTCAGTAAATATACACCACACCTCAATTTTAACTAAAATTTTGGTAAGTTTGCATTAACCTTATGCAACTTTAAATTTAAGCTTATTCAAGCTTAAATTTAACAATTTTAAAAAAATGTTAAAAAAGTTACATTAGTACTGTGAGATTCTTAAATCTTCTAATAACACAAGAAATAAGTGTCTTTGGGTATAACACCTTATGGATGTACCCTAGGTCATTTTTGGTGTAGAATCCAAAAATGACATAATATTTATAACTTTGTTTATCCAAAAAAAAGTTATACTTATTCTTTGTTATTTTTTATTTTAATTTCAACTAAAAAGTCTGTTTAAGACAAAATTAACTGTTTATAAAATCATTTGTGGCCTTATGGGTATGTTATACATACCTCACAGGCTCACAATTTCCCAGTCCTTGTTTGTACTGGCTCATGTAAATGTCTATTTGAGCCCTCTGAATGTGATTTGTACCTCTTTGAGTCACTCATACTTAGTTCTAACTCTGGTTCAGATATCATGGGCATTTCTGGGACTTGCCTTTGGGATAAGGCACTTCCTTGTGTGGATTCTGTTCCACTGGGGATATTGCCCTTCCTTTTCCCTTTTGAGGAATCAATTCTACCTCTGAGTCAAGCTCCATCTGATTGGATGGAGTATTGGGAGCTTCTTCTGGTCATCACTTTTTAAGAAAAAATAAGAAATAAGAGGATTTCAGAACAGGAATTCTTCTTATGGCAATTTATAAATGAGGTACTCACCTTCAGAGTCCTGAATAGTGGGTCCTGGAAATTCTAATTTCTTAGCTTTCTTTTTCTTAGTGATTATTGGTGTTGGAGAACTTGGACAAGTTTCTTCCACCAATCTTTCAACAGTGGTTTGGTTGTCCTCTGTTGGATTGTCTTCAAAGACTAAAAAAGACAAATAAATATAAGTCTTTTATATAAGAAGTGTTATTTTTGGTAAGATATGGAAATTTTGCATGTAAAAATTGCTTTTATATCTTAAAAAAATGAAAACAAATAAAGAAATGAAATCAAAATGAATAAAAATAATTTTTTTTATTATATTTTTATTTTTAAAGCATAAAATAAAAAATGAATATGATTCTTTTTATAAAATTAATTTATAATATAGAATTATTTTTAATTTATAAAATATCTCTTTTAATTACTAGATTCACTCAAAGAAAGCTCTTGCAAGTCTTAGGATATGAAGAACCACGTGTAAGACAGTAAAATTGCTTTCCAAATGCCTCAATAGTATTTGAAATCAATAAATATAAAATTTTTATATAATTTTATGATTATAATTTTAATTTATTATTGGATAAACCAAATTAGAATCTTTTTAAAGGTCTTTTAGAGTAAATATCGGGGCCAGGCCCCCAAATGTAAGGTTTGACTATGAGACAATAAGTAAAAATTACTAATATTTTAATTGTTGTACTATAAATGTCCTTATAAATAAAATAAATAAGATAAAAATAATTATCATAATAAAGAATTATTATAATTATGGCCTAAAAATATTTATATTATTAAATAAATATAATAATATAATAAATAAATATATTAATATAAGATAATTAATATATTAAAAAGCACTTTATTATTGTTACCAACAAATAATAAAGGCATGAAAAATTGTTTTTTATTAATAAAAAACAATTAATAACAATAATATTACTAATATTAAGGCTATAAATTAAAATAAATACTATTTATATTAATTATGGAATTATTAAAGTAATAATAGAGAAAAAAATTACTATAATAAGAGAAATAACCTACTTTTAATGCTTAATATAATACTTTTGAATGATTTTAGGCCAAAAAATGTAAATAAAATTTATTCAAATTGTATTTACAATAAGCTTTAAGTGAAATTACAATTTTTCTTGATTTTATGTGGAATAGAGGTTTTTAAGAGAAATTTAAACAAAACAATTGAATAATTGTAATAATCACTTCAAATATTATGATTATAAGAAGATTAACTTTGGTCTTTAATAATATAGAATTTTTATATATAAAGAATAAAGAAATTACCTTTTGATCTAATGATTTAATGTTTTGTAAGCGTCTGAGGGGAAAACAGAGTAGAAAGAGCTCTATTTATAGTAGATACCTCCCACCTAGAGTCCAGAAGTCTTAAAGTAGACGTGTAATGATTCTTTCTACTAGAAAGTATCAATATTTTAAGGTTTGGTGATGATTACATCATGATCAAACCATCTTACCTCATAATTAGGCCATTATTTAAAGTTATCACTGTAACTTTAGGTTTGATGAGGTCATACGCTTGGCAGAAGCCTAAACTTCATGGACTTTATTAGTATTAATCATAATCTAATAGTATTCATCAGTTTTATGACGTATATGACTGTTAAGCTTAAAATAAGATTACAGTGAGTGATCATAAATGATCAAATTTAAGCTTAAACTTTGATCATTAATAACTTTGAAGCTATACATGGTAAAGCTATTCTGGGAGTGGATTCTGATAGCTTGGAATGCCTTTACTACACTTCCAAGGGAATTTCATTACATAATCAAAACTGTATTTTTGGTGATTTTTCTTGTAACTCATCTTTTCTGTTGAAATTTAATATTTTAAACTTCAAACCATGATTTCAAGGGGTTATACCTTGAATATTGTAATAACAAATACATCATTCTTCACAAATACACTAGTAGAATCCAATTGTCTCCTTTTTTTAAGTTTGGACCACTTTCACAACAAAGTGGTTAACAGCTCTATTGATTTTAATCAATAATCCATTACAGGTTTTAACCTTGTTTATAGCTTGTAAAATTAAGCTCATTTATGTATTCCTAAAGTAATTAAGTGGTGAGTTTATTTTTGGTTCATCACTCTATCAGGTATATTTCAAAAGATATTAGCTAAACTCCTTGAATATATGTGTTGACCAAAGAAGTGCATATATACAGCTTAACTCCTTAAGTATTGACTTTGGAGATTAGCTTCCTAATTGTTTTATGTGTAGGCATTTATGCAGATTCCAATGGTACCATTCATTATACATGTTGTTTCATTGGTATTTGAAATAATTAAGGATTCATGTTTTTTATAAGGTATTATTACTTATACCTCATTAAATATTGACTTTACAGATATTCCATAAAAATGGTATATGTGTATTTTACCATGGGGAATCCAATGGTGTAATTTATTTCAAATTTTTATTCATTGGGATTTAAGTTAAACCAAGCTTTATGCCTATTTATGGCAGCTTTATAGTTTTAAGGTAATCATTTTTAAAGGTATAACTATTTTAAATATTTCTTGTGACCTTTTTGGGCATGTGGTCATATCTCAAAGGTTCACACCTAAGGTAGGGTCCTTTTGAAAATAAAACAATTAGGGTTATCTGATGGTTCCATCCATTTCCCCATAGCTCAACTAGAAAAAAAGTTTTGGAGCAAACTAGCTCCATAAAGGTCTGGAGAAAGATACATATCTGGATAATAAAAATTAAACATGGTATAACTTTGCCATATTTAATGATAACCATACCAAATGAGATAACATTTTGTATATCTCATTGAGGGCTACTCAATGAAGCAAATTTGGGCTCAATATTTCAAAAACTGAAAAATGTATGGCAGCTTCAAGTTCAAAATCCCACAGTTTGGCCAATACACCTTTGCTGTGGGATACTTTCACATAAACTTGATTAGGAGGTGTCAAATAGACAAAGAAGCTTGTTTATACTTAAAATTCTCATAGTTAATTCAATACTGGGTCCAATACAGTTTTTGTACAGCATTCTACATGTCATACACATCAGAAGAGGGCTGTGTGGTCCCCAGATGAAAATTTTCACCCTGTGTTGCGGAAAACTGCCCAGATGTGGTTTTAAAACCACATCTGAGCCCAATACAGAATATGAAGGCCTTGTAAAACCCACAAGACAGCACTCAGAAGTGAAAAATCTCCACTTCCTCTATATGGATGATCTAGAGGATCTTTCCACTCCATTTCAGGATAAAAGGAGGCCTTTTCTCTGCCAGAAAAAGAATCCCAATCCTTATCTTGAATTCCTATGTTTTGCAACATTCAAAAACAGTTATACTCTTGGAAAATAATCAGGTATAATATCAATATTAAGTATTGTAGCTCTTATTATAGTAATACAACTGGTAAGACTGCACCCAGGGCTTTCAGCATGCTCACCACCAGTATTCCACAGTAGTAAAGCCCTTATATTATTATATAAACCCATTTCCACCACAAATTATCTGTGTCACAGTCTTAGTTTAAGCTTTAAAAACTATTATTACTACTTCTTCATAGACTTATCCTGACATTTCAGGTCCCAGTAAATTATTTGATTATTCGATGATAAAGCTACATAGTCAATACAAAAGGATTGAATTTCCCTAAGAATTGACGAAAAAGGGTTTATTTCTGTGGATTGGTTGTAGATGTGCAATAAAATGTAAATTTAGTAAACCTGGACTACTAATTTGGGAGGTATTAAAAATGATGGCAATGAGCTTACTAACAAGAAAATTAACAAAAATTATCTAAAATAGCAATATTAATTCCTAAGATACTACCTCTATTAGGAATTTCAAATGAAAAAAGTTGGATCTGTAAGATTTTAAATAATTTTAGTACTTGGTAGCACTTCCCATAACAAAAATTATGCCATTTTTCATGATGAAGAATTCTTACTTCTAGACTCATTTAGTGGCTATATATGATTTAATTGTGTTATTCTTCATTAAAATTTCATTTATTTAGGACTAAAAATAACCTTCAGGGACCCATTTTCCTAAGAAAGTGAAAAAAGGCTTTTTCACCCTCTTATGGGAATAGGAAAGCAGTTCACTCTGGTCTATCCAAATATATACTTTTCAAGAAGCTGAATCATTGTTTGTTTGAAGTTGTGAGCCTTAGAGGTATTTTCATATACGCAAAAGACCACAAATGATAAATTAAGATATAAATATAAGTAAAATAATTTTTTTTATATTTTAAAAATGAAAATTGAAATATAAAGACCAATTTATATTTAAAAATCAAAATTTAATTATAATTTAAAAATAAAATTTCAATAACATTTAAAATTATGAAAATACATTTTTACTCGTAAAGATTAAGTAAAAATGAATTTTTAATAAAAATTGTGAAATTAAAATATTTTTGGTAAAAAGTTATATAAAATATATTATAGCTTTTTATACAATAAATAAATATAAAGAAATTATCACACCATTGGATTCCTCATCAAAAATAAAGTGGGGTCACCTCTGGATGAAATTTCTGTAACTCAACTCTAAATAAGCTTAATTTAAGTTTTTAGTATTTTTTGTACAAAAGTATGAAAATCCTCAAAACCTTAATTTAATTCACACCACATGTGGTTTTAACCATCAATTTTTTGTGTTAAAATTGAGGTGTTGTGTTTAGTTTAGAAGTTATAAGGAATTGAAGTATTTTCAATTGAAATGTCAAAATGTGTGTGTATATTACATAAGCAAACTTTAATTTACATATGAGGTATCAATTATTACAGATTTGTAATTAAAAACTCAATTGAATTACATATGTAAAGTATAATTGTATTACATGATGAGGAATTAAAGAAAAAATAAATTGGAAAGATTAATTCTGGGGGGGAAAAGACACTCTAGCTCTAAGGGGGAGCTAGACCCCCAAAATCTTTGCTGACTGGCGTGGGATGTAAAAATCCACGCAAAGGTTCATTACTTTTGGCTTGGAATTGAGTCACAGGGTCTATGACTCAATTGATGATGAGGTTTTGATACCAACCAGGGTAGTTTTAACTGCTTCCAAGAGGGTAAAACTACCCTTCAGTTAAAACAATGTTAGTAAAAACAGCTTTAACTAGTTTCTACACCTCTTACACAAATTCTGATGTGTTTTGAAGGCTCTAGACCAGGTATTGCTATAGTAATGGCTGATTTAAGGGTCTAAAATCCCTAAAAATGGCTTAAACCAGCCCTTTTTTGGTCTAAACCAGGGTTCAATGATGCCATAATTGGCTTTTCTGTTGTCAGACCTTTTTCACGACTGACAAGAGTAAGTTTTACTTTTTGCGTAATAAAATTGATGGCTATAAAAGAATGTCTTCTTTGCCCCACTTTTCTCTTCATGTTAGAATCTTTTCTTTTTATAATTAGTTTAAACACTGTTAAACCAATCAATACAGGATTCCAACCACCTTTTTTTAAATATTTTAAACCTTTTAACCACGTGAAAAAATCATCATAATCATTGTTTGTAACTCTTATAGTCATTTTTACCCCTGAACCACCCCAAAAGTGAATTAAAGCATCTTTCATCACTGTTAGCTTTGTCACTTTGTTTCCAAATTCACTCTGGTAACTTTTGGGCATGTTGTCTCGTTAAATATCTTTTTTAAAGACTTTGTTCTTTAATTAATTGCTTGCAGTTCTTTTTTCAATTAATTCCAATTGAAATTGCTCTTGAAGAAACTTCTTTTGTAGCGTTAAATATCTCTTGTAGGGTATTTTTCGATAAATCGTTATTGCTGGTAAAAAAATAAACTTTTATTATATTATTGTTTTATACTTAAAAGGTTAAAAAAAATAAATTTGGTTTGTTTTCTCTTTAAAAATACCATTTCTTACTATTGTTAAATAATTTTACCTTATACAAATTTTGAGGACAGGAAAAGTACTTGATATTTTATCAAAGTTTCATATCCACACCTTACAGAAGTATTAATTCATTAATTAAAATTGAAACTCTCACATAATAACTGAATCATCAGTAAAGATGCTGATTCAAATCTGTGCTGAAATGAATTTCAAAGCTAACTAAACTAATAAGCTATAATTAATTAAGTAACACATCTATAAAGGCCTGATGATTGACCCCTCAAAAAATCTAACCACTTTCTGGCCTTGTGAGATACCTAAATACTTGTGAGTTAAAAATTCAATCAATTTTATTTTAGTTTCTTTGTCCTTTTATGGATTTTTTTAATAATAAACTATCACAGCCACTATCAGGGGTGAGGGTATTCAACTGTATCCCCACTCAAGGTCACAAAAAAAGCAATTCACTGCTGTGTATGAGAATCCAGTTTCAGCAATCTTCTTTTGAAAGCTCATGTAGTTTGGATTCACCAATACAGCCTGTCATTCTTAGTGCAGGCTTGATTCACCAAATACAGCTTTGGATACAACAATATGGAACTGTAAGATTACCCAACTTTACTGTAATAATTTCATCTCAGTCAAGAGGATTCCTCCTGTAAAGACTCTCTATATCCAAATCAATCAATTGTCTCAATAAATTGTAAGGTTTTGCTATCTAAAGATGAGTGAAAATTACAAATAATTTACTTATTTTACTCTGAATGTCCAAATTTAATGAATAATGAGATTAAAAATAATTATAGTAATGAGAATGTATTATGATTACGGCATAAAATTGATTCTATTTTTGAGAAATAATAATATAATATAAATTTATTTTGAAATATTATAATAAATTAACATATTTATGGCACTTGATTAATGTTAAAAATGAGTGATAAAGGAATATAAAATTGATATTTAATAGTAAATAGAAACTAATAGCAATAATATTACTAATCTTGAAGTTATATATTAATATAAATACTATTTAGATTGATATGAGAATTATTGAAAAGAATAATAATGAGAAAATATTATAATAAGAGGAAATAACATACTTTTAAAACTTAAGATAATAATTTTGAGTATTTTCATGCCTAAGAATATAAAGAAAACTTATTTCAATTGTATTTACACTGAAAAATAGAAAGGATTACAAATTACATCATTCTTACATGGATTTAGAAATTTTTAAGAGAAATTAACAAATAAAAATAAAAAATTGATTTAATAAAAGGTAAAATGAATATTACTATAAGATAAAACTTCGGTCTTGAATAATATAAGAGTTATATATTGAAGATTAAAGAAATTTACCTTTTTATTCATTGTTTTTATTGTAGTTGTTGTGTCTGAGGGTGTGTAAGGTTTCTTTATGAAAATCTTGATAATAGTAACAATATCAAGAGTACTATGACTGTCCTCAGTAGAAAAATATAATATAATAAAATATTATAACCACAAACTTGAATATAATTATCAGAAATAATTATAAAAAAAAATTAAATTAAATTATTATTATGAAATATAATAATAAAAAAATATAATAATTATAATGAACTATATGAATTTTATACTTTCAATTGGCATTATCTTGTCTTGCCAATTGGTATAAATCTTGTCAAGATAATTTTTTCCAACACAAGTGCAAAATGCACCTGAGTCAATATGTATCTTGGCTTCTGTGTTGTTTATCACAATATTAGTGATACAAGATGATTCATCTGTATAACCTTTACCTCTGGCAGGCTTGGTTTTTTGCATTTTAGCATCCTGTATGTGTATGAGATCCATACATTCATCACTGTACTGTGGTAAGTGAGTATGCACTTCTGTGACTTCAAAGGAAACATTAATATTTTCTATACTAAGTTTATCTGGTAATTACTCCTCTTCAGAAGGCTCATAATCACTTTCATGTACATGGACATCATTTGTTTATTTTGTGTAATCTTTTTCGATTTCTATCTCATTGATTCTTGTCTTTTTGGGACAAGTGTTAGCCAAATGAGATGTACTTTCACACTTATGACATTTCAAAGGAAGTCTGTCTTGTGGTTTATTTGGTTTTGAAATTGGTTTCCCACTAGTCTTGTTGTCTATTGGGGTTTTATACCAGTTTCTTCCAATTTTTGTTTGGGTAGTGATTTCCTCCATAGCATTGATATAATCTTCTGTAGAGCAAGGCTCAATACATCTGCTTCTTATAGCATGCTCAAGTTCACCTCCACACTTTCTTAATATCCTTTTATGTACCATTGTTTCAGAAATATCAGGATGAAGGGCAGTTAATCTGTCCTTCTGTTTAAGAAACCAAGACATGGGCCTGTCCCTCTCAATATTAAAAATGGCTTCTTCAAAAGAATTTTGCATTCTAAATCTTCAGGAATCATTTGCCCATTTAGAAATAATTTGTTCTTTCCACCAAGGCAAAGAATGTTTACTATGGTCTTGTCTCATTTTATAATACCATTTCTTTTCTGATTTGGTAAATAATGAGTGTAATCTGGCACTTATGTATTCATCTGGTATGCTAAAGTCTTCTTTGAATTTATCAATTGATATCATAAATTCCATATGATTATATTCTCATTCACCACTGAAGGTTGGCCATTCCTCTAATCTTGGAATATCTTCAAGATTACAAGCAGTCTCCACATCTGCATTACTTGAACTTGTGTGATGTAAATCATTATTCAAGTTAAGAACATTTCTGTCAAGAATTGGTGTGAATTTTCGTGGCAATTCATTTTTTAGTGATATATTATTAATACTTAATTGAATATCTTCTTTCAATTCAAGTCTTTCTTTATCTCTTTTTTCCAATTTTTCTTGGAAAAGAGAAACATTGTGCCCAGTTGAGTTTTCCAAGTTTTGAACTTGTATTCTTAATTCCTTTAACTGTCTAGCTATAAAAGGAATTGAATCGTCATCTAGTTGATTGAGCAAGGTAACGTTGGACTCAATTCTTTCACAAATTTGCATCAAAGACAGAATATTGTCTTTATTAACATTTTCAAGGCCAACAATGGTCTTTTGTGTTTCTTTCACTTGTAATATCTCATTACCCAACTTCTGTTGGATATACTCAAATGTTTTAAACTTTGTCAAAATTTCTTTATTACAAGATTCAAATTGAGTTACAAGTCTTACAAGATCTATTTCTTTGGGAAAGATTGGTTTAATATTTCCCCTTCCTTGTTTTTGAATTCCATCAGAGTTCTTTCCATATTGAACACATTGTCCATGGCTGTCTTCTCTTTCTTGGGAATTCTGTAATTCTGAGGGTAAGGCTTGTTCCACTTGGGCTTTGCCTTTTGCGTTTCCTTCTGATCGGTCTTTGGGGTTTGCTTGGGCTTGTTTGGCACTGGTTGAGGCGGATTTTTGCTGGTGGATGCTTGGGGAGCTTCCACTGGGGTGTTGTCCTTGCCTTGGGCCAACTTCTTCTTCTGATCCTCTGATAACATGCTTTGGTTTTTCAACCAAGCTTTTATCTGTTGAACTTGTCTCTTGCAAGACATGCGTATCCAACCCTTCAGAAGTTCCTCTGTCTTTTCTGGCCCCATGAGCTTCTTCACTTGAAGATATGAGTTCATGGTGCCTATCCAAAGACTTGGGAGAAGTTCCCACTCTTGCTGTTTTTCTGCCATAAACCAGTTTTTTGTACTGAAACTGGTATATCTCTACTTCTGCCTGTTGGAAGTGATTCAGGTCTAACAGCAATAGCAGTTATGTCAGCTTCTGGAATCTCAATAAGAGTTTAAAAGGTGCTGGCTAGCCTTTGGGAACTGGTGGAAGTTCTGACATCCTCCATTTGTGCCTCTCCTCTGGGCTGATATTCTTGTCTTTTGGATTTGTGACTGGAATGTCCTGGTCCAGATCCATTATATTGGATGGAGTAATTCCTTCCACTTCTAGTAGGAGTCATTTCAAGTCAATTTTAAGAATAAAACAGACTAAAAATGAATTAAACTCACATGCTGGCCCTTTGAACCGTTCTTTGGTTATTAAACCCCTTGGTGCTGCGCTAGTTTGAACTTGAATACTAGTGTCACAGGGGCTCTTCGAAGTGAAGAGGGCCTGGAACTCAGTAAACTGGGACTCACTATGGAGGGATCAAGGATATGGAAGGATTGAATACACTTAAGAGTGTAAGGAATGAATTACTATAATAAGAGATATGAGAAAAGCAGCAACAAAGAAATAAGAGTAAGAAATAGAAGAGCCAAACACAGACAAGTCCAAGTCCACTGTTTCAACCTGTCAGAATGGAAAGAGAAGGGTTAATAAGGATATGGCCACCCAACTCATACTGTACAGGCAAAGAGAAAAAATGCAAAGACTAACTCAAAATTAAATAATTATAATACCCAAAATAAGGATAAGAATAATTATGAAATAATAAATAAACTAAATTAATTAACTGGGGAAAAGTCCCCAGGGGGGAGAAAGAGGGGCTGGTATATGTGAGAAACACCAGCCCTGGTCCAGAGGAAGAATTTTCATGAGAGGATTGAATTATTGAATTGAGTCTGGCCAATACAGGTCCTGTACAGATGTACAGAACCTGTACAAGAGGTGTGGTGTATTTGAGTGATCATACAGTTTCATGCTGGTGTATTGAAACTGTATTGGGTGGATCCAACCTGTACAGGTATTGACAGGCTGTATTGATGTACCAAACTGTATGCATGTTTCAGAATGAAGATTGCTGAAACTGAATATTGATGCAACAGTGGATCTTGTGATTCTGAGGTGTTTGAGTGGGTATATGAATGAATACCCTTACCCCTGATGGATGGTTGTTACAGTATCCCCCTTTTGAAACTGGTGGGCTCCTGAACACCATAATACCCTGCAACTGTTGAGTGGCATCTCAATATCCCCACATTTTTTCAAAAAACTTCTTTTTAATTTTCTTTTCCTCTTGACCATTATCCTGAAAATCCTTCTTCAATTCTTCTCTGTCAAATTACATTGATTCCCCCCTTCTTTCAAGTTTTGAGTAAGTATTCCACTTCAAAATATGCTTTTCTTTTCTTCTGATTCAATCAACCTTTCCCTTGGGATATATCCCAAAATAATGGCCACTGAGCTCTTGTGCTCAAAAAATGATGCCCAATGAGTATATGAAGTGTACTCATTGGGAAAGGCTTAATCCAATGAAATCTTGAAGAAATTTCCTCCAAGGGGTCTTGTCCCCATTGTCCATGGAAATGGCCTCAAAAAGCCCTCAAAAGTGTTTTTTGGGCTGTGGCCTCTTCCCTGATGAATCTTGATATTTTTGATTTTTATGTCCTTTTGGGCCTTTTTGGGTGCTTTGGTGATTTTTGGTCATTTCTTGATTTATGGCCATTATTGGCCATTTTGGGTCTTTGGGGTCCTACAATCCACGGTCCGCAGTCCGTGGGGGCTATTGGAGGCCCCCTGGGCCCAAATTTGATGGGCACCCAGGGTGACCAAGGGGCCCCGAATTGGCCCAAATCCAATTTTCACCATACATGGCCTGGACCCATTGATGGGGTCCAGGACCATCAAGATCCTGGCCTCCCCCAAGTTGAAGGGGAGGCCCTGGGTGATGAGTTTAGCCCCAAAGGGGTATGAGCCTTTACCTTAGAGGCTTTGAGGGGGGGGGCATACTTGAGTTATGGCCCCCATTTCCTTGAGGTCAAAAATCTTTTTTCTTGATATGGAGTGGATTTATTCTGACATCTTGAATCTTCTGCTTGCATATTCTTCAGTTATGAGTTCCAAACTGACTGAACTCACTGAATCTTCTCGTTCTGCACCGCCACCGTCTGTTCTTTGTGGTTCTGGTGTCTTCAGTCAATTGTCCTCCCCTTCCATGGTGTCTTCTGGTCATTTTGATCCCTCCCAAACCTATGATGGGTTCAGAACAGTTGAAGGTCTTGATCCTGCCTGTACCAAATGTTTGGCCAAGGGTAAGGATTGCTTTCAACATTACAATCCTCAATTGTCAAAATGCCACTTTTGCTTCATTGGGAAGAAACCATGTCGTCGTACCGGGTCAACTTTGTCCAACGTCAGGAGGCACTTATGGAGCAGGAAAGATGGGCCTTATGGGCAGGAATTCCCCATTATTGAAGAACCTACTCCTGATGCAACCTCAGGATTTTCTCAATGTGAGTGATTTGCATATCTTGATTAAATTGGTACTGATATTTTGATGTAGTGACTGGTTCCAGGAAGAGGGATGTGGCAAGATGGACTAGTGTTGGAGGGCCCATTCCAGTTGGTGGTAGGCCCATACATTACAGCTCAGAAGTCCCAATCTCAAGGACCAATATTGATGGAGTAGTGAAGGTAGTGAAAAAGATAAGAAGAATTGCTGATTCCCCATCTGATCCAGATGCTGAGGGGAGTGATAAGTTGGATGGTGAAGAAGTTGAAGTTGTTCCTCATTCAGTTGGTCATCCATCCAGCAATTCCTCTGCTCAACCTCTTGCCAACAGATTCCAAAGCCAAGTAATTCCCAGTACCCCCAGAACCTTCCAACCAATTCTTGCTTACATTCCTTCCACAATTCCTCCTCCTTCACCAACTACTTCCCATGCCAGGCCTGCCTTGAATTTAGCAGTAAGGCCATCACCAGTCCAACCTTCCAGAATCTCACCCATGCCCACCTCTCGTCAACTCCAGTAGAAGAAGGGATGGTTTGTCTCCTTTACCGTTTCCTGCCACTCAAGCGTTTCAAAGAAGGGATCCTTGGCCTATCCGAGTTACCAGAGAAGATCCCAATTCAGCGAGTGAAAATCAAGATTCTGTGGCCAGATTATTCAGGAGGGTTGATAGAAATAGCAGAGAGGTGATCATGTATGCCAATGATAGAATGATTCCGGGGACTGCTTCTGAAGAGATGGCTGCTAAATTTGCCTGGTATGAAGATGAGTTGATAAATGACTTCCAGAGAACTTTTGATGATTTAGGTAGAGATAACTAGTTTTCCTTTTCCTTGTTTGTGTTTGGTTTGACTTCTATCCCCACTCTTATAACTACTAAAAAATAAAAATAAAAAAGATAATGGAACCTCCCAATACATGATTTGAGGAGGGGATGCTGCTGCTTTAAAGAAATAAAAGAAAGAAAATGATACAAGTAAAGAAAGAAAGAAAGAAAAGAATAAGAGAAAATGAGAGTAAAGAAAAGAATAAAGAAAAATCCTGATGGCTGGTCCTCATTGTGGTGAGTTTCTTGATTCTGGCCAAGAAGTGCCTGAAAAATGAAAACCAAGAATTTGATGCTCACAGAGTGGCCAAGGTAATGTTTTACAAGAAGTAGAACCCTCAGGGATGCATACCAGGAGATGGAACTTACTTTCATAACTCCCACTCCCCACCAAACACCATCAAACTGAAATAATTTGCCATAAATGACTTCTGACATGAATTGCCATAAATAACTTCTGAAATGAATTGCCGTAAATGACTTGAAGTAATGAATGTCTTTAATTATGATGATTGGCATAAATGAAATGATAAATAAAAGAAAAGAAAAAGAGAAAGAAAGAAAACATTTGGCCATATCTTGATAAGGTCCAAATGGAGGGTATTGATGTTGTATGCTTCCTGAACCTGTCCAAAGAATTGACAAGTGCTCACAAAGTGGCCAAGGAGATGCTTACAACAACATATGGGTAGAATACCCCCTTAAAGGTGCATGCCAGGAGAGGAACTTACTTTCATAACTTCTTCTCCCCACCAACCACCATAATCAAACTCTTGAGGTATTTGGACCAGGCTTGTCTGGATATAATGAATGGAGCTCCTTGACAAGGTCTGGTTAGTTGGTAAGGTTGGAAGATGGTTCCCAAGTGGTTCTTTCTGGGTCTTCACTGAATCCTTTCCACTCTACAAGATACCATAATTTACCTCTTTTGAGTCCAGAACCTCAGCCACTTCCCATTCTTCTTTCTCCTCCACTAAAAGTGGTGGTGGCGGCAATTGATGACGATTTGGGATAGTTGAATTCTTGACTGGTTCTAATAAGGACACATGGAATACAGGGTGAACTGTCTTCCATTGCTGAGGCAACCTGAGGTGATATGCATGACTGCCAATCTTCTTCAGAACTTCAAAAGGTCCCAACCATCTTTCTGATAGTTTCTTGGTGTGTCTTGTTGTCTTGATGTTCTTGGAAGCTAGCCATACTTTTTTCCCCAGGTTGGAAATCAGGTGTAATTGCTCTATTTCTATCTGCATACTTGAATCTCCTTATTGCTGACTCTAATTCTTCTTTGACAACTTGCTGAACTGATTGGAGTTTTGTTGATAACTTTCCAGAAGGTGAGTTTTGAGAAATATGGATTGAGTCAAAGCTGGGATTTCTTCCACAAATGGTGAAAAAAGGTGATTGCTTTGTTGATTAATGTTCTGCATTATTATAGGCAAATTCAGCCAGAGGGAGCCAGGTGTACCAGTCATCTTGATGATAGCTGACATACATCCAAAGATACTGTTCTAGAATCTGATTCACCCTCTCTGTCTGTCCATCTGTTTCAGGATGAAAAGCAGCTTAAAGATCTCTTGATATCTTGAGCTGCTGACATAATTGAGTCCAAAATGATGAAACAAATAAAGATCCTCTATCACTGACAATACTGACTGGAAGGCCATGCTTGGAAAATACATGACTAATGAATATTTGAGCTAAGTCCAGAGCAGTGATTGTTCCATAAGCTGGAATGAAGATTGCCATTTTTGAGAACATGTCCACAACTACTATAATTGAGTCAAAGTTGTTTGACAAGGGCAATTGAGTGATAAAGTCTATTGATAAGGAATTCCAAATACCAGATGGAATTTGAAGAGGCTTGAGTAGTCCAAACTTCTTGTGATGAATGTTCTTGTTTCTTGAACATTGCTGACATGAGGACACATAGTCCTTGATGAATTGATTCATGCCACCCCAATAAAAGTTCCTCTTGATGAGCTTGAGAGTCTTCTCCTGGCCAGGGTGGCCAGCCAAATGTGAGTCATGACGCTTTTGAAGAATATTGAGTTGAAGTTCTTCATTGCTTGGGATTACCACTCTATCTTTGAATAATAACAACTTGGCTTGAGGTTCAAGAGAATAATCTGAGACTGATTCACCTCTTGCTAGTTGCTTGAGTATTTCTTTATAGTCTTTGTCTTGCCATACTTCTTTTTGAATCTTGTCAACTAAATCTGAAAACACTTCCACTTTTATTGCAAAGAATGTTGACTCTTGAATTCCATCTTGCTTGATTACTTGATGAAAAGTTTGAGGATTCTTGCTGATGAAGTCCACCCCCCTCCCTCGGTACACGTCGTCCCAACGTGGCAAGGCGTCCGGCAAAGTGGCTAGCCTGCCTGGGCGGTAAGTGATAGTGAAGTGAAATTGTGAAAGGAATTCAGCCCAACGGGCCTGACAACGAGTGAGAACTTTGGAAGACATAAAATACTGCAAGGAAGAGTGGTCTGTCAAAACCTCAAAAGAATTGGAAAGAGAAAGAAGAAATGCTCTTCAGCGCTTGAGAGCCCAGCCTTTGCCAAGGGGTTCCTTGTCATGAATTTCATAGTTCAGCTTGGCTGGGAGAAGCTTGCAACTATCAAATGCAATGGTATGCTTTCCTGAGTCATTCACCTGGCTCAGTACAGCACCCAAAGCATAATCAGAAGCATCAGTCTCTACTATAGTAGGTAGAGAAGGATTGAAGTGAGATAAGATAGGAGAAGAGGTGAAAGCTTCTTTGAGTGCTTGAAAATGACTAAGAGCTTCCTCATTGAAGATGAAAGGAGAATCTTTTTTAAGGAGGGAAGTGAGAGAAGTGATTTTTTTAGAATAATTTTTGATGAAACGACAATAAAAATTGGCAAAGCCAAGAAAAGATTGAAGGGCCTTGATGTTTTTGGGCTGAGGCCAATTGAGGATTTGCTGAACTTTTGAAGAATCCATCTTGAGGCCATCACTTGAAACAACATAGCCCAAGTATTCCACACTTGAGGTATGGAATACACACTTGGAGGCTTTGGTAAACAAATTATTGTCCCTCAGTCTTTGGAGGACAGAGGCCACATGCTTGACATGTTCCTCCTCAGAACTGGAAAAGACCATAATATCATCTAAATAAACCACAACAAACACATCAAAGAAATCTGCAAAGATATCATTTACTAGATTCTGAAAAGAAGAAGGAGCATTGGTAAAACCAAATGGCATGACCAAATACTCATAACTACCATATTTGGTTCTAAAGGCAGTTAAGTGCTCATCCCCCTCTTTGATTCTCAGAAGGTTATATGCACCCCAAAAGTCTATCTTGGAGGAAATAGTGGAACTGTTGAATACGGTAAGGAGCTGGTTCATAGGGGGAACAGGATACCGGTTCTTCCTAGTAACAGCATTGAGTTTGCGGTAGTCAACACACAAACGAAGACCTCCATCCTTTTTCTTGACAAAAAGGACAGGTGCTCCTGTTGAAGAGGAGCTTGGTCTAATGAAACCTTTCTCTACATTCTCTGAAATGTAGGCCCGTAGTGTTTCTGACTCTTGATTTGATAAGGAGTAGATAACACCAATTGAAGGTAGAAGACCCTCCAATTTGATATGGTGATCACAGGAGCAGTGTGGAGCACGTTTCTCAGCTTTCACCTTGGAGAATACATCCAAATATTGGTGATAAGCGGGAGTGACTACCTTCACCACAGTTTCAATTTCTTCTGGCTCTTCCTCCTCATCCCACTGCTCCTCCAGGGAGGAAGGTCCATATCCCCTTGAAAGAGATGAAGTGAAGATATGGCAACATCTTCTCCAACATCCTTTATCTCTTTGAAGACTTCATCTCTTAATGGAAGTAATGACTGAGAGGGAATGATGGAGGGGGTATGGACAGAAGAAGGAAAGGGAGGTGTCTTAAGGTCACCAACCCGAGCAACACTGTTGACAGAAGTGGCGAAGGCATTACTAGTAGAAGGAATAATACCACTAGAATCCTTATGACTAGAATCATAGGTGATCAATCCATTTTTCCAATCAATAATGGGATTAAAATGGTAAAGGAAGTCATAGCCCAATATCAGGTCTTCTCCCTTGGGTGAATCTATGATGAAGAAGTCCCATTCAAAGCTTGGGAATGAAGGCAAGTCAACTGCCCAATTGGTATAATGGGTGGTGAACAAGGCAGGGGATTCATTAGAATCCAAAATAAAAAGAGGAATCTTTTCACGGAGCTCTGAAAGAGTCAATGAGTACTTGAGAACAAAATTCTTTGCAATAAAGGAGTTTGTAGCACCAGAATAAATGAGAATACTATAAAAAATATCAGAGACAGAAGAGAAAATAAGAAATTTTGAAGATTTCTTGACACTAGTATTCAGAGTGCACAATTGTGCTCTTGAAGGAAGTAAGTGAGAACCATTGAACACATCATGATCCCCACTCAGGCTTTTCCCTGCTTGCTAGGGAAGCCTCTTGATGATGTCCCAGGCTTGTTCTGAGGTCTCTTGAAGCATTTTTAGATTGGGTGATTTCCACCACAATAAGTACACAACCCCTCTTTGATCCTCCTCTCCTTTTCAGAACTGATTAATTTATTATCCTTATTGAGGAGAGCGGCATGAGTCTTGTCCTTTGAAGATTGAAATTGCTTGCCCTTCTTGTTCTTCTTCCGGTGAGGCCTCTTTGAAGATGAGTTTTGAGGAGGCCTAGATTGATTGGATCCAATGACTGGAGGCTTCTTCCCTTGATTTCCACCCTTTTCTTTTTGCCTCTCATGATACCTTGTGTCTAACTCTAAAGTGACATCCATAAGTTCTTGAAGAGTATCAAACGTTCCAGGGTGAGAAGCCAACTGATCCAATAATCTTGATGCCAATCCTCTTCTGTAAACATGGATATAAGCTCCTTCACCCCAATCTCCAATTCTTGACATTAGGCTTCTGAAATCGGCAATGTACAAGGATACATGAGCACTTTCCTTCATCCTCAAATTGTCCAACTCTTGTTCAGCTTTCCTGACTTCATTGGGGTCTCCAAACAGAGTGAATCATTTAGATTCAAATAATGGCCAATTATTGAGGAGGTAGGAAGGATCTTCATTGGAAATATCTGAGAGATAGGGTTCAATCCACTTTCCAGCTCTACCAGTGAGAAAATAAGTTGATTAAAGAGCTTTCTTCCTGTCAGAGAAGAAATTTTCTGGATCAATATGGAAGATTAATTGACAGGATTAAATAAATCCTCTCAATTTATGAGCTTGAGTACCATCAAAAGAATCAGGTTCCTTCATGGATGGAGTCTTGAAAGCAGGGGCCTTGGAATTGTCCCTGGGAGAAACTGCTTGAGTGAGTTGTCCCATGAATTGAGTCATCTGCTCCATCATCTTGAGGAGACTTGGATCAGTTTGAGAGACAAGAGGTTGACTAGAAAGAGCTAGATTAGAACCCTGAGGCACCTCTGGAGCATTTTCAAAGGCATCTGCCACTTCAGTTTCCCCAGAATCTTCCTCTTCCACAGACTCTTCCCCCTCTTCATCTTCAACTTCCCCTTGTCTTGCTCTTGCACCTTCAGACATGCCAGGGTAGCCACCCAAAAGTCCAGAAAAGGATCTTGATCTTATAGATTTCATTCCACCTCTTCTTGAGGGTGCTGCTCCTTGCATTGGTGGTCCTCTTTCCAAATTTGCACTCAGTTGATGAACTGATGGTGTGTGGTCAAGAGAAGCCCTTGCTGTAGGAGTGAGAACAGCTTGAAGTCTTTGGGATCTAGTATTTTTGGCTGGGGACCTATGCTGAACTGGCATTTTGAATAAAAATGAAATAAAACTTGATGGTATGAGAATTATAATCAGAACTGGGCCAAATCAATCACAATTAAAATCTTGATGAATCTTGAGGAATCAACTCAAATCTTGAGGAATCAAATTCAGTCAACAGTCAAATCAATTCAAACAATCAACAATCAATTCAAATCAGATATCAATAATCTTGAGTAAATAAACAATCAATCAATATTCAATCAATAAACAATCTGTAAGGTTTGTCTATGAAACTCTTGATAATAGTAGCAAAATCAAGAGTACTATGACTTTCCTCAATAGAAATATATAATATAACAAAATATTATAACCACAAATTTAAATATAATTATTAAAAATAATTATATAAAAAAAATAAATTTAATTATTATTATAAAAATATAATAATAAAAATAATAATAATAATTATAATAAATTATAATTATTCTATTATTGTTATAGTCACTGACAATTATAACAATAAGACTTGTAAAGCTCTTAATGAGACAATTACACGCGGAAATATGAATATTAACCACCTATAAATAATATAAATATTATTTATAAAAGAATTATAACACACACTGTGCAGAAACAATTCTTATAGAATAAAAACTCTATATAAAAAAACTAATACTAGATAAAAAAAATATAGAACTTTAGAGAAAACTTACTTATAATATTTATTTAATACAACAAGTCAAACAACAACAGTTATTATATTAAATAATAATTATAAGTTAAAAACACGCCAAAAATCAATAATTTTAAAGATAAAACAACTTTTTATAATAAAATTTAAGATTAAAGAGTTTTTAAGAGGAATTTGTGGATTTTAAAAGATATTTTAGATGATAATTTTATAATATAAAATATATTATTGATGATTACAACAATAATCTGAGTTCTTTGATTTCAATTCTTTGATTTACAGTTAATAAAGAATAAAATAACTTAAGAATTACTTTAATAATAAGATTTTATAAATAATAAAACTTTACCTGTTTAAATGTCTAATATGATTGGATTAATAATGAATGATGGACAAAAACAGTGATGAAAAGACTCCTTTTATGTCTTCAGAGCAGCTCTCATGATTCATAATGAGTACAGAGGGCGTGCTCAGGTCAAAACTGAAAAACCATACTTAAAAACAAAGTTCATAACTTAAGGCAACTTGTTTTTAATTCCAATTTAAAGTTACCAGTGTTATTCTTAACTCCATGTAACTTTAATCCTCATTTAAACTAATTATTTTAAGTTTTTTTTAATGTAAATAACCTTATTTATATTGAATTTCATCACATGAACAACTTAAAAATAGAGTTTCAAGCAGAAATCTCTTAAACTCAATTTTTAATTAATTTTTAAAGAAATCATAATTGTCTTTGAGCTTAATTAAAAGAGTAAATTTCCAGGCTAATTACCCAGGAATTTTATTTATAAAAGATACTTAAAATTTAATTTATATATAGATAATATTAAATTCTAAGCTCTGTGAAACTTTCAAGCAAATCCATTAAGATTTGGATTTTTAATGAATTTTTGAAGTTATTACTATTTTTCCACATAAAATAGCAATACACACCAAACCTTAGCTTTTGATAAGGTTTTGATGCTTTTAACTTTGAACTTTTAAGCTTATTTAAGGTTTTTAAGCCTGATTAAGCTTTGACAGTTCTTAAAACCTTGATTTCAAGCCTGCATATTGGGATTTATCCTTTGGCAGCTTGAAATTCCTGTCCAAATTGGGATAAAACCAGTTTAAACCTTAAGGTTGGATCAAAGTCTAATCTTAAAGTTTAAATAAGGTTGAAAATCCTCCAATACAGGTGGACAACCTTAATTGAATCATTGCAGATCCAAAAGGTTGGGTACCCCAGCTCTATTTGGTCTTTTTCCTTTGTCCCACCTTTTTGCGTGGATTTTGCCCTTTTATTTATTTAAAGCCATACCATGGCTTTAAACCCTTTTAAATTGAGCTCACGCAGGATTTACATTCTGTATGGCAAATCCTTAGCCAATTCAGTAAATATACACCACACCTCAATTTTAACTAAAATTTTGGTAAGTTTGCATTAACCTTATGCAACTTTAAATTTAAGCTTATTTAAGCTTAAATTTAACAATTTTAAAAAAATGTTAAAAAGTTACATTAGTACTGTGAGATTCTTAAATCTTCTAATAACACAAGAAATAAGTGTTTTTGGGTATAACACCTTATGGATGTACCCTAGGTTATTTTTGGTGTAGAATCCAAAAATGACATAATATTTATAACTTTGTTTATCCAAAATAAAGTTATACTTATTTTTTGTTATTTCTTATTTTAATTTCAACTAAAAAGTCTGTTTAAGACAAAATTAGCTGTTTATAAAATCATTTGTGGCCTTATGGGTATGTTATACATACCTCACAGGCTCACATTCCCTACCACCAAAAAAAATTGTACCACAATTTTTCTTTTGTAGTTTACCCCCAAGTTATTTGGGGGGGGTATAATCCACTGTCCAACTTCTCTACTTCTACTTTTAAGTATGTAAAGCACTCAATTTAAACTTTTTATTGAGCAATTGGTCTTCTTTCATGTCTGAATCTTCTGAGAAACTTTTGGGAATCAGGTATTTTGCTTTCTACAATCCACTCATCTTCATGTTGTGGATTTTTATACCTGACTAAGTATTCTCTTTCATTTTTTCCCATAAGTCTTCTTTCTTTCAAGACTTTTAGTACCTTCCTCTCCTCACTTAGATCTAGTGGGGGTACTTCTAAGGGTGTTTCATTTCTTAAAGGAAATAATTCCTTGTCACTTGAAGTGTAATGCTTTACTAGACTGACAGGGAATGTTGGATGTTTATTTTCCGGTTCTCCTGACAGTTCTACTTGTACTGCATTTGTCCCATGAAGGGCTTTAATAATAAATGGTCCTGAAAAGGAATCTTTCAATTTCTTTGGGCCTTTAATATTATTAAAGTTCAAGGTTGAAACTAGTATTAAGTCCCCTAATTTGAATTCTGGGGTTTTATGACTTTTATCCCATTTCTGCTTAGCATACTCAAAGGCATCAATCATGCTTTGATTTGCATGATGTCTCACTTTATCAAGCAATAGCTTAAAGCTTGAAGCAGTTGGATGAATGTCAACCAGATCTTTCTTCAAAGTATTAATTGGAAGTTTGGGGTTCCATCCTTTTTCCAAAATTGCAGGGGTCTTGCCTGTTGAAGCATGGATGGAGGTCTTGTAGCCTAATTTCAATGCTGGTATAAGGGTACACCAATCATGGGTAAAGCCATCAGAATCTTTAAACTCCAGGCCATAAGCACAAATTCTGCTGATCATGTCCTCAAGGGTTTGAATCATTCTTTCTGCTAACCCATCTGTTTGTGGATGGTATGCTGTTGAGAATGATAATTTTGTACCCAAAAGCTTATGTAAATTAGTCCATAAGGCTGATGTAAATTTTGGGTATCTGTCACTAATGATATTTTTAAAGAGACCAGTATGGGATATTACTCTATTCCAGATCAAAAGAGCTGTATCCATAGCTATGTCATCTTTGTGACATGGTAAAAAGATTGGTGTTTTGCTATATCTGTCTACAATAACAAGACATGCATTGTAACTTTTATCACCTCCAGGTGGTAGTGCAGTTACCCAATCCATGTGAACCACTTCCCATGGGGTACTTGGTTCTTGGATATGGATCATCAGACCAAATCTTTTACCAGTAGCTTTATTGGCTTTCTGGCATCTATCACAACTATGACAGTACTCAATGACATCTTTTCTCCAAGATGGCCACCAGGCACATGTCTTAATTCTTTCCATTGTTCTGTCTTCAGACAGATGTCCAGAATAAATGTTATCATGGCATTCTAGTAGTATTGTGTTAATCAACATTCTACTACATAAAACCATGACACATGTGTGTTTAGATCTATGATATAGTATACCATCAAACAAATGGAATCTTCCATTATCATAAAATGTTTTCCAAATATCATCCAGAGAATTAGCCAATGCTGCATCTTTGCAATCTTTGTCAAGTAGGGTAGTAATTATATGGCAATTTTTATCTTGCTTATAGCTTTCTCTAACTTCCTCAAAGAATTCTGTTCCTACATGTGTGATGTTAATTCGTTCAATTGGGATTTGAGGTTCTGCACTTGTAGGAACATAGGCAGGATTTTCAGGTGTATTGGGTAATTCCCATCTACTTAAGCCATCAGCATTCTTGTGAGTATTTCCAGATTAATGTACTATGGTCATATTGCCTCTATACTCCTGTATAGCAATCTGCCATCTTAACATGTGTCTGTTTGGAGTTTTCATGTTAAGAAGTGACTTTACTGCATTACAATCAGTAATTACTTCAAACACACTACCATCAAGATAGTAATGAAGTTTTTCTAGAGCCCAAACAAGGCAAAGGAACTCCATTTGGCTAGCTCCATATCTGGCCTCAGTAGGTTTAATTTCTCTTGAAATAAAACAAATTGGACCTTCATAAGGCTTGTCATTGACAATTTGAACTTGATGAAGAGCAGCTCCTAGACCTTCACCACATGCATCAATATACAGCTTGAAAGGAAGTTTCCAGTCTGGCATCAGTAATAATGGTGCATTGGTCAAGGCATACTTGATTTTATCATATGCTTGAATTCTTTCCTGAGTCATTTCAAAAACAGTTTTTTGATCACAAATTCTGTATAATGATCTGGCATGGATTGCAAAATCTTTAAGGTGTTGCCTGTAATAACTGGCAAAGCCTAAGAAAGACATCATTTCTTTTTTGTTCTGGGGCATCTGTTTCAGTAAGACTGCAGCCACTTTGTTCTTATCAACACCAAGGCTTAGTCCTGAGACCACATGTCCTAGAGCTTTCAACTCATGAAACCCAAAATTTCATTTTTTAAGAGAAATTTTCATGTTCACTTGTATAATTTTCTTAAGTACTAGTGAAAGTCTCTCTAAATGTAATTTCCAGGTTTCCGAACAAATGATAATGTCATCAATATAAATGATTAACCATCCCTCTGATAGCTCATGTGGGAAGATAGTATTCATCATTCTTTGGTAATGAGAGGGTTCATTTTTAATACCAAAAGGCATCCGCAAATATTCATAAATACCACAATGAGCAATTATTCTCAATAATTTCCTAGCATGAGGTGTCAAAACATTCTGGTGAAAGCCTTTTAGAGCATCCATAGAAGTGATGAATCTTGCTTTAGATAATTGAGTCAAAGTCTCATGAATTCTAGGGATTGGATACCTGTCTGGGATAGTGTAGGTATTCAGTGCTCTCAAATCACCAACCATCCTTGATTTATCATTATGCCAAGTAATGATTACTGGGGTTGTAACTTCCACTTCCTCATTGTGTCCAACTTTTCTAAGAACTCCCAGTTTCATCAGTTCATTAATATGATTTTCTAATGCTTCTCTAGCCCTAGGGCTAGCTGGGTAAGCTGGTCTTCTTAATAGTGGCGGATAAGGCTTTTCCACATTAAGCATAATGTCCACCTCATGGCCTTTTATAGCCCCAAGTGGTTCATTATCTGAAGCAAAGGCTTCCCTGTATTGAAATAAAATTTCAATAAGCTCTTCCTTCATTTCTAGTGTTAACTCAGGACTAATTTTTGCTTCAATTAATTGATTTAATACAAATTTTTCCTTATTAACATTTTTTACTTGTTTAATGACAGTAATTTCTCTTTTTTCTAGAGGAAAAGCAAATTTTTGTCTTTTATTTTCCCCTATAGTGAAATACCTGTCTTTATGATTATTAATATCAATACCATAAATATTGAGATAATCATTCCCAAGTATAAAGTGTTTTGAAGTACAATTATTCATAACAACAATTTCAACTTTCACTCTTATACTTCCTGCAGGATGAGGAAATATGATTGCTGCTTCAAATATACCCAATGGGTGCATATTTTGGCTAGCACTGCTGAATGTTATACCTTCAATTGGCATTAATTTGTCTTGCCAATTGGTATAAATTTTGTCAAGATAATCCTTTCCAACACAAGTGCAAAAAGCACCTGAGTCAAGATGTATCTTGGCTTCTATGTTATTTATCACAATATTAGTGATACAAGATGACCCAGCTGTATAACCTTTACCTCTGGCAGGTTTGGTTTTTTGCATCCTGGCATCTTGCACATGTATTAGATCCATACATTCATCACTATAATGTGGTAAGTTAGTATGTACCTCAGTGACCTCGAAAGAGACATTAATGTTCTCTATACCCAGTTCTTGTGATATTTCTTCTTCTTCTGAAGGTTCAGAATCACTGTCATGTAAAGATACATCAGTTTCTTTTGTGTCTTCCACTTTTTCATCATTTATCTCATTTACTCTTATCTTTTTTGGAGAAGTGTTTGCCAAATGAGATGTACTTCCACATTTATGACATTGCAAAGGAGGTCTGTCATGTGGTTTGTTTGGTCTTGAAATTGGTTTCCCACTAGTCTTATTGTCTATTGGCGTTTGGACCAATTTCTTCCAATTTTTGTTCTATTAGTGATGTCCTCCATAGCATTGACATAATCTTCTGTAGAGCAAGGCTCAATACATCTGCTTCTTATAGCATGCTCAAGGTCACCACCACATTTTCTTAATATCCTTTTATGTACCATTGTTTCAGACATATCAGGATGAAGGGCAGTTAACCTGTCCTTCTGTTTAAGAAACCAAGTCATGGGCCTGTCCTTCTCAATATTAAAGATGGCTTCTTCAAAAGAATTTTCCATTCTAAATCTCCAGGAATCATTTGCCCATTTAGAAATAACTTGTTCTTTCAACCAAGGCCAAGAATGTTTACCATGGTCTTGTCCCATTTTATAATACCATTTCTTTGCTGATCTGGTAAATAATGAGTGTAATATGGCACTTATGTATTCATCTGGTATGTTAAAGTATTCTTTAAACATATCAATTGTTTTCATAAATTCCATATGATTATATTCCCCTTCACCACTGAAGGTTGGCCATTCCTCTAATGTTGGAATGTCCTTATAATTGCAAGCAGTTTCCACGTCATGAATTGAAATTGTATGGTGTAATTCATTATTCAAGTTAAGTACATTTCTGTCAAGAATTGGTGTGGATTGCATTGGCAATTCATTTTTTAGTTTTATATTGTTAATACTTGATTGAATATCTTCTTTCAATTCAAGTCTTGCTTTATCACTTTTTTCCAATTGTTCTTGAAAAATAGCTGCATTGTGACCAGTTGAGTTTTCCAAGTTTTGCACTTGTATTTTCAATTCTTTTAGCTGTCCAGTTATAAAAGAAATTGAATGTTCATCTGGTTGATTGAGTAAGGTAACTTTAAACTCAAGTCTTTCACAAATTTGCATCAAAGACAAAATATTTGCCTTATTAACATTTTCAAGGCCAATTATGGTCTTTTGTTGGTCTTTTACTTGTAATATTTCATTACCCAACTTCTGTTGGACATGATCAAATGCTTTAAATTCTGCCATAATTTCTTTATTACAAGATTCAAAGTAAGTTACAAGCTTTACAAGATCTACTTCTTTGGAAAGGATTGGTTCAATTTTTCCTCCTCCTTGTTTTTGAATTCCATCAAAGTTCTTGCCATATTGAACACATTGTCCATGGCTGTTTATTCCTTCTTTGGAATTCTGTAATTCTGCGGGTAAGGCTTGTTCCACTTGGGCTTTGCCTTTCCCTTTGCCTTCTGCTTGCCCTTCTGGTTGGTTTTGGGGGCTTGCTTGGGCTTGTTTGGCGCTGGTTGAGGCGGATTTTTGCTGGTGGATGCTTGAGGAGCTTCCACTGGGCTGTTGTCCTTGCCTTGAGCCAATTTCTTCTTCCGGTCTTCTGATAACATGCTTTGGTTTTTCAACCAAGCTCATATCTGTTGGACTTGTCCTTTGACAGACATGGGTGTCCAACCCAACAGAAAATTGTCTGTCTTTTCTGGCCCCATGAAGTTCTTCACTTGAAGATAAGAGTTCATGGTGCCTATCCAAAGACTTGGAAGGAGTTCCCACTCTTGTTGTTTTGACGCCAGGAACCAGTTTTTCCATTGGGATTGATAAATTTCCACAGCTGCCTGTTGGAAATGGTTCAGGTCTAACAGCAATAGCAGTTATGTCAGCTTCTGGACTCTCAAGAAGAGGTTCAAAGGTGCTGGCTAACCTTTGGGAACTGGTGGAAGTTCTGGCATCCTCCATTTGTGCCTCTCCTCTGGGAGGACACTCTTGCCTTTTGGATTTGTGGCTGGAATGTCCTGGTCCTGATCCATTTGATTGGATGGAGTAGTTACTTCCACTTCTAGTAGGAGTCATTTTGTGAGCCTTGAGGTATATTTTACATACCCAAATAGGCCACAATTATCTTAAAAAGAAATTTTGAATTATGCAAAACTCATAAGTCATGCATATATCCAAAATTCATCATTTTCAATTTCAGAAAGGATGAATAACTTTTTATTGAGTAAGTAAATCCATGGATTTAAGACCAGATTTGGATTCTACACAAAAATTCACCTAGGGTAGCTCCATAGAGTGAATAAGCTCAATTTAAGTATTTGAGGTGGTAAAATGGAAAATACTTCAATACCACATCATTAATACCACATAAAAGATCCGTGAAAATTTTTGTTTTTCTTGATTTTTAGCCAAAATAATGGGAAAGTGAGAAATCCCATGTTACATATACACTAAGAATAGTGTTATGCATGTTTTGAGCACTTAATATTATGGTATTCTTACATGGACTTTTGGTACACCCATAGTGGATATCTCACTTTAAGCTTAAATTACTATTTTGACGTAAAAATTAAGCAAGGGGGACAAAAGACATCAAAGAGAGCCAGGGTACCCAACTTCTGAGGCCTCAGAGGCGTGGATAGCTCCAGAGCATGGATCCATGGCTCATCTTGGCCCAATTGGTAAACTAAAACTCTTTGGGAACTTGGTTACCAAGTTACACCTACTGTAATCATAAGAAAAATAGCAAATAACCTGCTATTTTGACGTGCCAAGGAGGTAATAAGCTACTTAGGCTCCTGTAACCACGTCAATTCTTGATGACTTTCCATGACTAGACCCTAAAAGAGTAATTAAACCCTTTTGGGATCCATATTCATTGATTTACCTCATAGTAACCAGCAAAATACTGCTATTTGCAATTCTACGTAGAAATGAGGTAAAAACTTCAAAAATTCATTAAAAATACAATTCTTAATGAATCTTACTGAAAATTTCAGGACCAATGAAGAACTGTATTATCTATGGTACAACCAAAAAGAATTATGGTTTTACTAGTAAAATTAAAAGTTTTACTTACAGTCCATTTTTGACCATTCTACGTGAAACACTGAATCTTCAAAAATTCACAGTAATTACAACCTGTGATGAAATTGGCAATAACATTGATAACTTTGAGAAATCAATGATTATTTTAGAATAAAAGAAGATTTACAGATGTTACTCCTTTTATTCTTAACCATATTGGGGTTGGTAGTCACGTAAAAGCATCAATTAAGTAATTATGATAATCTTACGTGACAACAGATGATGCAATCATTAATCCAAAAAGGATTATTGTTTTCTCACTCATTGGTTTCTTAGTTTGCTCCATGGCACGCCTCTGTGAGCTGTTGTTGACTTAAAAGAAGCCTCTTCTTGCTGTTTTTTCCTCATCATCATCTTATCAATTTATTAAATCATTATTACCAACAAGTAAGTATTAGTTAAAGCTATTCTTAAGTGTTTTAAATCTTTCAAAATCATCCAGAAAGACGTGAAATCATAGAATCCAACTATATTCTGTTGTAATACTGTTATAAATCCTTTTGATCCCTTAAATCCACAATTCCACATCAAATTTCTCTACTCTTATCTATCAATAAGTTCTTTGGAGTATTAGTGAGTCATTTATTCTTAATTCTTAAAGTTTTTCTCTAGTAATAGTTTTCTTCAAGAATTATCTTTATAATTATTCTTGCAAAAGATAATTATATATTAAAATAATTTTATTATTTTAATAAAGAAGTTTTTATTATTAAATTCTTCTTGTAATTGATTCTTGTAGACAATTACTTGCTCACTGTTAAAATCACTAGTAGTGCTTAACACGTGAAAGAAATAATTTTTTTTAATTATTTAATTGTGGTTATAATAATATTTTATTATTATATTTCATAAGAACAGACATAGTACTGTTGATTAATAGTAATATTATCACCAGTTTCATAGTCACATCTTACATTTGGGGGCCTGGCCATGATTTTATCCATAGACTTGGCTTTAATCATATTCTAGACTTCATTATTGTGTTCTAAAAAACCACCATACCTACCACATCCTACATTTGGGGGCCTGGCCGTGTTTTTCGAACCTTGTACCCTTAATTAATATATTTTTAAGCTCTAAAATATATTAATTGAATATTTTTTTTTCTTTCATTTTAAAGTCAAAATAATTCTTATTTTTTAAATTGTTTTGGAAATCTTTTTCATTGAGGAATTTGGTTTAATTTTATACTGTTTTACACGTGGCTTTTTCACATCCAAAAACTTATAAAATTATTCTTTGAGTTACTCTGAATTAATTTTCATTCAAAATCTTAAATTTTAATTTTTTTTCTTTAAAAAGAATAATTTTTTTTAATATTAAAAAATAATAAAATTCATAAAAAAATCTTTTAAAAATATCTTAAAACACAAAAATAATTTCTTTTATCATATTTTTTTCTCTTTAAGTGTCTTTAATCAAATACTGTGCAGCTGGTAACAGACTCAGTAAAAGATACATCAATAGTCCAGAATCTTCAGAAGCAGAATCTGAAGACAGTATTGAGGTGCAGATTGCTAAAAGAGGCACCTTATTCAACTCAGAAAAAGCTAAATTACCACCAAAAGGTGTGTATTTTATCTTATATTCTCACCTTTTATCTTTAAATTGACGTGAAAATGGTGCATACCAGAAATGGAAGCAACTATTCAGTCCAACCAGATGGATGTGCACAAGGAAGAGGCAAGACCAAATCCAGAAGTGCCAAATCTTCCACAAGAAAGGCACATATGGAGGATGCCAGAGTTGCCCCCCATTCCCCAAGGTCTGTACCAACAGATTTTGATGTAAATTCTGAGCCTGAACTGATTTATGGTAATATTTCCTGGGATGAACCACTTTCAGGTGGCAGCAATAGAAATATATCAATGCCAGTACAAAAACTGGTTCAGAGAAGCCAAGGAAGAGGAGTGGGAAATCTGCCCAAGCCTTTGGCAGGGGGCCATGAACTCCTACTTACACATCAAGAGCTTTTTGGGTCAGGAGAAGACCATATGACTCTTAGGAGGATGGAGCCCCCTGTCTTGCAAAGACAAGGTCAAAAAGATAAAGAATTGGTTGAAGAACCAAAGTCTTTTATCCATAGACCAGAAGAAAGAGTTAGAAATGACTCCAGCTTTGGAGACAGAGGCACCAGTGGCATCTACCAGCTCCAAACCAGCTCCAGAAGCGCCCAAGGACAAGCCCAAAGGACCTCAAAAGAAACAGAGAGGTCCCAAGAACCATCAAGGCAAGGGCAAAGGCAAAGCCAATTGGAACAGACCTTACCCACAAGGGTACAGGATCCCCAAATTGGAGCCTTCAGCCATGGACAGTGTCTTCAATATGGCCAGAACTCTTATGGAATTCACATCCAAGGAGCAGGAAAGGATGAACAGGACTTTTCCACGCAAATAAATGATGTACATAGAAGTATTAGTGTAGAAATTGGCAAACTTGAGTCAAAGTTGAAGCAAATTACATTAGACATCAATGATTTAAAGAAAAATGACAAGCAACATTCTGATTGGCATCAATTGACAACTGTCACCCTTGAGTCAATTAGCAATGCTTGTGAAAGAATTGAGACCCAATGTCAAAATAATGACACAGAGGATCCTTCCATTTTTAAAGTAAATGATAGACTTAAAACTCTTGAAGACCATGTCTTACAAATATTTAAGAACACCAATCAATTTGCTATACATTTAGCAAAAAGTGACAGTGAGAGGCAGAAATTGAAGAATGATATAATTGCAAGTGTGGAGCAAATTCATAAGAATCATTAACCACATATGCCAAGACATTCTACACCTTTGACTGAAGAAAAACTTTCTGTCAAAGAAAGTTTGACTCCATTCTTAGGAGAAAATGCCTACTCTGCAAGAGATATTCCCAAAATAGAAGAATGGCCAACATTCTCTGGTGAAGGAGAATATAACCATATTGAATTCATCAGAACTATTGATATGTTGCAAGAAGACTTTAATATACCTGATGAAATCATAGTGGGAAAATTACACTGTTTGTTTACCAGAACTGCAAAGAAATGGTATTACAAAATGAGGATTGATCATGGTAAACATGACTGGTCTTGGTGGAAATCTGAAGTGATTACCAAATGGGCCAATAATTCTTGGAGGTTTAAAATGGAGAATGCTTTTGAAAGTGCCATTTTTAACTCAGAAAAAGACAAACCACTTACTTGGTTCTTCAAATAAAAAGACAGATTATCTGCTTTACACCCAGATATGTCTGACACTATGACTAATATGAAAATATTAAGAAAGTGTGGAGGAGAACTGGAACATGCTATCAAAAGCAGATGTGTGGAACCTTGTTCAACAGAGGACTACATTAATGCTATGGAAGATATCATTACCAGGACAAGAATTGGTAAGACTTGGATTAAAAACCCAATAGAGTCCAAAATAGTCTCAAAGATTCCTAGAGAGGAAAGAAGACCAGAAAGACCTGTCTTGAAGTGTCATAAATGTGGAAGTACTTCACATTTAGCCAACACTTGTCCTAAAAAGACAAAAATCAATGAAGTTCAAGTCATTGAAGAAATTCAGTGTACTGAAGAGAAAGAGGAGTCTGATCAAGATTCTGCAGTCTCTGAAGATACACCAGTGGAGGATTATCCCATTGAAAACATTTCAGCTTTCTTTGAGGTCACAGAAGTCCATACCCACTTGCCACAGTAAAGTGAAGATTGCTGCAACCTGATCAATATCCAAGATGCCAGAATGTGTAAGACAAAACCTGCTAGAGGAAAGGGTTATACTGCTGGATCATCCTGTATCACATCAGTTCTGATGAGTGATATTGAAGCCAAAGTAAATTTGGATACAGGAGCATTTTGCACTTGTGTTGGCCAAGATTATCTCCAAATTATACTTCCTGAATGGAAAAACCATCTATTACCAATAGAAGGTGTACAATTCAGTAGTGCCAGTAACAATATGTACCCCTTGGGCATATTGGACACTAATATTGTATTCCCACATCCAGCAGGAAGTGTAAGAATGAAAACTGAGATTGTAGTAATGGATAATTGCACATCTCAGCACATCATTCTTGGAAATGATTACTTAAATATTTATGGTATTGATATAAATAACCATAAAGACAGATATTTCACAATTGGAGATAACAAGAGACAAAAATTTGCTTTCTCCAATATGCCAAAACAGATATCTGTAGTATCTTCTGTCAAAGATACTTACAAAGATGAATTTGTGACTAATCAACTTGTTGAAGCAAAAATTAATCAATCATTGTCACCAAAGATGAGGAATGAGCTTATTAATGTGTTATACACATATAAAAATGCATTTGCCTCTGATAATGAACCATTAGGCGCTATAAGAGGACATGAAGTTGATATTACTCTTAATATTGACAGACCATATCCTCCAGTACTTAGAAGACCAGCTTATCCAGCCAGTCCCAGAGCTAGAGAGGCCTTGGAAAAACATATCCAAGAGTTGATCCAACTTGGTGTGCTAAGGAAAGTAGGCCATAATGAGGAAGTTGAAGTGACAACACCTGTTATTATTGCATGGCATAATGATAAGTCAAGAATGGTTGGAGATTTTAGAGCTTTGAATACCTACACAGTTCCAGATAAGTATCCAATCCCTAGAATTCAAGAAACCTTGACTCAATTGTCTAAAGCCAAGTATATAACATCAATGGATGCATTGAAAGGTTTTCATCAAAATGTTTTGACGCCTAAAGCTAGAAAGTTACTTAGAATTATCACCCACTGTGGCATTTTTGAGCATCTTAGAATGCCATTTGGCATTAAAAATGCTCCATCTCATTATCAAAGAATGATGAATACCATCTTCCCCACAGAGTTGTCTGAAGGATGGCTTATCATTTATATTGATGATATTATTATATGTTCTGACTCATGGTCTCTGCACCTTGAAAGACTTGCAAGAGTACTTCATAAAGTTGCAGAAGTGAACATGAAAATTTCACTTAAGAAATGCAATTTTGGTTTTGAAGAACTCAAAGCATTAAGACATGTTGTTTCTGGTTTGAGCTTGGGTATTGACAAGAATAAAGTAGCAGCAGTGTTACTTAAGCCAATACCCCAGAATAAAAAAGAAATGATGTCTTTCCTTGGATTTGCTAGTTACTATAGGCCACACTTGAAAGATTTTGCAATTCTAGCCAAGTCACTCTATAGAATCTGTGATCAACAGACTGTATTTGAGATGACACAGGAAAGAATTAAAGCTTATGAGAAGATAAAGAAAGCCCTTACAGAAGCACCTTTACTCCTCATGCCTGACTGGAATATTCCTTTTAAATTGTACATTGATGCATGTGGAGATGGACTAGGGGCAGCCCTACATCAAGTCCAGATTATTGATGACAAACCTACAGAAGGACCAGTTTGTTATATCTCAAGGCAAATCAAACCAACAGAAGCCAGATATGGTGCAAGCCAAATGGAGTGCTTATGTTTGGTATGGGCACTTGAGAAATTACACTATTACCTTGATGGCAGTGTTTTTGAAGTGATAACTGACTGTAATGCCGTAAAATCACTTCTTAACATGAAAACTCCCAACAGACATATGTTGAGATGGCAAATAGCCATTCAAGAATATAGAGGAAACATGACTATAGTTCATAAAGCAGGAAACATCCACAAAAATGCTGATGGACTTAATAGATGGGCTTTAGCCAACACTCCTGATAACCCAGCTTATGTACCTTTGGAAGCTGAACCACAGATTCCAATTGAAGGAATTAACATAACTGATATTGGGACTGAATTCTTTGAAGAGGTCAGAGAGTCTTATAAACAAGACAAGAATTGCCATATCTTGACTTCTTTATTGGATAAAGACTGCAAAGACACATCTTTGGTTAATGCACTAGATGAAGTTTGGAAAAATTCCTATTCTGAAGGAAGATTTCACTTGTTTGATGGGATTATTTACCATAGAACAAAACATTCTTGTGTGATGACACTGTGTAGTAGATTGCTTATCAATACCATTCTTCATGAATGCCATGATAGCATTTACTCTGGACACCTATCAGAAGACAGAACACTTGAAAAAGTAAAAAACTGTGCATGGTGGCCATCTTGGAGAAAAGAAACCATTGAGTATTGCCATACCTGTGATAGATGCCAAAAAGCAAACAGGAGTACAGGCAAGAAATTTGGATTGATGATCCATATTCAAGAACCAAAATCCCCTTGGGAAGTTGTTCACATGGATTGGGTCACAGCACTTCCTCCAAGTGGTGACAAAAGTTATAATGCTTGTTTAGTCATTGTAGACAGATATAGCAAAACTCCCATATTCTTACCATGTCATAAAGACGACACTGCTATGGATACAGCTCTTCTTTTATGGAGTAGAGTTATTTCTCATACAGGGTTATTTAAGAATATCATAAGTGACAGAGATCCCAAATTCACATCTGCACTTTGGACCAATCTTCATAGATTGTTTGGGACTAAGTTATCATTCTCTACAGCATATCACCCTCAAACAGATGGGCTAGCAGAGAGGATGATTCAAACTTTAGAAGACATGATCAGGAGATTTTGTGCTTATGGATTAGAATTCAAAGACTCAGATGGCTTTACCCATGACTGGTGCACTCTGATACCTGCATTAGAATTGGCATACAAGACATCAGTCCACTCTTCCACAGGACAAACTCCTGCTATGTTAGAAAAAGGATGGAATCCAAGACTCCCAGCAGACACACTGAGGAAAGACTTGATAGACATTCATCCTACAGCTTCCAGCTTCAAATTAATGCTAGATAAAGTAAAACACCATGCAAAACAGAGTATGGATGATGCTTTTGATTATGCAAAACAGAAGTGGGATAAGAGTCATAAAGTACCAGACTTCAAAGTAGGGGACTTAGTTCTAGTTTCAACCTTGAATTTTAATAATATCAAAGGCCCAAAGAAACTTAAAGATTCTTATGTAGGACCTTTTGTTATTGTTGCTTTACATGGAACCAATGCAGTTCAAGTGGAATTGAGTGGTGAATTGGAAAATAAACACCCCACATTTCCAGTCAGCTTGATGAAACCTTATCAACCAGCTGATAAAGAATTGTTTCCTTTAAGAAACCCAACTCCTTTAACTGTACCACCTGTGGAACAGAATGAAGACAAAAAGATAAAGAAAGTCATTAAAGAAAGGAGACTTAGGGGTAAAAATCAAAGAGAATATCTTGTCAGATATAGAAATCCAGTACATGAAGATGAATGGATGGCAGAATCAGAAATACCTGACTCAGATAAACTCTTAAGAAGATTTAGACATGAAAGAAGGCCACAAGCCTAAATATTTCTATAAATGTGCTTTAAATTACTTGATCTGAGTAATGTGAAGAGGTTGGACAGTGGACATTACCCCCCTTTGGGGCCTTATTCTTTTATCACTAATAAAATTGTAGTACAATTTTATTTTTTTGGTGGGAGGGAATGTGAACCTTGAGGTATATTTTACATACCCAAATAGGCCACAATTATCTTAAAAAGAAATTTTGAATTATGCAAAACTCATAAGTCATGCATATATCCAAAATTCATCATTTTCAATTTCAGAAAGGATGAATAACTTTTTATTGAGTAAGTAAATCCATGGATTTAAGACCAGATTTGGATTCTACACAAAAATTCACCTAGGGTAGCTCCATAGAGTGAATAAGCTCAATTTAAGTATTTGAGGTGGTAAAATGGAAAATACTTCAATACCACATCATTAATACCACATAAAAGATCCGTGAAAATTTTTGTTTTTCTTGATTTTTAGCCAAAATAATGGGAAAGTGAGAAATCCCATGTTACATATACACTAAGAATAGTGTTATGCATGTTTTGAGCACTTAATATTATGGTATTCTTACATGGACTTTTGGTACACCCATAGTGGATATCTCACTTTAAGCTTAAATTACTATTTTGACGTAAAAATTAAGCAAGGGGGACAAAAGACATCAAAGAGAGCCAGGGTACCCAACTTCTGAGGCCTCAGAGGCGTGGATAGCTCCAGAGCATGGATCCATGGCTCATCTTGGCCCAATTGGTAAACTAAAACTCTTTGGGAACTTGGTTACCAAGTTACACCTACTGTAATCATAAGAAAAATAGCAAATAACCTGCTATTTTGACGTGCCAAGGAGGTAATAAGCTACTTAGGCTCCTGTAACCACGTCAATTCTTGATGACTTTCCATGACTAGACCCTAAAAGAGTAATTAAACCCTTTTGGGATCCATATTCATTGATTTACCTCATAGTAACCAGCAAAATACTGCTATTTGCAATTCTACGTAGAAATGAGGTAAAAACTTCAAAAATTCATTAAAAATACAATTCTTAATGAATCTTACTGAAAATTTCAGGACCAATGAAGAACTGTATTATCTATGGTACAACCAAAAAGAATTATGGTTTTACTAGTAAAATTAAAAGTTTTACTTACAGTCCATTTTTGACCATTCTACGTGAAACACTGAATCTTCAAAAATTCACAGTAATTACAACCTGTGATGAAATTGGCAATAACATTGATAACTTTGAGAAATCAATGATTATTTTAGAATAAAAGAAGATTTACAGATGTTACTCCTTTTATTCTTAACCATATTGGGGTTGGTAGTCACGTAAAAGCATCAATTAAGTAATTATGATAATCTTACGTGACAACAGATGATGCAATCATTAATCCAAAAAGGATTATTGTTTTCTCACTCATTGGTTTTTTAGTTTGCTCCATGGCACGCCTCTGTGAGCTGTTGTTGACTTAAAAGAAGCCTCTTCTTGCTGTTTTTTCCTCATCATCATCTTATCAATTTATTAAATCATTATTACCAACAAGTAAGTATTAGTTAAAGCTATTCTTAAGTGTTTTAAATCTTTCAAAATCATCCAGAAAGACGTGAAATCATAGAATCCAACTATATTCTGTTGTAATACTGTTATAAATCCTTTTGATCCCTTAAATCCACAATTCCACGTCAAATTTCTCTACTCTTACCTTTCAATAAGTTCTTTGGAGTATTAGTGAGTCATTTATTCTTAATTCTTAAAGTTTTTCTCTAGTAATAGTTTTCTTCAAGAATTATCTTTATAATTATTCTTGCAAAAGATAATTATATATTAAAATAATCTTATTATTTTAATAAAGAAGTTTTTATTATTAAATTCTTCTTGTAATTGATTCTTGTAGACAATTACTTGCTCACTGTTAAAATCACTAGTAGTGCTTAACACGTGAAAGAAATAATTTTTTTAATTATTTAATTGTGGTTATAATAATATTTTATTATTATATTTCATAAGAACAGACATAGTACTGTTGATTAATAGTAATATTATCACCAGTTTCATAGTCACATCTTACACATTTCACGTCAATTTTAATAAAAAATAGAGTAAAATTGAATTGAATTCACCTGCAGGACCTTTAAAGGGCTCTTTGGTTATCAAACCCCTTGGTGATGGACTGGTTTGAATTTCAATACTGGACTCTGAGGTTTCAGAGTCTGAAGAATTTTCTCTCATGGAAGACACTAGAGAGAATTAAAAATATAAGTTATTTTATCAAATAATGAAAATAACTTATAAACTCAACTTATTAAATAAAGTTGTTTTAATGTAACTTTATGGCAAATTATGTCAAAAATAAAGAAAAATGTCTAAGATAAAAGAAAAAAATGTTTTTAGTAAAGATTTTTATTTTTAAAGATTTTTTATTTGATTTATTATTTTCTTTAAATAAATAATAATTATGCAATTAACAAGTTGATTAATCAAGATTGTATTATTATTCACTTTATACTAGAATAACTCAAAGAATAAATTTCAAGTCTGTGATGTGAAAAAGCCACTAGTTAGACAAAAGAAATTTATTCCAAATCACTCAATAGTATATTGTTTCAAACAATATTCTTAAGAAGAAATTAACTTTATCAATATTATAAAGATTATTTATAAGGGATAAGTCCCAAAAAAGCCAATATTAAGACAAATATGGCAATTTTACGTCAAAAAATAGTAAAATAAGGTCTAGAATATTATTTATGTCCCAAAAATTGGTTTAAAATCACGGCCAGGCCCCCAAATGTAAGGTTTGTCTATGAAACTCTTGATAATAGTAGCAAAATCAAGAGTACTATGACTGTCCTCAATAGAAATATATAATATAATAAAATATTATAACCACAAATTTAAATATAATTATTAAAAATAATTATATAAAAAAAAAAATCTAATTATTATTATAAAAATATAATAATAAAAAATTAATAATAATTATAATAAATTATAATTATTCTATTATTGTTATAGTCACTGACAGTTATAACAATAATACCTGTAAAGCTCTTAATGAGACAATTACACATGGAGATATGAATATTAACCACTTATAAATAATATAAATATTATTTATAAAAGGATTATAACACACACTGTGCAGAAATAATTCTTATAGAATAAAATTCTATATAAAAAAACTAATACTAGATAAAAAAAAATATAGAACTTTAGAGAAAACTTACTTATAATATTTATTCAATACAACAAGTTAAACAACAACAGTTATTATATTAAATAATGATTATAAGTTAAAAACACGCCTAAAATCAATAATTTCAAAGATAAAACAACTTTTTATGATAAAATTTAAGATTAAAGAGTTTTTAAGAGGAATTTGTGGATTTTAAAAGATATTTAAGATGATAATTCTATAATAGAAAATATATTATTGATGATTACAACAATAATCTGAATTCTATGACTTTAATTCTTTAATTTACAATTAATAAAGAATAAAATAACTTAAGAATTACTTTAATAATAAGATTTTATAAATAATAAAACTTTACCTGTTTAAATGTCTAATATGATTGGATTGATAATGAATGATGGACAAAAACAGTGATGAAAAGACTCCTTTTATGTCTTCAGAGCAGCTCTCATGATTAATAATGAATATAGAGGGCGTGCTCAGGTCAAAACTGAAAATCCATACTTAAAAACAAAGTTCTTAACTTAAGGCAACTTGTTTTTAATTCCAATTTAAAGTTACCAGTGTTATTCTTAACTCCATGTAACTTTAATCCTCATTTAAACTAATTATTTTAAGTTTTTTTTAATATAAATAACCTTATTTATATTAAATTTCATCACATCAACAACTTAAAAATAGAGTTTCAAGCAGAAATCTCTTAAACTCAATTTTTAATTAATTTTTAAAGAAATCATAATTGTCTTTGAGCTTAATTAAAAGAGTAAATTTCCAGGCTAATTACCCAGGAATTTTATTTATAAAAGATACTTAAAATTTAATTTATATATAGATAATATTAAATTCTAAGCTGTGTGAAATTTTCAAGCAAATCCATTAAGATTTGGATTTTTCATGAATTTTTGAAGTTATTACTAATTTTCCACGTAAAATAGCATTACACACAAAACCTTAGCTTTTGATAAGGTTTTGATGCTTTTAACTTTGAACTTTTAAGCTTATTTAAGGTTTTCAAGCCTGATTAAGCTTTGACAGTTCTTAAAACCTTGATTTCAAGCCTGCATATTGGGATTTACCCTTTGGCAGCTTGAAATTCCTGTCCAAATTGGGATAAAACCAGTTTAAACCTTAAGGTTGGATCAAAGTCTAATCTTAAAGTTTAAATAAGGTTGAAAATCCTCCAATACAGGTGGACAACCTTAATTGAATCATTGCAGATCCAAAAGGTTGGGTACCCCAGCTCTATTTGGTCTTTTTCCTTTGTCCCACCTTTTTGCCTGGATTTTGCCCTTTTATTTATTTAAAGCCATACCATGGCTTTAAACCCTTTTAAATTGAGCTCATGCAGGATTTACATTCTGTATGGCAAATCCTTAGCCAATTCAGTAAATATACACCACACCTCAATTCTAACTAAAATTTTGGTAAGTTTGCATTAACCTTATGCAACTTTAAATTTAAGCTTATTTAAGCTTAAATTTAACAATTTTAAAAAAATGTTAAAAAGTTAAATTAGTACTGTGAGATTCTTAAATCTTCTAATAACACAAGAAATAAGTGTTTTTGGGTATAACACCTTATGGATGTACCCTAGGTTATTTTTGGTGTAGAATCCAAAAATGACATAATATTTATAACTTTGTTTATCCAAAATAAAGTTATACTTATTTTTTGTTATTTTTTATTTTAATTTCAACTAAAAAGTCTGTTTAAGACAAAATTAGCTGTTTATAAAATCATTTGTGGCCTTATGGGTATGTTATACATACCTCACAGCCTCACACAATCAATCAATAAATCAGTGTCTTCAATATGAATCAAGGTCTTGAGGAATCAATCAATCAATTTAAAATCTTCAGAAATCAATTCAATATCTTGATGAGTCAAAATCAATCAATAATCAAAATCAATTCTTGAGGATCAATAAAATATCTTGAGAATTCAAAGTCAATCAATCCAATCCAAATGAAAAAATCCTGAATCCCTGAATCAATAAACCCAATTAATCGCAATGAATAATCCAATCAATTAAACCAATCAATAACTCCTAAAAGAACCTGAATAACAACACAGAAAAAATTTGATTTGATAAAATGAAATGAAGTGAATGAAATGGTCAGCAATGATTAAGAAAGAAGAAAAATCAATTTCATATGAATGAAATGAATGAGATGAGATTGATGAGAGAGAGAAAAATCATAATCATTAAAGATCATTAAGTCATAAAAGAGATCATAATTGATGAATGATAGAAAATGAATATAAATGAATTAAAAGAAAGAATCAAATATGAGTTAATTAATTTAATGTCACAGGGGCTCTTCAAAGTGAAGAGGGCCTGGCACTCAGTAAGCTGGGACTCACTTATGGAGGGCTCAAGGATATGGAAGGGTTGAATACACTTAAGAGTGTAAGGAATGAATTACTATAATAAAAGATATGAGAAAAGCAGCAACAAAGGAACAAGAGTAAGAAATAGAAGAGCCAACCACAAACAATTCCAAGTCCACTGTTTCAACCTGTCAGAATGGAAAGAGAAGGGTTAATAAGGATATGGCCACCCACCTCATACTGTATAGGCAAAGAGAAAAAATGCAAAGACTAACTTAAAATTAAATAATTATAATACCCAAAATAAGGATAAGAATAATTATGAAATAATAAATAAACTAAATTAATTAACTGGGGAAAAATCCCCAGGGGGGAGAAAGAGGGGCTGGTATATGTGAGAAACACCAGCCCTGGTCCAGAGGAAGAATTTTCATGAGAGGATTGAATTATTGAATTGAGTCTGGCCAATACAGGTCCTGTACAGCTATACAGAACCTGTACAAGAGGTGTGGTGTTGTGAGCCTTTGAGATATGACCACATACCCAGTAAGGTCACAAGAAAGACTCAGAATAATTATACCTTTAAGATAATTATACTAAAATTACTTAGAATAATTATAGATTAAAAATAATTACTTTAAAAATACAAAAATACCATAAATTGGTACAAAAATTGGTTTAACTTAAAAACCAATGAATCAACATGTGAAATAGGTTGTACCATTGGATTCCCCATGGTAAAATACACATATACCATTTTTATGGCATATCTGTAAAGTCAATATTTAATGAGTTATAAGGAATAATACCTTATAAAAACCATAAATCCTTATTTATTTCAAGCACTAATGAAACAACATGTAAAATAAATTGTACCATTTGATTCCCCATGAAAATTAACACATAAAACAATTAATGTGCTAATTTCCAAAGCTAATACTTAAGGAATTAACCTGAATATATGCACTTTTTGGTCAACGCATATATTCAAGGATCATAGCTAATATCTCTTAAACTATACAGGATAGAGTGATGAACCAAAAATAAAGTTACCACGTAATTACTGTAAGAGCACAGATATAAACTTTATTTTAGAAATTATAATCAAGGTTAAAACCTATGATGAAATATTGATAAAATTCAACAGAGCTGTTGACCACTTTGTTGTGAAAGTGGTCCAAACTTAAAAAAAAGGACACAGTTGGATTCTACTAGTTCATTCGTGAAGAATTATGTAATTTGTATTATTAAATTCAGGGTACAACCCCCTGAAATCATGGTTTGAAGTTTAAAATATTGAATTTCGACAGAAAAGATGAGTTACAAGAAAAATCATCAAAATTAGAGTTTGGATGATGTAATAAAAAATCTCTTGACAGAATAATAAGGTTATGTCAGGATACCAGAATTCACTCTTTAAATAGAGCTCTTTTTACTCTATTTTCCCCCTCAGACGCAGCCAAAACATTAAATCAATTAAATCAAAGGTAATTTCTTTATTCTTTATATATAAAAAAACTATTATATTATTAAAGACCAAAGACCACCTTGTTTTAATCATCTATTTTGACGTGATTAAATTATTTATTTAATTGTTTTTGCTAAAAATCTCTCTAAAAAAACTCATTTCCACGTAAAAATCAAGAATATTAGTAATTTTCTTTATTTTTATTGTAAATACAATTTGAAAAGGTTGTATTTATATTTTTTGGCATAAAATATTACAAAATTATTATATTAAGTGTTAAAAGTAGGTTATTTTCTCTTATTACAATAATTTTCCTCTTTATTATTATTTTAATAATTCCTTAATTAATATAAATAGTATTTATATTAATTTATAACTTTAATATTAGTAATATTATTGTTATTAATTGTTTTTTATTAATAAAAAACAATTTTTTTTACGCCTTTATTATTTGTTTGTAAAAATAATAAAGAGCTTTTAAACATATTAATTATTTCATATTAATATATTTATGTTATTATATTATATTTTATAATATAAATTATATTATTATAATTTTATTAATAATATAATTATTTTTATGCCATAATTATAATAACTCTTTATTATTATAATTATTTTTATCTCATTTATTTCATTCATAAGGACATTCATAGCAAAATAAGTAAAATATTAGTAATTTTTACTTATTGTTTCATAGTCAAACCTTACAGGTGTATTTGAGTGATCATACAGTTTCATGCTGGTGTATTGAAACTGTATTGGGTGGATCCAAACTGTACAGGTATTGACAGGCTGTATTGATGTACCAAACTATATGCATGTTTCAGAATGAAGATTGCTGAAACTGAATATTGATGCAACAGTGGATCTTCTGATTCTGAGGTGTTTGAGTGGGTATATGAATGAATACCCTTACCCCTGATGGATGGTTGTTACAACTGGATTCTGAGGCTTCAGAGTCTGAAGAACTTTCTCTGATGGATGACACTAGAGAAAAATAAAAAGATAAGCTATTTTATCAAACAATGAAAATAACTTATAAATACAGCTTATTGAATAAAGTTGTTTTAATGTAATTTATGGAAAATTATGTCAAAAATAAAGAAAAATGTGTAAGATTGAAGAAAAAATGTTTTTAGTAAAGATTTTTGATTTTTTAATTTTTTATTTGATTTAATATTTTCTTTAAAGAAATCATAATTATGTGATTAATAAGTTATTAATCAGAATTATATTATTATTCACTTTATACTAGAATAACTCAGAGAATCAATTTCAAGTATGTGATGTGAAAAAGCCACTAGTTAGACAAAAGAAATTGATTCCAAGTCACTCCATAGTATATTGTTTCAAACAATATTCTTAAGAAAAAAAGATAACTTTATTAAGATTATAAAGATTATTTATAAGGGATAAGTCCCAAGAAAGCCAATATAAAAGTAAATATGGCAATTGTATGTCAAAAAACAGTAAAATAAGGTCTAGAATATGATTTATGTCCCAAAAATTAGTTAAAACCACGACCAGGACCCCAAATGTAAGGTTTGTCTATGAAACCCTTGATAATAGTAACAATATCAAGAGTACTATGACTGTCCTCAGTAGAAAAATATAATATAATAAAATATTATAGCCACAAATTTAAATATAATTATCAGAAATAATTATATAAAAAAATAAATTTAATTATTATTATAAAATATAATACTAAAAAAATATAATAATTATAATGAATTATAATTGTTCTATTATTGTTATAGTAACCGACAATTATAGCAATAAGTGTAAAGCTCTTAATGAGACAATTACATGTGGAAAATATAAATATTTAACCACTTATAAATAATATTTATAAAAAAATTAAAACATACACTGTGCAGAAATAATTCTTATAGAAAAATTCTATATAAAAAAACTAATAATAGATAAAAAATATAGAATTTTAGAGAAAAACTTAGTTATAATATAACCTAATACAACAAGTCAAATACAACAGTTGTTATATTGAAAGAGTATTATAAGTTAAAAACACGTCAAAAATCAATAATTTAAATGATAAAAAAACTTTTTATGATTAAAGAGTTTTTAAGACGAGTTTGTGGATTTGAAAGAGATTTAAGATTATAATTTTATAATATAAAATATATTATTGATGATTACAACAATAATTTCAATTCTTTAATTTACAATTAATAAAGAATAAAATGCTTAATAATTACTTTTAATAATAAGATTTTATAAATAAGAAAACTTTACCTGTTTAAATTTTTCATATGATTGGATTGATTAATTATGATGGACAAAAACAGTGATGAAAAAACTCTTTTTATGTCTACAGAGCAACTCTCATTATTCATAATGAATATAGAGGGTGTGCTCAGGTCAAAACTGAAAAACCATGCTTAACAATAAAGTTCTTAACTTAAGGCAGCTTATTTTTAATTCCAATTTAAAGTTACCAGTGTTATTCTTAACTCCAAACAACTCTAATCCTCATTTAAACTAATTATTTTAAGTTTTAATATAAAATAAGTTTATTTATATTAAGTTTCATCACATGAACAGCTTAAAAATAGAGTTTCAAGCAGAAATCTCTTAAACTCAATTTTTAATTAATCTTTAAAGAAGTTATAATTTTCTTTGATCTTAATTAAAAGAGTAAATTTCCAGGCTAATTAACCAGGAAATTTATTCCTAAAAGATACTTAAAATTGAATTTATACATAGATAATATTAAATTGTAAGCTGTGTGAATTTTCAAGCAAATCCATTAAGAATTGGATTTTTAATGAATTTTTTTTACACATTAAATCTTAACTTTTGATAAGGTTTTAATGCTTGTAACCTTAATGTTTTAGGCTTATTTAAGCTTTTTAAGCTTAATTAAGTTTTGACAGTTCTTCAAACCTTAATTACAAGCCTGCATATTGGGATTTACCAAGTGGCAGCTTGAAATTCCTGTCCAATTTGGGATAAAACCAGTTTAAAATTTAAGGTTGGATCAAAGTTTAATCTTAAAGTTTAAATAAGGTTTAAAATCCTCCAATACAGGTGGAAAAACTTAATTGAATCCTTGCAGATCCAAAAAGCTGGGTACCACAGCTCTATTTGGTCTTTTTCCTTTGTCCAACCTTTTTTCATGGATTTTGCCCTTTTTTTTATTTAAAGCCATACTATGGCCTTAAACCCTTTTAAATTGAGCTCACGCAGGATTTACATCCTGTATGGAATATCCTTAGCCAATTTAGTAAATATACACAACACCTCAATTTTAACTAAAATTTTGATAAGTTTGCATAAACCTTATGCAACTTTAAATTTAAGCTTATTTCAGCTTAAATTTAACAATTTTAAAAAATGTTGAAAAATTTACATTAGTACTGTGAGTTTCTTAAATCTTCCAATAACATAAGAAATAAGTATTTTTGGGTATAACACCCTATGGGTGTACCCTAGGTTATTTTTGGTGTAGAATCCAAAAATGACATAATATTTATAATTTTGTTTATCCAGAAAAGGTATACTTATTTTTTGTTATTTTTTATTTCAAATTCAATTAAAAAGTCTGTTGAAGACAAATTTAACGGTGTATAAACTCTTTTGTGGCCTTATGGGTATGTTGTATATACCTCACAGGCTCACAGGGGGGATTAGAGGAAGGAGGGGTCGTTTTATAGTAAAGATCCTTCCTTCTAGTGACGAGATACCCTCTATTAGAAGTTCAATGATGTTATGCACTGGGATTGATCAGTATTTCAAGGTTTGGTGATGATTACATCATTATTAAACCTCTTTATCTCATCATTAAACCATTTTTCAGAGTTATTACTATAAATGTAATTGTCTGGAATCACAAGCTTGGAAAACTATTTAATTGTGGTATTATTGTATTTTTATTAATAAAATACTAATTGCCACCAGTTTCATCTCTTATTCAACTGTTAAGCTTAAAATAAGATTAGATTTATTGATAATAAATGATCATTTTTAAGCCTTAGCTTTGATCATTGATAACTTTGAAGTTTTTCAACCTAAAGAAATTCAGAGAGTTGATTCTAATAGTGTGGCATGTTCTCACTAAGCTTCCAAGAGGATTTCATTAAATCATTAAAAAGTCTAATTTTGATGATTTTTCTTGTAGATCATCTTTTGTCATGAAATTTACTATTTTGGACTTCAAACTATGATTTCATAGGGTTTTACCTTTAATATCATGATAAATATTAAATAATTCTTCATTTGTGAGCTAGTAGAATATGAATTCTACTTTACTGCAAGATTAGACCACTTTCAATTTAAAGTGGTCAACATCCATTTCTATTCTGCCCAATATCACCTTCTAAGCTTTAACCTTGTTGATAACCTGAAAAAAAAATTTATATCCTTATTTGTACAGGTATTTAATGGTAACTCTTTACCATGTGTGATTAGAAAATTTTGAGCTAAAAACAAGGAATATATGCACTTATTATAAAACTGCATTTATTCAGGTTATCTCATTGAGTATTGGGTTTACAGATATGGCATAAAATAGTCATATGTGTGGTTTTTGATGGATAATCAAATTTTGTAATTTATTTAAAATTTTGATGCATCTGCTTCTAAAATAATCAAGAATTTATAATTTTCTTGAGCTTATTATAGCAATTAAAATATTTTCAGAGTTGCTTTGTGACCTTTTTGAATATGTGGTCATATCTCAAAGGCTCACATTCCCTATTTCCAAAAACACTGTACCACAAGCTGATAGAGTTAATTAGGGTATAATCCACTGTCCAACCTCTTCAATAGATGTTCTTAGTCTTGAAGCTCAATAATGCTTAATTTTCTTATTCTTGGGGTCTTCTTTCATGTCTGAACCTCCTTAATAGTTTATCAGCATTAGTTATATCAATCTCAAGTAGTCATTAATCTTCTTGAATTGGGTTTCTGTACCTTACAGGTTATTAAATATCTTTTTTGTTTCTTGTCATCCTTCCATTAGGGACTTTTACAGCTTTCTTTTCTTCTCCTTACTCCAGAGGGGGAATTTTGAGTGGTGGTATATTTCTCAGAGGAAATAGGACCTTATCACTTTAACTGTGAAGTTTCATTAGACTTGCAGGGGAAGATGGATTTTTGTTAATTAATTCTCCTGTTAATTCCAGTTGCAAAGCATTAAGGCCATGCTGAGATTTTATCATAAACGGTCCTGCAAAGGAATATTTCAATTTCTTTGTTCATTTAATATTAATAATACTTAATGTTGATACTAGGACTAGGTCTCCCATTTTAAAATAAGGCAGTTTGTTACTTTTATCCCATATTTCCTTTGAATATTTAAAATAATCCTGAATACATGTCTTTGAATACTGTCTTGCTTTGTCAAGAATTATCTTAAAACTGCTTGATTTTGGATGTTTATCATCCAAGTCCTTTTTGAGTGTGTCTTAAAGTAGTCTTGGGTTCCGACCCTGTTCCAAAATTTCAGGTGTTTTACCAGTTTCTGGATGAATTGATGTCCTATATGCCAGTTCAAGAGCTGGTATCAGAGTACACCAATCATGGGAAAAACCATAAGATTCTTTGAATTCTAAGCCATGAGCACAGAGTCTTCTAAAAATGTCTTCCAGAGCTTTTATAGTTCTATCTCCTAGTCTATCAGCTCAAGGGTTATATGCTTTTGGGAATGATAACTTTGTTCCAAAAAAGTTATGGAGATTTTTCCATAGGGCTGAAGTGAATTTGGGATCTCTATTACTTATGATATTTTGGAAAAAGCCTGTATGGCTAATAGCTCTATTCCATATCATTATAGCTGTGTCCATAGCTGTTCCATCTTTATTAAATGGTAAGAAAATTGGGGTTTTACTATACCTGTCAACTAAGACTAGGAATGCATTCAAGCTTCTGTCTCCTCCTGGGGGTCAAGCTGTTACCTAATTCATATGAGCTATTAACCATGAGTATTTTGGTTGTTGTCTTTTTATGATCATTCCAGAGCTCTTACCTGTTGTTCTATTTTATTTTTGGCCCCTTTCACAAGTTTGGCAGTATTCTGCAACATCCTTTCTCCAATTTGGCCACCAAGAGCAGGCTTTTACTCTTTCTAGTGTCCTATCTTCTGAGAGATGTACAGATGAAACACTATCATGGAATTCATGTGATATATTATATATTAAAACTATATCTTTCAAGGTGATAAAACATGTGTGTTTTTCCTATCATAAAGTATTCCATAAAGGAGGTGGAATCTTCCTTCAACATATTCTTTTTTCCACAATTCATATAGTTTAGAAGATAATAATGGGTCTTTGAAATATTTCATCAAGAGTTGGAATAAGATATGACAGTTTTGTCCATCTTATATCTTTCTTTGACTTTATTAAAACATTTGGTGACACATATTCCTTCTATATGATTTTCTTCCTGTTGTACCTATGGTGGGTTTTCAGGTGTATTTGCCAGAGAACATCTTCTGAGACCATCTGAATTTCTTTGAATATTTCCATATTTATGGACTATAGTCATATTTGCTCTGTATTCTTGGATAGAAATATTCTATCTCAGAATATTTGTATTTGGTGGATTCATATTTAGAAAAGATGTTACAGCATTAGAGTCTGTAATTAAATGAATGTCACATGGGCTCTTATGGAAGAAAGAGTGGCCTGGCACTCAGGAATCAAGAACTCACTTGGAGGGCTCCAAAAGAGTAAAGAAGTGAAAAGGAATATATTTTTTTAAGGTAGAATAAGAGTAAAGACAAAGTGTTCCAAAGATGAAGGAAAAGGAAGTTGATGGCCAAGATAATAAAAAAGCCAAAAGCCAAAGAGCCACCCAAATGAATACTCAATTCACTGTTTCAACCTGTCAGAAAGAGCAATGGAATTAGTAAAGGATATTACCACCAACATTCACTGACAGGGGAAGAAGAAAAGGTGAAAGTGACTGACTTAAGATTATCAGTATTTACTTTGATAAATGAAAAGAAAATAAGGATAAAAATAAATTTAATATATTACTTAACTGGGGAAAAAAGGCCCCAGGGAAGAAAAGGTGGCCAGTATATGTGAAAAAGCTGAAGACTGATCCTGGGGGGTTGATCCCCGGCTGTATTGACTGTTTTGGGTCAATATGAATCTGGCCATATTGAGAATTGAACTGTTTTATGGAATTCCCACAGTGGGATATTAACTGGCCCAAAAGGGCCAAGGCCATACAGCTTGCTTGAATACCGCCTGTATGGACCAATTCAGCTGTCCAAGGAATACTGAAGTGCTTGATTCCTTGACATCTGACTGAATGATTGTTAACCTCTTGAAATTACCCCTTGAATAATCCTAAAATGAAATAACAACCCGACTCCTGAAGGGCCAGGTGGTTGGGGTCCTTGAATGGTCTTTTGGTAGCCGCCGTGGATTGCAAGACTGAATAGCTGAGAGGTGTTTCTTCAAAATGGGTGATGAATTTGAATACTAGAGTTTGAATGACATGATTTGGTCCTGAAAACATCATCATTGGATTGCTGAGGAAAAGTGGTGTATAATGGTATCTAATACCATATATGTATAATCCTTGGTTCCCGCATAATGAGTCCAATTGAGGTGAAGCTGGGGGTTTCCCTGATCTTGAGGGGAAACCCTTTATGAAGGTGACTGCCAGAGGCCATGGTTGAAGTCTTCAGGGGAAAGGTCCCCTGGTATTGGAGGAAAAGACGTGATTTTCTGGGGTCTATGGCCATTTGGCCAAAAATGGGCTCAGGTGGGCCCACTGATAGGCCCCTTTTGGCCTCATTGGATTTAGGCCAAAAGGGTCCCGCAGGGGGCCTAAATGGCCCAAAAAGGCCATTTAGGCCCTTGACCCCATAATCAAAGGGTTAAGGCTCAGGAACCTGGTGGTGGCTAGAGGGGCCAGAGCCCCCTGCAAGGCTGACAGGACCCCCAGGCCCAAAACAAGGGGTATTGGCCTGGGGGGTTGGTGAGGTGGATTATTGGCCAAGGGGCCAATGTAAGTAGGATATGGCCTGAGGCCATGGAAGGCCAGTGAAAATGAATATGGCCCAAGAGCCATTGGACATCCACAGAGTCCAATTGGCCATAAAAGGGGTTAAGGCTTGATTTGTGGCAAACACCCATTGGGGTCATTACACATGGTTGTGACAGTACCCCCCACCTTGAATGGTGAGCTCCTGAGCACCAAACCAAGGTAGAAGCCTGTTGAGGCTGTTGAAGAGGATTGGACGTAAGGAATCCAGAAGTATTGAATCTTGAAAGAAAATTTTAAGACTGGTATGAGGTTGGCATATGACATGAGGATGATTTGGTCTTCTTTTTACAGTTGGATTTGGAATTTTGGGGAATTGCGTTGATGTGAAAGATTTTGGCATTAAGAATATAGAAAGAAAAGCTTTGGAAAAGTATAAATGGAGAACAATAAAGAAACATGAAAGAAAGCAAGAAAGGAAAATCAAGAGAAATGAAATCTTGAGGGGGATTCCAATCTTGTTCATGGAAGTGGACAGCTGATTTGAATTGGACGAGGACATGGAAAACAAGACTTGATTCCAGGTGCTCACAGAGTTTCCAAGATGATGTTTTGAAATATTGTAGACCCCTCAGGGAAGTGCACACCAGGAGAGGAACTTACTTTTGGCAGGTACCATCCCCACCAGTGCCATAAAACTTAACATTTTCTGAAGGAATGAATTTGAAAAGAAGAATCTTGTAAATTTAAAGGATAATGAATGGTCCATTTTTCCAAGTGAAAATGGCCATAAATTTTGGAATTTATGTTGAAAGCCAGGCCAAAGATCTGTGTCCAAAAATTTCAGAGTGCTCACAGAGTGGCCAAGGTGATTCTGAGCAAAAAAAGAGTAGAATAACTCTAAAGGTGCATACCAGGAGTGGGACTTACGTTTGGTAATTCCTCTCCCCACCAAGCACTATAAATGATCAAGCTCTTGAAGAAATGGGGCTTGGCTTTTCAGGATATAAAGAATGGAAATCCTTGAGACGTTCAGGGAAATTCTTGAGGTTTTTGGTTGGTTCCCATGTGGATCTTTCTGGGTCTTGACTGAAACCTTTCCATTCCACCAAGTACCATAATTTTCTCTCTTGATCTTGCAATCCAGACTTTGAGAGACTTACCATTCCTCTTCTTCTTCAATGATGAGTGGCGGAGGAGGCTCTTGATGCTAATTTGAAATTGTTGATGTCTTGACTGGTTCAAGGAGGGAAATATGGAAGACTGGGTGGATGGACTTCCATTGAGATGGTAGGCATGAGTGTTGACTTTCTTCAAGATGGGAAAGGGACCAAACCATCTTTCAGATAGTTTTTTGGTGGGTCTAGTTGATTTGATATTCCTGGAAGAAAGCCATACCATGTCACCAGGATTGAAAACAGGTGGACTTTCTCTACTTTTATCTGCATACCTCTTAAACCTGTTTATGGCAACTTCAAGTTCTCTCTTGACATCTTGCTCTACTGATTGGAGTTTTGTTGATAGCTTTCCAGCAGGAGTATCTTGAGTGATGTGAACTGAGTCAAATTGTGGATCTCTTCCATAAACAGTAAACAACGGTGATTGTTTTGTTGAAGAGTGATCATAATTATTGTAGGCAAATTCAGCCAGAGGGAGCCAGGTGTTCCAATAATCTTGATGATAACTGACATAAATCCAAAGGTACTGTTCAACTATCTGATTTACCCTCTCTGTCTTTCCATCAGTTTTTTTTATATGAATGTCCCATCATCATAGGACAAATAATAACAGAGCTCTTGCTGAGCATAAACCTTAATTTTCACCTCTCATCTGAAATTCAGAGTAAGATTCTCAACCCCATCAAATGGGTATTCAAAATGAAGCTGTAAGTCAGGGCTATTTAATGGTACTAACCATGTCAGCCTGTGACTCAAAACCAGAGCACAAGCATGACAGCCAATATACCATAAATCAATGGTATAGCCAAGATACCACCAAAACATGGAGCTGAGCCAAAGAAGCTCAAAGGGTATCAAAAGAAAGAGGAAACTCACCCCTTTCTTAAAATATAAGTCCCATCACCATAGGACAAGAAATAACAAAGTTATTCCTGCTCAAAGTTATTTCTGAGCATAAACCTTAATTTTCACCTCTCATCTAAAATCTAGAAGGAGAGGCTTAACCCCATCAAATGGGTAATAAAAGTGAAGCTCTAATCCAGGGATATCCAATGGTACCAGCCAAACTGAGCTAGCACCAATATTATTGGAGTTATGGTCAATTTCAGGCCAAATAAGGGTGAACAAAACATTCACCTCTCATCTAACTTCTACAGTTTTAGTATGGAATACCTGAAGTGGGGTACTTTTGTAAAGAGCACAATCAGGGCTATCTGATGGTGCCATCCACTTCTTCATATCTCAACTCTAACAGAAGTTATGAGGCAAACAAGCTCAATACAGCTTTTTGCCCAAACCACACCTATGTACAAAAAACCTTGTACATGGGATAACTTTGTCATATTTAATGATAACCATACCAAATTTGGTATCATTGTGTAGAGCTCATACAGGGCTATCCAATGAACCAACGTTGAGCATGATATCTCAAAAACGGACAGAGGTATGGCTGTTTGAAGGCCATAATCCAACAATATGGCCAATACAGCTGTATTATGACAGGATACAGTTGTACTCTGATTATGAGGTGTCAAACAGACACTGAAGCTTATTTATACTTCAATACCTCATAATTAAGTCAAATACAGAGGTCCATACAGGTTCTGTACAGTTTCTGACGCGTCAGGAGCACCAGAATACACCTGTAAACTCCATTGGTGAAAATGTTCACCCTGTATAGGGTAAAAATGACTACTTGTGGTTCTAAAACCACATTTCAACCCAATAATAGCCTGTATTGAGTGTATAGAACCACAAACCAGCCCACAGTAGTGAAACATTTCACTCTGTGGTCGTGTGCAGAGGTAAACCACCTCCCACTACCCCAGAACAAGATAAAAGGAGGCTTTGCCTCACCAGGAAGCAAATCAAGCATCCTGTTCTTGATATTCTTATGTGGTATAACTTCTTAACAAGGAAGTGATACTCTTAGAATTTAACAGGTATACTTTAAGCTTAAGTATTGTAGGGTTTGCTATTGTAAACCAACAGGCAAACACTGCACCCAGGGCTATCAGCAGTACTCACCATCACTAAATTATTTTAGTATAGCCCTTTTCACTCATATTCTCACTCTAATATCATCATTATTTTCGTGTCACACTCAGAGTTATAGATTTTATTATCATTCTGAAGCTATATCATAGAGTCACCCTGACATTTTGGGGGCCTGGCCAGGTTTTTTACCTATTTTAGACAAAATTCTAGCTTGTTTTCACTATTTTTAGCTAATTTTCGTGCCTTTTAAGGTTATTATATTTGTTTTCTTGCTTATTTTCACTTTTTTTAAACCATAAGAAGCCCTGAAGGGTATTCATTTCGTGTTTTTCCTCTATTCTGATTTTTTTTACTCAAAAAAAATATATTAAAACATAAAAAAAAAAAAAAACTGCATACATATCCTTTTTGAAAAAATAATATTTTTCATTTTTTGAAGAGCTATAAATATATAATTTATATTTATAAAATATTCTCTTTTTATAATAAAATTAAAACCATATTTTATTATTGTTTTTTTTTCATAATACATACAAAGTATATATTTTTTGAATTTTTCTTACAGAAAAACTCTGATAATTCATTTTTTCACCCAAATTGGCGTGAAAAATTGATTATTATCATTATTATTCATAATTTCAATAATAATACTCAATAATAAAATACAAATCATATTTTATTATTGATCTTTTTTTCATAATATATACAAAGTATATATTTTTTGAATTTTTCTTACAGAAAAACTCTGATAATTCATTTTTTCACCCAAATTGGCGTGAAAAATTGATTATTATCATTATTATTGATAATTTCAATAATAATACTCAATAATAAAATACAAATCATATTTTATTATTGATCTTTTTTTCATAATATATACAAAGTATATATTGTTTGAATTTTTCTTACAGAAAAACTATTATAATTCATTTTTTTACCCAAATTGGCGTGAAGAATTGATTATTATCATTATTATTGATAATTTCAATAATAATACTTCATAATAAAATACAAACCATATTTTATTATTAATCTTTTTGATATATACAGAGTATATATTGGGGAGAGTTGATTGATATTTATTATTGATATTTTCAATAATAACTTGTCCAAAGTGACTTGTAAATTCCTAACAAAAGGATTCAATCAACTAGCTGAAACTCTCACTTTACAAATCAGAAATGATACCACCTCATTCCAAAGACTTTGGATTTCCAAGGGATTATTCCTTACAAAGAGAAACAACAGTCAGTTGGAATAGAGGCCTGGAAAAGAGAGAAGTTGAAGCTGTTCAAAGCCATAATACATGGCAAAATGAACCTTTCTACACCTTCCAAGATGGGTTTCAACAGCAAACCTCCAGGAATGGCTTGCATAGAACAGTTTGTTCTAACCCATCAAATCTTCCAAGAACTTCTCCAATGGGGAATGGCAGACAGGGAATTCAAACCAGATTCCCACTACAAAGAACTTGTAGAAAGTATTCAGAAGATTTCCCTCAAAGAGATATTCTTCAAAGAACTTATCATAGACAGGAAATGGAACAAGAGCTAACACACTCTGACCCTTTCAGGCTCATGAGGACTGGTAACCCAACCAGACTCCCTAGTGGCTTCACACCACTCAGGCACCAGCAGATCAGTGACCAAGAGTCACTATACTTTCCAATCCAAGATAGAATCCAGGAGAGGAAGAGGATCATAAGGCAAGAACAAGACTTCTTTCAATCAGACGCTGAAAGAGTCAGATCCTATGATGCAGAAATTGTTGGACCTGTTGCAAGAAGTACAAAGAAACAAAAAACAGTTGTAAATACTTCTAATGCACCTAGCAGCCCTATGATAAGGAATGATATCTCCACTCAGATGAAACACAATGTTGTGATACCTGAGAGTACCATAAGTAGTAATACTCTATGGTTACAATTTTCCCAATTTGTAGAACAAACGCAAAAAAAGTTTTAAAGACTCCATGAAAGTATTTCAAGTTTACAAGAGGTTTGTACCTTACAAACCAAAACTATTCATACTCTTCAAGAGGACTATATTGAATTGTATAAAGCCTCAGAAGATTCCAAAAGAAGACTAAATCAAGTCTTGGAGGAGCAAAATCACTGCAAAAGGGAGAGGGAATACCTGGATCAAGATATTGACAAATTTTTCAATTTCTTCCAAAAAAATGAAACCCCAAACACAAGGGCATGTTTCTGGAAGCACCCCATACCACCAGGAAGACATCAAACCAGATTCTTTATTGGTGAATAAGGCAAGGTCTCCATCAAAATACCAGGATGGAGATAATGTGTCTTATACTGAAAAGGAAGCCTTGAAAAAGCTTCCTGAGGCCTCAAGCTGGCCCAAATTCTCTGGAACTGGAGAGTATGATCATATGGAACTCATAGATTATATTGATGGACTCTTCACTGATGTACCAAGTATACCAGATTACTGGATTACTGCCAGATTAAATACAGCTTTTAAAGGACATGCTAGTATTTGGTACACACAAATGAAAGAAATCCATGGCAGAAGAAACTGGCCATGGTGGAGGAGCCAAATAATCCAAAAGTACAGAAATGATACATGGATATGGCAGAAAACCCCTTTCATTTGGAAATGATAGATACACAGTGGACAAAGATCCATATGATTGGTGTCTGAGACAGTCAAAAAGGTTAATAGCCATTGACCCTCACATAACAACAGAAATGAGAAATCACAAACTGTTGACCAAACTACCAGGAGACTTAGAACATGCAGTAAAATGCAGATGCTCCAAAGAATCCACCTTGGATCAAATATCCAATACTTTTCAAGAAGTAAGGATTAGAACATCTATTGGTAGATACAATAACCATAGTACTGGTGATAACAGGGAGAATCCAACCCTGGAAGCCAAAGAAACTCATGATTCAGATTCTGAAATCACAACAGGATTTCACAATTGTGAACCACCCAATCACTATGCAGAAAATTCTCCCAAAGACAGGGAAGAGATATTTGCAAGAGAGGAAGAAACAACAGAAGACCAAGAAGGTCATGAATCTGACTCTGATAGTGTGGGGAATGGCTGTGGAAATAATTCATACAGTGAACCCAACCCCAATGAGGAATATTTGGTGGAATTTAAGAACCATGGAAGAAAGGAAATTGGTTCAGTCCACTCCGGAAGGAGGAAACCAATGACCAAACACCTGGATGGTTTGAAACATAAGCCACCAGACAGGGAGGGTATGACCACAAGAAAGTTGTTGGCTCAAGGTCAAATGAACCATGTTAATACCTCCAAGAAGAGAGGAAAGTCTCATCAATGATGAGCCTTTTTTTTTAGAGGGAGGGTATGTCAGCCTGTGACTCAAAACCAGAGCACAAGCATGACAGCCAATATACCATAAATCAATGGTATAGCCAAGATACCACCAAAACATGGATCTGATCCAAATAAGCTCAAAGGGTATCAAAAGAAAGAGGAAACTCACCCCTTTCTGAAAATATAAGTCCCATCACCATAGGACAAGAAATAACAAAGTTATTCCTGCTCAAAGTTATTGCTGAGCATAAACCTTAATTTTCACCTCTCATCTAAAATCTAGAAGGAGAGGCTTAACCCCATCAAATGGGTACTCAAAATGAAGCTCTAACCAGGGCTATCCAATGGTACCAGCCAAACTGAGCTAGCATCAATATTATTGGAGTTATGGTCAATTTCAGGCCAAATAAGGGTGAACAAAACATTCACCTCTCATCTAACTTCTACAGTTTTAGTGTGGGATACCTGAAGTGGGGTATTTTTGTAAAGAGCACAATCAGGGCTATCTGATGGTGCCATCCACTTCTTCATATCTCAACTCTTACAGAAGTTATGAGGAAAACAAGCTCAATACAGCTTTTTGCCCAAACCACACCTATGTACAAAAAACCTTGTACATGGGATACCTTTGTCATATTTAATGATAACCATACCAAATTTGGCATCATTGTGTAGAGCTCATACAGGGCTATCCAATGAACCAACTTTGAGCACGATATCTCAAAAACGGACAGAGTTATGGCTGTTTGAAGGTTATAATCCCACAATATGGCCAATACAGCTGTATTATGACAGGATACAGTTGTACTCTGATTATGAGGTTTCAAACAGACGCTGAAGCTTATTTATACTTCAATACCTCATAATTAAGTCAAATACAGAGGTCCATACAGGTTCTGTACAGCTTCTGACACGTCAGGAGATTCAGAATACACCTGTAAACTCCATTGGTGAAAATTTTCACCCTGTATAGGGTAAAAATGACTACTTGTGGTTCTAAAACCACATTTCAACCCAATACTAGCCTGTATTGAGTGTATAGAACCACAAACCAGCCCAAAGTAGGGAAACGTTTCACTCTGTGGTCGTGTGCAGAGGTAAACCACCTCCCACTACCCCAGAACAAGATAAAAGGAGGCTTTTCCTCACCAGGAAGCAAATCAAGCATCCTGTTCTTGATATTCTTACGTGGTATAACTTCTTAAAAAGGAAGTGATACTCTTAGAATTTAACAGGTATACTTTAAGCTTAAGTATTGTAGGGTTTGCTATTGTAAACCAACAGGCAAACACTGCACCCAGGGCTATCAGCAGTACTCACCATCACTAAATTATTTTAGTATAGCCCTTTTCACTCATATTCTCACTCTAATATCATCATTATTTTCGTGTCACACTCAGAGTTATAGCTTTTATTATCATTCTGAAGCTATATCATAGAGTCACCCTGACAAGCCAAATTGAGCTAACAGCAGAACTAAAGAGGTTATGGCCAAAATAAGGCCAAATAAGGGTGAATAAAATATTCACCTCTCATCTAACTTCTACATTTTTAATGTGAGATACTCAAATTGGGGTCCTTTTGGAAAGAGACAAATCAGGCGTATCTTATGGTGGTATTTATTTCCCCATATACCACCTGTAACAAAAGCTATGGGGCAAACAAGCTCCATACAGATTTTGAGAAAATCATACATATGGATAGCTAAACTTGTACATGGCATAACTTTGCCATATTTGATGTTACCCATGCCAATTGAGGAACCATTTTGTAGATAATATCCAGGACTACACAATTAACCAACTTTGAGCTCAATATCTTGAAATCTGACAAAGGTATGGCTGTTCAAAGGTCGAAATCCCACAGTTTGACCAATACAGACTAGCTGTGGGATAATATCCCATAACCATTATTATGAGGTGTCAAACAGACAAAGAAGAATGTCTATACTTCAATACCTCATAGTTCATGCAATACTGGGGTCCCATACAGGCTCTGTACAGCATTCTACATGTCATACACGTCAGAAGAGGGCTGTGTAGTCCCCCAGATGAAATTTTTCACCCTGTATTGGTAAAAGCTGCACATATGTGGTTTTGAAACCACATCTGAGGCCAATAAAGTGTGTACAGGCTTTGTGGGAACCACAAGTCAGTACTATCAAGTGAAAAACCCTTCACTTCCTCTATGTGGATGGTCTAGAGGGCCATTCCACCCCATTTTAGAATGAAAGGAGGCCTTTTCTCCACCAGAAAAGGTTTCCTCATCCTTTTCTTAAATTCCTACTTAGTACAATCATCAAAAACAGCTATACGTTTTGAAAAAAAGTCAGGTATACTTTAAATCTTAGTATTTTAGCTCTTATTACAGTGCCCCAACTGGTAAGACTGCACCCAGGGATTTCAACAGCGCTCACCACCCCTATTTCACAATAGTAAAGCTCTTATTATTCCAATCTAAACCTATTTTAAAGTGATTTCACCATGTCACAGTCATCTTTTTGGCTGTAAATACTATTATTACCACCTCATCATAGAGTCAGCCTCACACATTCTCACAGGGGACTGTGGCAAGCATACCAGAATTATGGCGGGGGGTTAGATTTTGAACAAAAGGTTGGGCAGCTGTATGACAAGTGAATACAGAATTAGCTTGTATCTACCCATTACGCAGGTCTGCTTTGGGTTCATAATTGAAATGCTCAGTGGCTGAACATTTTAATTGCCTAGCTGTTGAGCTATTGATATAACAATATCAAATGCACCCCCTGAGCAATTGCTATGTAATTTTTGTAAGCACACAATCTGAGCATTTGGCACAGCATCAGAAGACATTTCAGCCAGGCTGAGCATATCATGTGCTTTGGTGAAGTGCTCAGAAGTGGGCCTTCTGATGAACTATTGCAAAAAGTGTTCCAACCATGGCATTACCAAAAACTTCCGCACCAAGGGTTTGAGCATTAAATGCTGAGATTGCGTGTGCAAATCAGGTGAATCACAATTATGAGCATGTGGCACATGAGCTACACACATGAAAAGGATTGGAAGGAGGATAAAAATTGGCAATATGAATGAATTCTGAAGTAGTATTACACCACCCTAATTTGTAGATCAGCCAACATTTTAGTACATAGACCTTTGGTGTTCATGTATGCTGCGGGGCTGAGAGGAAATCAAATGCATCCCTTTGATGCACCTTGTTGGAGAGCTCCTCTTAACTACCACACAGATTCTGGTGTATTCCCAGTTATGGCAAGGGGTGCATATTGGGATGAGGAATGAATTTGGTGATACGCAAACGGTGGTTTCACTCCAGTTCCAAGGTTGGGGAAAACTATGACTGGTGCCCGCACATTTTCAGGCTGCCACACACTTTCATATGCACTCCCCCACAGGTCATACACAGGCCATTTTCACATGCCTAGAGGACCTTTTACCACCTGTTTTCCAACCAACAATTTGCTTGTGCGTGTGGCCCAGTTCACTGCAGATGCTCACCCACTTGTGCACAGACTTACTCAAGACTCATATGCATTAGAATAACCCCCATGTATGATCCCTGAGGCTGGATCTTTCAACACAGGGAAATGCCGGACATTCTCTCACACACCAGAAACATTTTGGAGCCTGTATTCCAGCCAACAATTGCATTGGATGGGTTGCCTATTTCTCAGGAGATTATCACCTGTGTGAGGGAAAAAGCCTGATCCCACTCTGGGTGGATTAGTATCAGCCTCAAATGCAATAGGGGTTATTGTGTAAGTGGATCATGGCTCATGTACAGTGCCCCCTTTAATCCCAGTATGTGTCAGTCCACAAGAATTTTCATGCACAACACAACTCATTTTTGGTGGCATGCCACCATACATACCTCACCTGTACACACAAAAAGAGCTCCACAGTGAACTTTTTGTTTCCACAGCCGCCATTTCCCAGTAGGTCAATGTACTACAATCAACTCATGAAAGATACAATTGATTTTTTATGACACACCAGCAAACATGGCTGCATGCCTCCAATATGCCACTGTACAAGAAGTTGCTACAGCCTACCCAATTTTGGATATGTTAATGTGAGCCTTGGTCCACCAATCCTGGCATAATACATGGCAGATCCAGCAGTCATATTGGTTGTCCCACATCCTTGCCACCTTTACTCGATATATTACCCAAATTGGATATGAGAATTCTAAGTCCAAGAGGCCCATGTTCCAACCAACCATGCACATAACCACAGGCCATCCCCCTTTGGGCCCATTTCTTCCTCTCATAAAATGTCCACCACCTGCCCTTTTTTCTCTTCATTCCCTTTAGCTAACCCTTCCTAATCATATCATTTCCCACAGTCCTCAGATAACTCATAATAGCCATAATGTCAACCCCTTCACAACCACTTTTCATTGGGATGATTAATATTTGTATTCAAATAAATAGTGATATAACCTTAAAAAATGATAATTCCCACTTAGATTTTTGGATTATCATATGGCTCAATCAAAACAACATATTTTTATGTCTTCCCAATAGCCAGAATACTATTGGCTCTCTCCCTAGAACCCTTTCGAACACGTTCATACCATTCCTTGGGGCACCACACACTTTCATGCACTGTGGTCCTGTTGGGGCATGGAGTTAAAATTGCCAATCCAATCCTACTCAAACATTATTTGTTGAGGGAGTATTTACGACTAATCCAAATGTTACTTCTTCATCTCAGAAACCCAATCTAGCATTAATATTCTTCACATGGTATCCAAAAACTCTATTCACAATTGAAAGTTTTTGAAAACAATAATTTAAGCTTAAAATGTCTAAAGAATATGACTGTAATTCTTATAGTCAATATCAGCTTTTTACTCCTACATTTCCTGCTTCAAACTCAACACCACCCTCATATGCTGCTCTCTTTTCATTGAATTCAAAGCAAAAACTGATAAAATTACCCAGTGGATCAGACCTTCCCATGATTCAAACCCCCCTCCTCCCTCATCAAAAAACCAGACTAGCTTTTCTCTGGGATCAAGAAATCCCCAATGGACAATCTTCCCATAACCTTTGGGCTACCTCACCCCCTGGATCCACTTTTAATTGCCAGGCACATAATTAAAAACAAGGTTATCAGCTCATTTGGATTGCTTTCAACAAATACACCCCTTGGAAGACTGCTGCCAGATTATATGGGATTAGGTAAAACCATTCAGGCCATTGCACTAATTGGTACCTCCATGGAGTGGCCAATTACAAACCCCACTGCTCCATTCCCATCATTATCATCTTCCCACCTCACTTAATCACCAACTGGAAATTGGAACTATCCAATCATGCTCAAGCTGGAGTTCTGATAGCCAAAATCTACCATGGCCCCACTTGTCACTCATTATCCAAGGCTGACATCTTACAATGTGATATCATGATAACTTCTTACAATACTATCACACAAGAATCTGAACAAACCAATCCTTCCAAATCATGCATTTTTACAATGAATTGGAATTGTATAATTTTGGATTAAGCACAGTGAGTGTGTGATATCTGAATAAATAAAATTACCTATTATATCCAATAACCCTTCCCGCATCTTATAGCTATATTTTCTCTCAATACACTGCCACTCACCATGCCATTAACAGCCTCCAATCATACCTACAAATATGTTCAACAGGTACACCCATTCAAAACACCATTTATGACCTTTTGGGAATAATATAATTCATCACCGAACCCCAGAGCTCATATCAAGATAATTGGTCACCCTTCATGCTGAATAGTCTTTCCAAAGGTAGCAATTATATTTCACATCTAGCATTGCGCTGGACCAAAACCACACATCTCAAATCCCTCCCCACTATTAGCCATCACTGAAAACTGATCCCACTCAACCCAGAAATTCAGAAAGAATATTCTTCATTATACAAAGAATTCCTATCAACAAAAACAAAAGGACCTGGGGAATCTTTCAGAAGTGTTAACAAGCTGTGTATATGTTGTAACCATCATATAATGCTTAACATAACAGAGGATCAGGATTTGGTAGACCATGAGGGCGCGAGCACTAAGCATAACTCAACAATCACCCAAACTATTGTTGATGTGGAAACATGCATGATGAGTAGTAAAATTGAACACCTCCTCAAAATCTTACTGAAGAACAAAAAATCAAACTGTGGCCCATCCAGATCTGGTTTTTACTCACAATGGACCCAATTTTGTGATTTTTGAGTAAATTATAATATGAATGAATTATTAATTAAATCCATCTGACCACCATTTTTGGTAGAATTGGTATTTTACTTTCCCATCACTCTATCCTTTCAGCATTAATTGATGGAATAATTACAGCAAGAGGTCAGGAGAAGGCCCTGGAGAAATTCTTCAATAATCCTGAATTTGAAGTACAAATTGCATCCATTGGTGCAGCTAGAACAGGCCTCAACATCACTTGCACTAATATTGTATAGTTAATGGTGAGGGGACCCCCAGAATTCCACCCAGATTTTCCAACACTGACCTCCACCTTTCCAGGAGCCCAATAGAACCCAGCCATTGAGGCTCAGGATGTTGATTGTCTCCAGTGTATTGGAAAACAGTGACCTGTGAAGGTTATTCACTATATAATTCCCCATTCAGCTGAGGTCAACATGGGGAAGGTACCTTTTGAGCTCATCTTTGTCCCTGATCATATTACTATTCTGATAACTTACGCCATGGGTATCCCATATCAAATTTACAAATAGGTCCAAGAAAAGAAACAATCATTAACTGTGTGACCCTTCCTGATATGTTCTAATTTTTTTCTTGAAAAAGTTAATAACTCTTTGTTACCCTGTCACAGGTCCACAATGATGAAGACCATGAGCTGGATCAAACTTTTACAATATTTCCTTGATGAAAATGAGCATTGGAGGAATATTACTAAGGGACACCATAGTACATGAAAAATCATATTGTTTCTATTCTAATTCATTTAACAGTTTGTTGTGCATTTAAGAAATAATAAGCAGATCATATTACACCTGCACAAATAATTTACAAAATTTTAATATGTCACTGTGCTATACATTTATATTACTCAGTTATGGCAGAGCATCACCATTTTCCCTAATAACTGGCATGTCAAGTATTTTGACGGTGATAGTCTGCATCTGTCACAGGCAGGGCATTACCATTCATTATTAATGGAAAATCTTCCAACACCTAATCAGCAAGGGGTTTCGCGGAAGATTTACCAAATACAGTTTCAAACCTCAATACAGCTCAATAGAGGATTCACCAAATACAGGTGCAAACACCTGTATTGATTCAAATAACTTTATTGGATACACCAATACAGTTTCACATCTCAAATTGTCAGGGTGACTCTATGATATAGCTTCAAAATGATAATAAAATCTATACCTCTGAGTGTGACACAAAAATAATGATGAGATTAAAGTGAGAATATTAGTAAAAGGGCTATACTAAAATAATTTAGTGATGGTGAGTGCTTCTGATAGCCCTGGGTGCAGTGTTTTCCTGTTGGTTTACAATAACAAACCCTACAATAATTACAACTTATAATTCTAACCTGTTAAATTCTAAGGGTACCACTTCTTTCAAGAAGTTATAATACATAGGAATATTAAGAACAGGATGCTGGATTAGCCTCCTTTTATCTTATTCTGGGGTAGTGGGAGGTTGTTCACCTCTGCACACGTCCACAGAGTGAAACTGTAAGGTGTGGATATGAAACTTTGATTAAAAATCAAGTACTTTTCCTGTCCTCAAAATTTGTATAAGGTAAAATTCAGTTAAAAATAGTATGAAATATTATTTTTAAGAGAAAACACGCCAATTTTATTGTTTATAACTTTATTAGTATAAAACAATAATATAAAAATTTATTGTTTTACCAACAATAAAGATTTATCCAAAAAATACTCTACAAGAGATATTTTAAGGCTACAAAAGAAATTTCTTCAAGAGCAATTTCAATTGGAATTAATTGAGCAAAGAACTGCAAGCAATTAATTAAAGAACCAAGTCTTTAAAAAGAATATTAAAGAGAAAACACGCCCAAAAGTGACCAGAGTGAATTTGGAAACAAAGTGACAAAGTTAACAGTGATGAAAGATGCTTTAATTCACTTTTGGGGTGGTTCAGGGATAAAAATGATTATAAGAGTTACAAACAATGATTATAATGATTTTTTCACGTGGTTAAAAGGATTAAAATGATTTAAAAGTGGTGGTTGGAATCTTTGATTGATTGGTTTAACAGTTTTAAACTAATTAATAAAAGGAAAAGATTCTAACATGAAGAGAAAAGTGGGGCAAAGAAGACATTCTTTTATAGCCATCAATTCTCTTACTCCAAAAGTAAAATTTACTCTTGTCAGTCGTGAAAAACAGTCTGACAACAGAAAAGCCAATTATGGCATCATTGAACCCTGGTTTAGACCAAAAAGGGCTGGTTTAAGCCATTTTTAGCCTTTTTTAGCCATTTTAGACCCTTAAATCAGCCATTACTATAGCAATACCAGGCCTAGAGCCTTCAAACCACGTCAGAATGTGTGTCAGAGGCGTAGAAACCAGTTAAAACTGTTTTTATTATGATTGTTTTATCTTAAGGGTAGTTTTACCTTCTTGGCAACAGCTAAAACTACCCCAGTTGGTATCAAAACCTCATCATCAATTGAGTCCACAGACCCTGTAACTCAATTCCAGGCCAAAAGTGATGAACTTTTGCGTGAATTTTGACATCCCACGCCTGTCAGCAAGGATTTTGGGGGTCTAGCTCCCCCTTAGAGCTGGAGTTCCTTTTCCCCCCCAAATTTAATCTTTCCAATTTATTTTTCCTTTAATTCCTCATCATGTATTATACTTATAATTTGCACATGTAATTCAATTCAATTGTACAGTACAATACAGTAATAATTGACACCTCATATGTAAATCAAAGTTCACTTATGTAATACACGCGCACATTTTGACATTTCAATTGAATTCAATTGAAAATACTTTAATTCCTCATAACTTCTAAACTAAACACAACACCTCAATTTTAACACAAAAATTGATGGTTAACACCACATGTGGTGTGAATTAAATTAAGGTTTTGAGGATTTTCAACTTTTGTATTGAAAATACTAAAAACTTAATTTAAGCTTATTTAGAGTTGAGTTACAAAAATTTCACTCAGAGGTGACCCCACCTGATTTTTTATGAGGAATCCAATGGTGAAATAAAATTTATATGTTTATTTATTTGATAAAAAGTTATAATAAATTTTATTTAACTTTTTCCCAAATTTATTTATTTTTTCACAATTTTGTTAAAATTTCATTTTTACTTAAATTTTTCAAGTATAAATGTAATTTTATATTTACAAAATTTAAAGTAATTTTATTTTTAAATTATAATTAATTTTTTATTTTTAATATAATTTTATATTTATATTTTTTATTTTTATTTTAATAATATAAATCAATTTATTTTATTTATATTAATATGTTATTTTTTATATTTGTGGTCTTTTGGGTATATGAAATTACCTCTAAGGCTCACATTCCCTCCCCCTAAAAAAGAATATTACTTTGTAATATTGGTGTTTCTAGTGTGTCTGAATCTCCTCAGGAGTTTGGTGGCTTCTGGTATATCTTTCTCTTCTAACCATTCATCTTCACAAGTTGGGTCACTGTACCTAACAAGGTATTCCCTTACTTTCTTGGTTCTTAATTTCCTTTCTTTAAGAACTTTGGTTATTTTCTTAGTACCAGATGTCTCAATAGGAGGTATAACTTGGGGAATCTTATTCCTCAAGGGAAATTTCTCAGCATCACTAGATTTGTATGGCTTTATCAAGCTTACTGGAAATGTAGGGTGCTTATTGCTAAGTTCTTCAGATAACTCTACTTCAACAGCATTTTCTCCATGGAGGGCCTTAATCACAAAAGGTCCTGCAAAGGAGTCTTTTAACCTTTTACATCCTTTGATGTTATTGAAGTTAGTGGTGGATACAAGAACTAGGTCCCCCACTTTGAAATCTGGAGTTGCATGAGATTTATCCCATTTGTCTTTAGCATATGCAAAAGAGTCCTCCATGCATCTCACTGCATGCTTTCTAGCTTTGTCTAGCATTCCTTTGAAGCTAGCAGCTGTGGGATGTATTTCAATTAAGTCTTTTCTCAAGGAATCTTGGGGTAACTTGGGGTTCCATCCTTTTTCTAGAATAGCAGGAGTCTGATTGGTACTGGAATGGATTGATGTTTTATATGCTAATTCCAGTGCTGGTAACAGAGTACACCAATCATGGGTAAATCCATCACAATCTTTGAATTCAAGGCCATATGCACAAAATCTTCTCACCATGTCCTCTAAGGTTTGGATCATTCTTTCAGCCAGGCCATCAGTTTGTGGGTGGTAGGCTGTAGAGAAAGACAGTTTAGTGCCAAATAATTGGTGAAGATTTGTCCATAGTGCTGAAGTGAATTTGGGATCTCTATCACTGATGATATTTGTAAATATCCCAGTCCATGACACTACTCTATTCCATATCAGAAGAGCTGTATCCATGGCTGTATCATCTTTGTGACATGGTAAAAAGATTGGAGTTTTACTGAATCTGTCCACAATTACTAGGCAAGCATTATAGCTCCTGTCACCTCCTGGTGGTAGGCCAGTTACCCAATCCATATGGACAATTTCCCAAGGTCTGTTTGGTTCTTGGATTTTCATCATATTTCCAAGTCTTTTGCCAGTGGATTTATTTGCCTTTTGGCATCTGTCACAGGTTTTGCAATATTCTGCAACATCTTTTTGCCACATTGGCCACCATATGCAGGTCTTCACTTTCTCTCTTGTTCTGTCTTCAGAAAGATGTCCTGAAAAGGGACTATCATGGCATTCTTTTAGTACAAGATTGATTAATGACCTGTCTACAACTGTCATGACACATGTGTGCTTGGTTCTGTGGTAAATTATACCATCCAGTAGGTGAAATCTTCCTTCATTATAAGATTTTCTCCATACTTCATCCAAGGCATGTATTAGAGAGTTGTCTTTACAGTCTTTGTTAAGTAATTGGCATAAGATGCTACAATTCTTATCTTGAGTGTAACTATTTCTGACTTCTTCAAAGAAGGTGGTGTTCAAGTCTGTAACACTTATTCCTTCTATTGGAATTTGTGGTGAAGCTTCTTCTGGAACATAAGCAGGATTATCAATGTTATTTGGTAATGGCCATCTGCTTAGTCCATCTGAATTCTTATGAATATTCCCATCCTTATGAACAATAGTCATATTGCCTCTGTATTCTTGTATGGCTATTTGCCATCTGAGCATGTGTCTGTTAGGTGTTTTCATGTTCAAAAGTGATTTCACAGCTGTACAATCTGTTATTACTTCAAAAACACATCCCTCTAAGAAATAGTTCAATTTCTCTAAGGCCCAGACAAGGCATAGACATTCCATTTGACTTGCTCCATATCTGGCTTCAGTTGGTTTGATTTGCCTGGATATGAAACATATTGGTCCTTCTACAGGTTTGTCATTTATGATCTGAACTTGGTGAAGTGCAGCACCTAGTCCATCCCCTGATGCATCAATATACAGTTTGAAAGGCAATTTAAAGTCTGGTATCAGTAAGAGTGGAGCAGTGGTCAATGCTTCTCTTAGAGACTCAAAAGCTTTGACTCTGTCAACAGTCATCTCAAATACTGTGTCTTTGTCACACAACTTATAAAGTGGTCTTGCTATGGATGCAAAGTCTTTAATGTGTTGCCTGTAATATCCTGCAAAACCTAAGAATGACTGAATTTCCTTCTTATTCTGAGGCATGGGTTTTAACAATACTGCTGCAACTTTGTTTTTATCAATTCCAAGGGACAAACCAGATACAACATGTCCTAGTGCCTTAAGTTCTTTAAATCCAAAATGACATTTCTTCAAGGAGATTTTCATGTTTACTGATTGGATTTTTGTCAAAACTCTTGATAATCTGTACATGTGCTCCTCCCAAGTCTTTGAACAGATAATAATGTCATCAATGTAAATGATTAACCATCCCTCTGAGAGTTCTTCAGGGAAGATTTCATTCATCATTCTTTGGAAGTGTGAAGGTGCATTTTTGATACCAAAGGGCATCCTTAAGTATTCATACACTCCACAATGAACAATAATTCTCAAGTATTTTCTTGCTCTTGGTGTTACTACATTTTGATGGAATCCTTTAAGGGCATCCATAGTGGTTATATACACTGCTTGAGATATTTGAGTAAGGGCAATTTGGATTTTTGGTATTGGGTATCTGTCTGGAACAGTGTAAGTGTTCAGAGCTCTAAAGTCCCCAACCATTCTGGATTTTCCATTATGCCACGCCACTATGACTGGTGTAGTTATTTCTACTTCCTCATTGTGGCCTACTTTTCTTATTACACCAAGGTCTAGAAGTTCTTTGATATGAATTTCTAGAGCTTCTCTTGATTTTGGACTTGCTGGATAAGCAGGTCTTCTTAAGAGTGGTGGATAAGGTCTCTCAATGTTAAGAATGATGTCAACTTCATGACCAATTATTGCTCCCAGGGGTTCTTTGTCTGTAGCAAATGCTCCTCTGTGGTCATACAAAAGGGAAGAAAGTTCATTTTCTTGCTTATCAGTCAGATGAAGGCTTATTTCAGCCTCATTTAACTGTTCAGACTTGAATTTCTCTAACTCTAAGTTGACTGGTGATACTTTGTTTACTGTAATTTGTCTTTTAAAGGGTAAAAAGGCAAATTTCTGGCGCTTATTGTCTCCAATTGTAAAGTATCTGTCTTTGTTATTATGTAAATCTATCCCATACATGATTAAATAGTCATTTCCCAATATAAAATGGGTACTAGAGCAATTTTCCATAACAACAAATTCAACTGTGATCCTTAAATTCCCATTTATGTGTGGGAATATGACATTGGTCTCAAAGATTCCTAATGCTTTCATTGGGTTACTTGCACTGTTGAATTTTATACCATCAATTGGTAACAATTGGTCTTCAAAATTTGGTACACAAGTCTTAAGAAAAGATTTTCCAACACAAGAGCAGAAGGCTCCTGGGTCAAGCAAAAGTTTGGTGGGTTTGTTGTCAATTACCACTTCTGTTATACAGGAGTTACCAGCTGTATAACCTTTTCCTCTGTTTGGTTTTGTCTTCATAAGTTGTGCATCTTGAACTTTTGATAAATCAACTTGACCATTGCTCAATTGTGGTAAGTGGGAATAAGATTCCATGATGTCAAAAGTGGCATTGATATTTTCTATATCTTTTGAAGATTCAGAGAATATGGATGACTTATCATCTGAATTGTCTTCAATTATGTCTTCCTTTTCAACATCTGGTTCTTTTTCAATGTCAATTTCATTGATTTTCCCCCTTTTTGGACATGTATTGGCTAAATGGGTGGCGCTTTGGCAAATATGGCATTTTCTGACTGTATCTGCAGATTTATATTTAATATTACTAGAATTTTCTTTGGGGTTTTTGTCCACAGAATCTTTCCAAGGTGTATTAAACCTTGTTTTAAGATTCACCCTACTAGAACCAATTTTGGTTCTGGTGGTTACTTCTTCTAGTATATTGATAATATCCTCTGCTGAAGATTGTTCAGTAGTCCTGCTTTTGACAGCATGCTCTAAGTCACCTCCACATTGTCTCAGAATTTTTCTATGGATCATAAATTCTGACATGTCAGGATATAATGCTGTTAATCTGTCCTTTTGTTGGCAAAACCATGGTAAAGCTTTGTCTTTATCAGCATTAAATTTGGCAGATTCAAAGGCTGTTTCAACTTTAAACCTCCAAGCATCATTTGCCCATTTGTTGATGATTTGGGTTTTCCACCAAGTCCAACTCTGGTGTCCATGTGCTTGTCTTATTTTGATGTACCATCTGTGAGCTGATCTGGTAAACAAGGTGTTAAACCTGGCTGTTACCAATCTGTCTGGTAATTCAAAATCCTCTTTGATCATGTCAATACCTCTAATGAATTCCATATGGTCATACTCTCCTTCACCACTGAAGTGAGGCCATTGTTTAAGTTTTGGAACTTCTTTCAAGAGTGCTTGGCCCATTGATGGTTCCAAGTTATGAAAAGAAGTGGATAATTCATTTTTTAATTGTGAATTATCAGGATCCAATACTTGTGGATTTGAAATTCTTGTGCCCTCATTTTGATTTAGAGGTGTAGACATTCTTGGTAAGGTGTTCAGTAATTGTTCAATGTCATTCATTTTACTGTTGCTACACCTTTGGGAATTTCTGTATTCATGTTGGAAGCTTTGTATTAAATTTATTACTTCAGTTTTATACATGTCTTCTTTATGTGTAAGTTCTTGCCATAACTCTGTCTGTCTTGTATTATCAGCAGTGACTTGATTCAATTTCATTGATAATTTTGATACTTCTTCTTGTGAAGCATCAAAACACTTTTTCAAGGCAATGGTATATGTCTTTACTTCAGTAAATGAATTTGAAATGTCATCAAGGACTTTCTTGTTATCTGTCTTGATAATATTTATGGCTTGTTTAATTCTTGTTTCAATTATGTCATCAATATTGAATTTAGAATATTTATCTGTTAATTCTTTAATAATGGCAGATTGTTCATTTATTTCATTGTTAGAAGAATTATCATTATTGGAATTTTTAATTGTTCTCAAAACTTTTTCAAAACACATAAGTGTTTCATTAATTTGGCACAGACTCAGGTTGTTTGTTTTAATGTTGTTACAAATGGTGTCATTTTTATCAGAAAGATGTTTTTTCACGTCATTTATAGCATTATACAACTCTGGGATGGAATCAAATATGTCAGAAATCATTTCTGGAACCTTAATCTGGCTTCCTCCTTCTTCTGTAATTCCATCATGGTTCTGGCCATCTGAAATACATTTTCCATGGCATCCTGCTGAATCTTTGGGATTCTGTAGCCCTGGCTGTAAGGTTTTGGGGCTGGTGCCTTCCCTTTGCCCTTGTTTGGAGTTTGTGGCTGCTTTTTCACGTTGGAATTGCTGCTGCTGGCCACTGGGGCTGTTTTTGGCACTGGTTTGGCTGGTGGAGGGTTGTTTTTCCTCCATTCTAGTGTCAAAAGCATCATGTTTTTCTTCTCCATCAATGGATGCCATCCATTGAGCAATTTGCAAGTGTTGGGATGGCCCAAGAATTTTCTTACTGTCAGGTAAGAATTCATGCAATTCTTCCACAGGTCTGCAAGGATCTGGTACTCCTTGAATTGGAGTGCATTGTTGTATGCACTGTGGCTGGCTTTGTATATGTCCACAGAGGCTTGTTGTGGCGGTGTCAGCTCTTTTTGAAGGTAAAATGGTATTATCAGCTTCAGAATGACCCATTTTAGTTGTTTGGAAGTCATCAACTGACCCTTTTCCTTCTGTACCTGGTTGGCCTCTGCCATAATCACGTCTATTACCTTTTTGGGAGCTGCTTGAGGGGTTGTAGCTGGCTCCTGATCTGGTTGAAGGCATAATTATGGTTAAAAAGGCTTAAAATAGTATTTTTACGTCAAAAAACTTACTATTGGCCAAATTTTTAGCTTTCTGAAGGGTATTACTTATGTCCAAGTTAATTAATTCAGAAGATATTGGTTCAGGCTGGTTATTTTGAGTCACAATAACAGTGCTATTATGATCAGAATTGACAGTACTGGCAGGGATAATGCTGGTTACTGTTGAGGCTGTTTCAATGTTTTCTTGTCTTACCACGTTGTCAGACACTAAAATGAATGAAAAAGCCAATTAATTAAGTAAAAAAAGGATATTTCAAAAAAAGAAATAAAAATTTAAGCCTCACTTATAATATGAAAAAAAAATTATTTTTTATGGATTTTTTGAATTATAAGTATTTTTTATATGTTTTTAAATTTTTCAATATAAGAAAAAAGATTTAAAAAGAGTAAAAAAAATATGTCACAGGTAAAATATCACGGCTGGGCCCCCAAATGTAAGGTGTGGATATGAAACTTTGATTAAAAATCAAGTACTTTTCCTGTCCTCAAAATTTGTATAAGGTAAAATTCAGTTAAAAATAGTATGAAATATTATTTTTAAGAGAAAACACGCCAATTTTATTGTTTATAACTTTATTAGTATAAAACAATAATATAAAAATTTATTGTTTTACCAACAATAAAGATTTATCCAAAAAATACTCTACAAGAGATATTTTAAGGCTACAAAAGAAATTTCTTCAAGAGCAATTTCAATTGGAATTAATTGAGCAAAGAACTGCAAGCAATTAATTAAAGAACAAAGTCTTTAAAAAGAATATTAAAGAGAAAACACGCCCAAAAGTGACCAGAGTGAATTTGGAAACAAAGTGACAAAGTTAACAGTGATGAAAGATGCTTTAATTCACTTTTGGGGTGGTTCAGGGATAAAAATGATTATAAGAGTTACAAACAATGATTATAATGATTTTTTCACGTGGTTAAAAGGATTAAAATGATTTAAAAGTGGTGGTTGGAATCTTTGATTGATTGGTTTAACAGTTTTAAACTAATTAATAAAAGGAAAAGATTCTAACATGAAGAGAAAAGTGGGGCAAAGAAGACATTCTTTTATAGCCATCAATTCTCTTACTCCAAAAGTAAAATTTACTCTTGTCAGTCGTGAAAAACAGTCTGACAACAGAAAAGCCAATTATGGCATCATTGAACCCTGGTTTAGACCAAAAAGGGCTGGTTTAAGCCATTTTTAGCCTTTTTTAGCCATTTTAGACCCTTAAATCAGCCATTACTATAGCAATACCAGGCCTAGAGCCTTCAAAACACGTCAGAATGTGTGTCAGAGGCGTAGAAACCAGTTAAAACTGTTTTTATTATGATTGTTTTATCTTAAGGGTAGTTTTACCTTCTTGGCAACAGCTAAAACTACCCCAGTTGGTATCAAAACCTCATCATCAATTGAGTCCACAGACCCTGTAACTCAATTCCAGGCCAAAAGTGATGAACTTTTGCGTGAATTTTGACATCCCACGCCTGTCAGCAAGGATTTTGGGGGTCTAGCTCCCCCTTAGAGCTGGAGTTCCTTTTCCCCCCCAAATTTAATCTTTCCAATTTATTTTTCCTTTAATTCCTCATCATGTATTATACTTATAATTTGCACATGTAATTCAATTCAATTGTACAGTACAATACAGTAATAATTGACACCTCATATGTAAATCAAAGTTCACTTATGTAATACACGCGCACATTTTGACATTTCAATTGAATTCAATTGAAAATACTTTAATTCCTCATAACTTCTAAACTAAACACAACACCTCAATTTTAACACAAAAATTGATGGTTAACACCACATGTGGTGTGAATTAAATTAAGGTTTTGAGGATTTTCAACTTTTGTATTGAAAATACTAAAAACTTAATTTAAGCTTATTTAGAGTTGAGTTACAAAAATTTCACTCAGAGGTGACCCCACCTGATTTTTTATGAGGAATCCAATGGTGAAATAAATTTTATATGTTTATTTATTTGATAAAAAGTTATAATAAATTTTATTTAACTTTTTCCCAAATTTATTTATTTTTTCACAATTTTGTTAAAATTTCATTTTTACTTAAATTTTTCAAGTATAAATGTAATTTTATATTTACAAAATTTAAAGTAATTTTATTTTTAAATTATAATTAATTTTTTATTTTTAATATAATTTTATATTTATATTTTTTATTTTTATTTTAATAATATAAATCAATTTATTTTATTTATATTAATATGTTATTTTTTATATTTGTGGTCTTTTGGGTATATGAAATTACCTCTAAGGCTCACATTCCCTCCCCCTAAAAAAGAATATTACTTTGTAATATTGGTGTTTCTAGTGTGTCTGAATCTCCTCAGGAGTTTGGTGGCTTCTGGTATATCTTTCTCTTCTAACCATTCATCTTCACAAGTTGGGTCACTGTACCTAACAAGGTATTCCCTTACTTTCTTGGTTCTTAATTTCCTTTCTTTAAGAACTTTGGTTATTTTCTTAGTACCAGATGTCTCAATAGGAGGTATAACTTGGGGAATCTTATTCCTCAAGGGAAATTTCTCAGCATCACTAGATTTGTATGGCTTTATCAAGCTTACTGGAAATGTAGGGTGCTTATTGCTAAGTTCTTCAGATAACTCTACTTCAACAGCATTTTCTCCATGGAGGGCCTTAATCACAAAAGGTCCTGCAAAGGAGTCTTTTAACCTTTTACATCCTTTGATGTTATTGAAGTTAGTGGTGGATACAAGAACTAGGTCCCCCACTTTGAAATCTGGAGTTGCATGAGATTTATCCCATTTGTCTTTAGCATATGCAAAAGAGTCCTCCATGCATCTCACTGCATGCTTTCTAGCTTTGTCTAGCATTCCTTTGAAGCTAGCAGCTGTGTGATGTATTTCAATTAAGTCTTTCCTCAAGGAATCTTGGGGTAACTTGGGGTTCCATCCTTTTTCTAGAATAGCAGGAGTCTGATTGGTACTGGAATGGATTGATGTTTTATATGCTAATTCCAGTGCTGGTAACAGAGTACACCAATCATGGGTAAATCCATCACAATCTTTGAATTCAAGGCCATATGCACAAAATCTTCTCACCATGTCCTCTAAGGTTTGGATCATTCTTTCAGCCAGGCCATCAGTTTGTGGGTGGTAGGCTGTAGAGAAAGACAGTTTAGTGCCAAATAATTGGTGAAGATTTGTCCATAGTGCTGAAGTGAATTTGGGATCTCTATCACTGATGATATTTGTAAATATCCCAGTCCATGACACTACTCTATTCCATATCAGAAGAGCTGTATCCATGGCTGTATCATCTTTGTGACATGGTAAAAAGATTGGAGTTTTACTGAATCTGTCCACAATTACTAGGCAAGCATTATAGCTCCTGTCACCTCCTGGTGGTAGGCCAGTTACCCAATCCATATGGACAATTTCCCAAGGTCTGTTTGGTTCTTGGATTTTCATCATATTTCCAAGTCTTTTGCCAGTGGATTTATTTGCCTTTTGGCATCTGTCACAGGTTTTTCAATATTCTGCAACATCTTTTTGCCACATTGGCCACCATATGCAGGTCTTCACTTTCTCTCTTGTTCTGTCTTCAGAAAGATGTCCTGAAAAGGGACTATCATGGCATTCTTTCAGTACAAGATTGATTAATGACCTGTCTACAACTGTCATGACACATGTGTGCTTGGTTCTGTGGTAAATTATACCATCCAGTAGGTGAAATCTTCCTTCATTATAAGATTTTCTCCATACTTCATCCAAGGCATGTATTAGAGAGTTGTCTTTACAGTCTTTGTTAAGTAATTGGCATAAGATGCTACAATTCTTATCTTGAGTGTAACTATTTCTGACTTCTTCAAAGAAGGTGGTGTTCAAGTCTGTAACACTTATTCCTTCTATTGGAATTTGTGGTGAAGCTTCTTCTGGAACATAAGCAGGATTATCAATGTTATTTGGTAATGGCCATCTGCTTAGTCCATCTGCATTCTTATGAATATTCCCATCCTTATGAACAATAGTCATATTGCCTCTGTATTCTTGTATGGCTATTTGCCATCTGAGCATGTGTCTGTTAGGTGTTTTCATGTTCAAAAGTGATTTCACAGCTGTACAATCTGTTATTACTTCAAAAACACATCCCTCTAAGAAATAGTTCAATTTCTCTAAGGCCCAGACAAGGCATAGACATTCCATTTGACTTGCTCCATATCTGGCTTCAGTTGGTTTGATTTGCCTGGATATGAAACATATTGGTCCTTCTACAGGTTTGTCATTTATGATCTGAACTTGGTGAAGTGCAGCACCTAGTCCATCCCCTGATGCATCAATATACAGTTTGAAAGGCAATTTAAAGTCTGGCATCAGTAAGAGTGGAGCAGTGGTCAATGCTTCTCTTAGAGACTCAAAAGCTTTGACTCTGTCAACAGTCATCTCAAATACTGTGTCTTTGTCACACAACTTATAAAGTGGTCTTGCTATGGATGCAAAGTCTTTAATGTGTTGCCTGTAATATCCTGCAAAACCTAAGAATGACTGAATTTCCTTCTTATTCTGAGGCATGGGTTTTAACAATACTGCTGCAACTTTGTTTTTATCAATTCCAAGGGACAAACCAGATACAACATGTCCTAGTGCCTTAAGTTCTTTAAATCCAAAATGACATTTCTTCAAGGAGATTTTCATGTTTACTGATTGGATTTTTGTCAAAACTCTTGATAATCTGTACATGTGCTCCTCCCAAGTCTTTGAACAGATAATAATGTCATCAATGTAAATGATTAACCATCCCTCTGAGAGTTCTTCAGGGAAGATTTCATTCATCATTCTTTGGAAGTGTGAAGGTGCATTTTTGATACCAAAGGGCATCCTTAAGTATTCATACACTCCACAATGAACAATAATTCTCAAGTATTTTCTTGCTCTTGGTGTTACTACATTTTGATGGAATCCTTTAAGGGCATCCATAGTGGTTATATACACTGCTTGAGATATTTGAGTAAGGGCAATTTGGATTTTTGGTATTGGGTATCTGTCTGGAACAGTGTAAGTGTTCAGAGCTCTAAAGTCCCCAACCATTCTGGATTTTCCATTATGCCACGCCACTATGACTGGTGTAGTTATTTCTACTTCCTCATTGTGG